>CM065735.1:43156340-43168840 GCA_033310375.1 Conus canariensis
GAGAGAGAGAGCGAAGTGTGTGTGTGTGTGTGTGTGTGTGTGTGTGTGTGTGTGTGCACAAGAATATGCCTGTGTGTGTGTGTGTGTGTGTGTGTGTGTGTGTGTGTGTGAAAGTACATGTATACTCTCTCTCTCTCTCTCCTCAAATGTACATTCCAATAAAATGACTTCCAGACAGGTCATGGTCTTAACAATCATACTTTATTCAGATATAAACTAAACAAAGGAAAAATTCCATTGTTACAAACATAGACTTCAAACAATTGAGTTGTGCCACCGTATCCAAAATAGCATAATGTAAATTAGTATGTACAGTCATTCAGTTTGTAGACACCCCCATTACAACCATTAACATCTGTTTGCCATGGCATTCTGTCTGTAAAAACTCACTGGAAACTTAGCAGCAGTTCTTTGTACCTTTCAGCTTCACTGATGTTAAATATCAACAGAGAAATGGGAAATGTAGTTCCAAACGTTTCTCATCATCACGCACAAAAATGTGCAAACATTTTTTTTTTAAAGTCAACAAAATATTTAGCAAGACATTATATTATGGTTTTGAAACAAAAAGTAGATCACATTGCATTCAAGGTTCCAGTGATGGTGTGGTTATGGCAGAAATGCATATTTCACAACATGAATGGAATGTATGTATACATGGTTTCAGAGAAAGAGCAAAGCGAACATTTAAAATTGCATATTTTCATGGAAAAACAAATGTAAAGACAACAGTCAACTCCATTTTTCATGGTGCTAAAACTCAAAACGTTTTTCTTTTTGTTTATCCAGTTGGTTTAGTCATAATGGCATATCTCACTTCTGCTTCAATTATTGACGGGTGATTTTTTTTTTTTTGTTCTTCTTCTTTACCTCTTCAGTTAAGTAAAAATATGAATATAAGAAGAAATCTAAAACCAGAACATGACAATCCTTTCACATTTGTTCTAGAGAAGGCAGAGCAGGTTTGTCTTTGCATCTAAAAATGCAGAGAGAGATTATTTCTCATTAGCCGCTTCAAAAATCTTTCTTCTACTCCAGAATATTTGACAAAGTTTTGTTTAAAATGTGTTCGGACAATTTCACTGGCTCATGTACCTAATAAGGGTTTCACATGCCAATAAAAAAAAACAAGCTTTTGTCTGTGTAATACATGACATACATTGATTATCACAGTCATCAGTTGAATTTCGAACAAATCGCCTTCAGTATTTTGAATCAAACAGTTAACCGTATACCTTGATTTGCCTTTCTCCTTAGAAAAAAAATAAAGAAGAAAATCCAGCCAAACAGAAAGCAGCCAGTCATGAAACCTTCTGCAATTTGAATATTTATGAACAACTGCAGAATAAATAGCGTGTGAGCGTCCTCAACATTCTTTCTCTACAATCTAACGCATGAATAGGTTATTCACTCTGACTCATTAGTGTGACATGTCTAGGCGCTCAGTTGAGAAATTTTTGTTTGTGGACTGGAATCTTTGGCGTTTTTGAGCTGACTTCTCACCCTACTCCCCCCAACTACCCCTCTCTTCATCCTTCCCACCTCCCCCTTTCTCATCTCTCACTCTTTTACATCCCTCTGAATTCCTGTATCTCTCAGAATGTGAATATTCTGAAGCTTTCCAACAGGAACTAAAAATATCTTCAACACCATTCACATATTCAAGTTACAACCAGTGTTATTACATTATGCAACAAAACGAAAGTCAAGTGTTTTCTTTAGAACACTGAAAAAAAAAAAAGTTTTCATTCAAGTCCTTTTTATTTCATATGATTCTTTCAGTTTAAAACAAAATGTAAAGTTGTTTTTTTTCGTCTTCATCAAAATTTATCACTGTGTCATGTGATTTAAATTCATTGCCTGTATAAATGAAATGCTTCTGAATTGTCAGTTTAATAATGTTTGATGGGGGTTTTTTGGGTGGGGGAGTGGGGGGGGAAGGGAGGATGTCAAAGATGGTGCTTGCTCTGAATTACCATAATACATACACTTTCCGCCTTTCCTGTTTAACGCTGAGTCTTGGAGTGTTTGCTGTAAGAATGATAGCAATCGTAAACATCATAAAAAAGTGGTTATGCCTATGTTTATCTGCCCTTGGAAGGTCTTGGTTTTGAGAAAAGGGGTGTCTGGAACAGCGAACCTTGAGGTTTACTTCGTCTTCTTCTTTTTCTTGGCAACACGGCGCTTGGTTTTAGCGTCAATAATATTTTGTGAGTTCTTCTTGATGGTGTTGCGGTTCGGCACGTCCGCATCATCCTCACCGCTATCTTCATCATCTGAAAATAAAAACATGAGACATGCAAAGTTATGTCTATGGTATTTCACACAAACATAAACATAAAGTCATACTGGTATGCAATAAACACACATGCACACATGCAAGCACACGCGTGCACACACACACAGAGGCACACACACACGCACACACATACACACACACTCACGCACGCATGCACGCACGCACACACACACACACACACACACACACACACACACACACACACACACACACACAAACACAAGCATGCACGTACGAACACACGCACGCACGCACACAAGCACGCATAGAATACTCACCATCGCCATAGTCGAAGTCTCTGTGGGTGGTGGGCAGTTTGATGCGGGTGTTGTATTGAGGTAGCTTTCCTTCAATACTGGCATGGAACTGCACAACGCATACATCAAGTGGTTTCAGGGTGTGACAGGCACATGAAAATTGTTTCATTTACATCAAAGCAAACACATGAACAAACCAAAAGAAACATATAGCACTTGCTTCATTTAACGCTACAGCTGTAAGCAGGCATAAATAGAGGTATTTCCTATCCACTCAACACACACACACATACACAGACCAACACTTAAACACCCATGAGTGCACACACACACACATGCACACATACACTCAAACTCATTCACACATACTCACTCCCCCCCCCCCCCCCACTCACCACACACACACAGACCAGCACTTAAAACACCCATGAGTACACACACACATGCACATGCCCACATACACTCAAATTCATTCACACATACTCTCACACACACACACACACACACACACACACACACACACACACACACACACACACAACACACACACACAACACACACACACACACACACATCACCCATACCTCTTCCTCCTCCATCTGCCGTAACGTTTCGTTCAAGTCTTTGCCATCCAGTTCTTCTAGCAGCTTCAAGAGTTTCTCTTCTGATGTGGACAGCTGGTCGAGCACGTATTCGTCCGACGAGGGAGCTATCTGGGCAGTGGGAACATGGCCCTTGTTCTGGAAAATTACAATGAAATATCATCACAATCAGTGCCTTGGGCACACCTGTTCATTTACAATATCATGCCTGTTTATATACGATGTTGTGCCCATGTATGTACTGGTGTCTACTGCTCTGGAAAATCAGGGAAAACATCATTGCAACCAGTCCCTGACAGTGTTCTGTTTGTACAGGACTAGCCGTTTGGAACCACACTGGTAGCAGTTATAAAGCCAAACAAACGAACAAACAAAAGTCCATCGTGTGATTCAAATCTGCATCCCTTAGCACACCATTGGAAGGTGCGTTCTGACCGCTTTGACCACTTACACAGCAATGCTTCAATCACTGTGGTCACTAAGCGCAGAACTGCTTCCCTCCCTTTCATTGTTATTATGAAAATACAAAAGAATTTGGAACTGCTCAGTACTGAACTTTGATGTGCTGATGCTGAAGAACATTAACCAAACTTTTCACTTGTCTGAATGTCCAGCCTTTTTTGACATGCAGATGACAAAGACACACATATATTTCTTTTTTCATTTCCACTATCAATGTCTGGTGTCCGGAAAAGAATCAATAAAACATGGAATATGTTTCTTCAAACAAATCGAGCAAAACACAGAAAGAAACAAACAAAAAAAAAAACACACACAAAACAAACAAACAAAAAAAAAACAAACTCCCAGCCTGCTATTCTGATGACAGTACTTCTCTTTCATTTTCAAGAAAGATAGCTATAGTGCTGTGCATAAATTAACGCTTCAAATGATGTTTTAAGCCATTGTTATGTTTTTCATAAAATTCAACATATTTTCAACAAGACAGTCCTTGACCTTCCTCTTCATCATTACTGTCATCACCATGATCATCATCATCATCAACCCAGAGTATATGCACGGAAATGATTTCACACTGATTCATGTTTTAGACTGCTGGTGGGAGTTTGTGGGTTTGACCTTTGCCAGAGCCATTGTATCAGTAAAGAGTTTGGGGGCCCTGGCTTTGGCCTTGAATGGGAAAAAAAACCACCATGAACAGCCCAGCTTAATCTCAAGGGATTAATCCCTCAGAGAAAGCCACTCAGATTTACAGACCCAATCCACATGTTCATGGGGGATGGTTTTCAGTAGATGTAGAGGCATCTTCAAGAGAAGAATCCTCCCTGACTCTGGCTTTTCCACTGAACAAACACTGTCCTCAGCAAGAAGCTTAGTAAGTGGCCTCCTGCGTACGCTGGATGAGAACTCGATACCATCCAAGCCAATCAGCACTCGATACCATCTCAGCCAATCAGCAGCGCAGTATCTCCTCTGGCGGGATGCCTCATAATGACCTCCTACTGATCGCTCCCTGTGGACTGCTGATACCGAGGCTGTCACAGGATGATCTGGGTACAGCTGTGTATGGTGGAAGTGGAGTGAACGGTGAGAGACCAAGACTGCTGAGAGGGCAGCCAAGACCATCATCCTCCTCCTCTAGGATTGAGGACTGTGAAGACAGCATGCAGTTTGTCATCTCTTCTGGGCCAAAACCGAGGCCTCTAATGGTCATTGAAGACATCGACAAGTGTTGTTGAGGGAAACTCGCTACATTTTTTGACATTCGTCATGAGTGACAGGTAAAACATTGAATGGGAACAGAAACTTTTTCATCAAAACTCAGTAACAGTGCTGTAGCTTCTGTGGTGGGTGACCTTCTCTTCTACTGACTTTTACTGACAGTGTCTTGTGGGATGCTGGTGTTGGGACTTCAGTGGGACAGGCTTTGGTGTGCATGCCTATGTGGGAGGATTTGAGCGGTGTGTTTGAGAAGAATGCCACTGTGAGGGTATGAGGTATGAGGTGAGGGTGTGAGGTACCAAAAAAAAAAAGCAGCATGGCATAAAACTGGGCACAGCGATGGAGGGAAGAGTTGATGGCAAGAGCAGTCTAGGTAACTATAATGCCACTGAAAGTGCATGGACAATGTTGACAACAAGAAACTTCTCCTCACAGCTTTCAGGTGGTACAGTTTATCAGCCAGATGCTCGACGCCGGCCTTGACCTGAACCAGTGTACGACTGGCGCGTTGCAGCCGTTCATCGGCGTCGTCACGACGCGTCTCCTCCTTGGCCAGGTGGTTCTCCACTTCCTCCAGCATCATCTGCCCACTGATCAACACAAAAGTTGTTTCCCTTTTAATGTGTGTGTGTGCATGTGTGTGTGTGCGTGTGAATTATGCTGTCATCTTTCTGTGTTTGTTATTTGCTTTTAATCAAAATGTTTTTTTTTTACGAATGCTGCTTTTTGCTATAATTTTCAAAAAGTTCTACTTACTGTGATTTTCATACTTTAATTCAAAAAACTTTAATTCAACCATCAAAGCACAACTGTATGACTATACAAATAAAAAGTTCAAAAAGATGTCCTGCATTATTAAGTCACCACATTCAGGTGTGTGCTACATTTCAATCCACCACACTTCCTTTTCACTGTGCTATTAACATTTTTTTTTTTAATAATGCAACACTGTATACTTTACTTTTCCTTTCTACAATTACAAAAAACTCATGTTTTCTTTGTTCTAATCTCACATAATGATGATTCATATCATGGGTGAGTTAAGGTCTTACAGTAATTCACTTCCTAGTTTGCCATCCTGATGTCAGACACCTGCTTTTTCACACCAATTTTTTTTTCTGAAGTTTGGGGCAAGGTTACCATCAGTTCAGTAAATACTCGGACACCATTTCCACAGATTTTGAGTTCATTTAAGGAATTGTTCCACTGGAACAGTTTCAACACAGCTGGCATGCTTTTTGAGCAACCATACTGTAATTTGGTGGGGGGAGGGGGGGGGGGGGGCGTTGTGGGGCTTGAAGATGGTGTCTTCTCCCTGTCTCTCTCTCTCTCTCTTTTTTGTCATCAAATGTAACAACTGCTGTTAGATGTTAATTGCAATGAGTTTTTGACAGATCTAGCAGACATCCAGACACACGAAGAGACATACAAATAACAGACGGTGAGACACAATATTGCAGTCAGGCATGCAAACACACAAACAGACACAGAGACATGCATGAGACACCCAAAACCCAGTCACACAGACAGTCACTCAGGACACACAAACACAGTCACAAGTGCAACCAGTCAGAGACGCAAACACATAAAAACAGACATGCAAATACACAATCAGACTCATACGCACAGAGTCAGACATATGAACACATTGTCAGACACACGAACACACAGGCAGACACACAAACACACATCCAGACACACAAACACACAAGCAGACATACACACAAACACACATTCCGACACACAATCACATATGCACACATACACAAAAACAGACAGACACACAAACACAAAGGCAGACATACACACAAACACACAGTCAGACACACAAAACACACAGTCAGACATGCAAAACACACAGTCAGACACACAAACACACAGTCAGACACACAAAATACACAGTCAGACACACAAAACACACAGTCAGACACACAAAACACACAGACACACAAAACACACAGTCAGACACACAAAACACACAGTCAGACACACAAAACACACAGACAATCAGACACACAAAACACAGTCACACACACAAACACACAGTCAGACACACAAACCACACAGTCAGACACACAAAACACACACACACACAAACCACACAGTCAGACACACAAAACACACAGTCTGACAAACACACACACACAGACAATCAGACACACAAAACACACAGTCAGACACACATACACACACATAGTCAAGACACACCGTCAGACACACAAACTCACAGAAAACCAGTCACATAAACACATCGTCTGACACTCAAACACAGAAAAAAAAAATCAGACACACACACAGACAGGATCACACACACACACACACGTTGCTGCACCCACACCCAGCCAGCCAGGCCGGCCATCCCCTCTGTGTCCACTCACCTGGACAGCTTGGCCTCCCCAGAGTACTTCATCTCCTCAAACTCTCGCTGCAGGTTCTCCTTGTCCTCCCTCAGGCGAAGGATCTGCTTCTCGTTGTCTTTCTTCAGTTCCTCCAGGTGCTGAGTGGTGTGCCCCTGGTTCTCAAAGCGCTCCACCACTTCCTGTCAAGGGAAATAAATCCAAATCCAGGGTGCAAATCAGTATATATATATCCTGACAGGCAAAAATCTGTATCTGCACTTATCCAGTGACATTAAGCTTGCCTAGTATGGGCATTTATCTTACCATAACTCTTGGCAAATCATCTCGTTATCACATCAATGTCATTATCATTCTGTTCATCATCATTATCATTGTGAACGATCAGTCAGCACCACCATTATCATCATCATCAACATCATTTGAAAGCATCCTCCTCCTCATCGTCACTATCATTCATAATGATCATCCCATCCTCCTTATCATCATTACAATCATTCACAATCATCATCATCAATGATCACCACACCACCATCGCCTTCTTCATCATTGCTATCCTCCTCGTCATCTTACCCAGGTATCAGCAACACCAGTGGCCTCCTTGATCAGACGGAAGGCCTCTTCGTACGTGGTGATCTTCTGCTGCTGTTCTTCACCAGTCAGCGCTCCCTTCTCCTGGGGGGTTAGCTCGTCTTGAGAGATGGAACCACGCTGAGCCTGAAACCACAACAGACACAAAAGTTAATTGGGCCGGAATAGCTCACTTGGTACAGCACCAGACTCATAATCTTGGTGATCGTGGAATTGCGGGTTTGAATCTCTGCTGGGCCGTTTTGGTACAGGGGGATTTTTCCCTCGGAGTTAACATTGGTTCTGACTCCATTTCCCAAATAGTCCTTTGAATGAGACTATTAACTGAGGGTCCGTGTGTGAATGCACGCATAACATCTTGCACACATGTCAAATCGCATCACCACCTTTCGGAAGAGAAGGCCAGTTGGTACGGATGACATGTTACACATAGCATGCACCTTTCCCGAAGTTGGAGTATAGCTGCCTTAATGGCAGGATAAAAAATGGTCATACACATAAAACTCCACTCCCTACACAGGGGGTGTCCGCTGGAGTATCAGCCTGCGTACACAGAAGAAGAAGAAGAAGAAGACAAAGGCTCTTGCAACACAGCCTTTACCACTGGGTCATCAAGCCGTGGTGTTTGTAATGAACATGATTTTACTTGGGAGGGGGATGGATGGATCAATAAAACTCGGGTTGGTGGAGTTGGGGGGGGGGGGGGGGAGATGGGGAAGAAGAGAGGATGGGATAGGTAAGAGAGGGTAGGCACGGACAATGTCTCCACAAGTTTGATGATTAAGTATGCCAAACACAAACACAACTTTTTTTCCTTTCTGTAGTCAAACATAAACACTTTTGTTTTCTTTCTGTAGTCAATCATCCTGGCTCAAATAGCATAATTAATGATCTATATACCTCTCTGTTGATATATCTCAGAACTATCTATCACTCTCTGTCTATTCTTTATTGCAGCCTTGCAATCAAGGTTCTACCATCACTGAAGACAATTATTACCTCAACATAAAGGCAACACCTTCATGTTCGATTAACATTAATGATCAATCGCTTCAACATTAAACATTCTTTCTTTTCTTTGTTAAATCACAGACACAGACACACACACACACACACACACAAAACACACTCACAGGAGGGCAGGATGAAAAAAAAGCTGTAAAGTTTATTCTTTAACCCTCAATAAAGATAATTTTGACTTGACTTCACACACACACACACACACACACACACATACACACACACACACACGCATACACACACACACACACACACACAATCTATCGTCCTACACTCATCCCTTCTCCTTCCCTCCTCCATTCCTCTTTCCAACCTCCTCTCCATCCTCTGCACCTTCGCTCCCTTCTTCCACCATCCTGACACCAGACCTGCCCTCATCCTCCCCTCCCTCTCCTGCATCCCACCCACACCTTCATCACAGTCTCACCAGCCGTTTCTCGATGCGTTCGTGCTGCATCTTCTTCTCATCAGCCTCCTTCTTCATCTTCTGAAGTTCCACCTCCCTCTTTTTCCGTTCAGAGTACACCGTCTCCTCCAATCGCTGCAGCTCGCTGACGGAGGCCTCCTTGGACAGCTCAGCGTCATTGTGCATGGCTTTCAACTCTTTGAGTTCAGCTCGCGTCCGTCGGATCTCCGCCTCAATGGCATCCAGCTTGGTGGGGTAGTTCTGCGCCTCCTGGAAACAATAGCAGAACAAGCATCCTCGGCTAGTTTATTCTGAATTATCATAATATTTTTCACGTTGATGTGAAGTACTACGCATGCTCTCCCATTCCTTAAAAAAGGCCTGTACAAAGCCATGGGACTAAAAAAATGAGGATTGGCAACTGAAAGAAAGAGGAACAGTGGACCAGGAAAGGTGAGGGGGAAGAGGCCAGTGACTGAGGATGGATGGCATGATGGGAAGACTGACCAGCGTTCAGATGCAGGGTTGGTGATATTTTACTTAGTCTGTGTGTGTGTCTTAGTGCTCTTCATTCTTGACTGCTTTTTTTTTTGTATTCATTCATCAATTTATGAATTTCATTATCATGTCATGTTTCAGTTCCTGCTGCCCATTGATATTTCAGGCAAACGTGTGTACGTCACTAGGCAAGCAAAATTTGGACACATCTGTATGTGCCTACCACCAACCTCACAGACTACCTTTGCGTTCCTCACCCTTCACCTCGATGGGACAGTTTTATTCCTTCATGCATTAAAGTTAACTGTGCAAGATCTACTCGATCTGGATGATTCCCAGGCATTTTTTTAAAACATGTTTGATATCTTTTACCTCTATACAGACTTTATTTGACAGAAGCTCTTTTATAGAAAGCACATGATAGGAAGAGTACTCTATTTACAATCTTCTGGCCAAGATTTGAACAAAAGTTACAAGAGGTTGAATGGAAGAGAAAGGCAGCGTACTATCTCACCTGCTCAAACCGAGCCTTGATGTCCAGGTAGACCCGCTGCACCTGCTTGGCCTCCTCAGTCTTCATGCTGACTTTGTCGTAGCTGTTCTCCAGGTAACGCATCTGCTGGGCGTCGGCCGAGTCCCCTTTGTCTGTGGACACGGCGTCGGAAGAGTCCTTTACCATCTGGTTGTACTGGGTTTGGAGCTCTTCCAGCCGTTTCTGTTTCTGCACGGTCCGGTGGTTCATGAAGTTGGAGCGCTTCACCGTGTCACACACCTTGTGGTCGAAGATTGTGATGGCTTGCTGCACAAAAAACATGGACCAATCAGATCACTTGCAGCAAAAAATATATTGACTAACTGTTTTGTTACACACCTTGTGGTTGAATACCATGATGGCTTGCTGTACAGAAAATATTGATCATTTGTTCTATCACACACATTCTGCTTAAAGATCATGACAGCTTGTCGCACAGAAAATATTGATCATTTGTTCTATCACACACATTCTGCTTAAAGATCATGACAGCTTGTCGCACAGAAAATATTGATCATTTGTTCTATCACACACATTCTGCTTAAAGATCATGACAGCTTGTCGCACAGAAAATATTGATCATTTGTTCTATCGCACACATTCTGCTTAAAGATCATGACAGCTTGTCGCACAGAAAATATAAACCAATCATATAGCTTGCTGCAAAAAAAAAGAAGAAAAAAATACTGACCAATTATGCGCTTGCCGCACAGAAAATATTGACCAACCATACGACTTGTTGCAAACAAAATATTTATCAATCATGTGGCTCACTGCACAGAAAATACTGACCAATCATATGGCTCACTGCAAAGAAAACATTCTGTCAAACACATGGATGCTAATAATTATTACCAAGATACAAGTGTTCCATGTATGTTATTTTATTTTTTTTATTAGAAAGTAAATCCTACTCCCCATTTCTCCTCTTCCCCTGACAGACAAACAATGGACTCACCCGTCCAGATTTGTTGGACAATGCTGCCCTCTCCACTGGCCGGTCATGGAAGGCTTTGCTGATGACGTGCTCATCTTGCTGAAACAGGATAATTCAGATGATGTGTGACTTGGGAAAAGGTACAACACATAAAGTCTTCACTTCAGTGTGTGCTTAACATTTCTTTTATCAGAGTGGATAAAAAATTGAAAACAGGTATCACTTTTGACCTTATCCAAAAGTATGCGAAACCAAAATGTGTGTGTGTGTGTGTGCGTGCGTACATGCCTGTGTGTGCTTTAACATGTGCATGTATGCTTGGGTGTGTGCAGGCATGTGTGCACACGTGCATGTGTGTGTGTGTGTGTGTGTGTGTGTGTGCGTGTGCGTGCGTGCATGTGTGTGTGTGTGTGTGTGTGTGTGTGTGTGTGTGTGTGTGTGTGTGTGTGTGTGTGTGTGTGTGTGCGTGTGTGTGTGTGCGTGTGTGTGTGTGTGTGCGTGTGTGTGTGTGCGTGTGTGTGTGAACACATCTTTCCCCCCTCAGTCTTAACCTACACTAGTGCTATAATGCTACCCTACACCCCCTTGCTAACTTAGTAACTAGGATGTAAGCAACAAATTTGAGGGAGTTAAATCTTCCCCCTCTCAATATAATTAGATTGTATTCTGCACTCACACTGCAAGGAGGTGCACTAATGCATGTGTGTAGGAACAAGTGTGAGTATGCATACAAAATAACTCAAATTTCAATATATCTTTACAAAACATGCCTCCTATGTATACTGAGCAAGGAGAACTCACCTGCAGCCTGTCGCTAAGTCGTTTGCGGAGTTCCCAGGTCTCCTTGCGCAGAGACTGAATGTTCTCCTGGTTCTTCTTGATGGCATACTGTGAAGACTCTAGGTAGGCCTTCCTGTCACCATCTGGAGAAAACACAGCAGTCTGAGGTCAACATTCTTCATCACTGTAGAGTGTTATACTCACACGATTCCAGTTAGATCTTTGTGTCACCATGTAGATCATATCAGACAAATGAGATCAACTTTTTTTTTCTAATTTATTCTGCAAAGTGTTATCCGCTTTTGCTTTCATAATGACTAATCAAGATAATCATCGAGTGCCCTTAAAGGACGTGAGTTGAAAGAACCTCCTGAGATGCTGTTGGAAGTGTGTGTGTGTGTGTGTGTGTGTGTGTGTGTGTGTGTGTGTGTGTGTGTGTGTGTGTGTGTTTCAGAATAAATTGCATCTCTGTCATTTGAAAATACTGTGCTTGCAATTTCATCTTCTCTTTGCCTTTCTTTAACTATACCCTCCCCCC
>CM065735.1:43173840-43176340 GCA_033310375.1 Conus canariensis
TAATAATATGAGCTTCCGGTTAACCTTGATCCTTCTGTTTTGAAGTTCAAGTTAGATTTATGAAATGCAAAATTAGGAGTGAACGTGGAACATGTGTTGAAGACAAGAAAATAACATCGATACTGCTCACTCAATGTTGTGATTCTGTACCTGCAACAAAATCAAAGAAAAAAATAGATATGGGTAAACAAGAAACAAAACTTTCTCTGTAAAATAGTTTAAATTTAGTGGAGATTTGTCAAAAAACAACAACAGAGAAGCTGCACCAAACAAACAAGCAAACAAACAAACAAACAAACAAACATTATCATAGATGGGCTTCCGGAGGGAGAGCTCACTTACGCCGGCTCTGCGACTAAGCAGTTATTGTCGTCAGTAGGGGGCTTAGTAGGTGGTGTCCTGCGTATGTTAGATCAGAACAGGCGCCACTGAACACTACCGAAGTGACTCGGCAGCAGTGCAGTGTCTCCTCCGGTGGGTTGCCTCTTAATGACTTGACATTGCTCCCTGTGGATTGCTGGTGCGGGGGCTGCGGCGGGGCCGACCGGGCTGTGGCTGTGGACGGGGTGTCGGAATGAGCAGTGTGGGTACACTGCCTCTGAGATGGCGCAGAGGCTGGGACAGCAAAAAAAAAAAAAAAAAAAAAAAAAAAAAAAAAAAAAAAAAAAAAAATCATACATGGGCATACAAATCAGGTAATGCTTACTACTACTCAGGCTTTTGAAATATTGGAGAAAAAAAAGCCAAACAAACAAAAAACCCTTTTAAAACTCCATCTTAAAAAATCAAAACAAAACAAAACAAAAAAACCCACACTATTATGAAAATCAAACCATAAATATGAAGAGATGTGTCCAGAAAATCTTATATATTGGCTGTTTACTAATTTTGGACTGTGTATATTTCTAAAACTCCATCTCAAAAAAAAAAGAAAAAAAAGAACATGCACTATTATGAAAATCAAACCATAAATATGCAGAGATGAGTCCAGAAAATCTTATTGGCCGTTTACTAATTTTGGACTGTGTATGTTTTGGGCAGGACAAAGTTGGTCAGCCAAAAACACGAGGCTTTTACCTGCCAGGTCGAGGGTTCACCTATGGTCGTCCTAACGACAAACGGGATTACACAGCTGGAGATGGTGAGTAGAGAATACACCGTATATTTGGATGAGTGTGACCGAAGTGAATCTGGGAACTTACCCGGATTTATGCAACTATTTCTCTCTTCTTCTTCTTCCTCTCTCTCTCTCTCTTTCTCTCTCTCTCTCTCTCTCTGATGGTCTTTCTCTGACTGTCTCTGTCTTTCTCTGTTAGTCTTTAATTTTTCTTTCCCGCTTTTTTTTTTGTAGTGTGTGTGTGTGTGTGTGTGTGTGTGAGTGTGAGTGTGTGAGTGAGTGTTTGTGTATGTGTGTTTGTGAGTGAGTGTGTGTGTGTGTGTGCGTGTGCGTGTGTGTGTCTGAGTGAGTGTGTGACTCTGTGTGTGTGTGTGTGTGTGTGTGTGTGTGTGAGTGTGTGAATGTGTGTTTGTATGTATGTGTGTTTGTGAGTGTGTGTGTGTGTGTGTGTGAGTGTGTCTATGTGAATGTTGTGTGTGTGTGTGTGTGTGTGTGTGTGTGTGTGTGTGTGTGTGCGTGCGTGTGTGCGTGCATGCGTGTGTGCATGTGTGCGTGCGTGCATGTGTGTGTGTGTGCACGTGTGTGAGCTCACTGTAAGAACACCATGCTATGGGTGCAGGTGGTATTGTGTGAACCCTTCCTGCTGGACCATTCAGATGGTGATTAGTCCCGCCCCTTTATCAACTGTGTGTGACAAGTCCTGATGGTGTTTGTAGAGGGGACCCGCACTTGCCTTGGTACAGTTTGACTGAGTAGGATCGCAAGCGAGAGTGTGAAGAAATCATGGTGTTTATTGAAGCTTGAATTCTTTTCAGAAATCATGGTGCTTTATTGGAGCTTGAGTTTATGATAGAAAGGGGAAAACAAACTTGTTATTCTTGATGGAATAGAAAGAAGATGAGATGAAGGAAGGCTGTAGGTCACAGAACAGACTGAGACATGCTCAAACATGATAGGGTACATGTCTCTTGATTTTAAAAGTAGGCCTAGGCATGTCCATGTGCATACTTGGCATGCATGCATACAAGCGCTCGCACACAGACGTGCATGTGTGTGCATGCACACACACACATACACAGACAGACAGACATACACACACACACATATGTGTGCACGCACGCATGCATGTACGCACGCATGCACGCACGCACACAGGCATGCATGCACGCACACAGGCATGCACGCACACATGCACACACACACACACACACACACACACACACACACACACACACACACACACACACATGCGCACAAGCAAGGGCACACACACACACACACACACACACACACACACACACACACAACACACACACACACACACACACTACACACACACACACACACACACACACACACACACACACTAACACACACATATGT
>CM065735.1:43183840-43191340 GCA_033310375.1 Conus canariensis
GCTGTTTGCATCCAAAATTTTAAGGTCTACAGGTGCAAAACATTCCGTTCCAGAACGTAAAGGTCTCTGGATTGAGGATACTGAGATCTGTGGATAAAAGATGTTGAGGTCTTAGGGTTAACAGTTGTGAGGTGTCTTGGTCCACAGTATGGAAGTCTCTGGATCCAAAGCATTTCTTGGTCTGTGGGTCCAGAATTTCTAGGTGTCTCGTTCCAATTTTTGTACACCTAGTTCTTACAGAACAGGGAGTACTTTACAATAGGAACGAAGAAATGCTGTCTGTGTGTATATCTGTCTGTGTGTTTGTGTGTCTGTCCGTGGTCAAAATGTGTTCCACTCACTTCAGACAAAACTTCTGGGACGATCTTTCTGAAAATTTGTAGGTTTGTTCATTGTCCGATCTGGATGAAATTTGGTACATGTACATGTGTATTCAAGATAAACTGGGAGTACATTTATATGCTTTGCATCTTGTTTATTTTTATCTGTAGGTCCAAAATTTTGAGATGTCTTGGTCCAAAATGTCTAGATCTGTGGGTTCAACATTTTGAGGAGTCTGGGTCCAAAACATTTAGATCTGTGAAACACCGAACATTAAAAAGTACCTTGTTTGTAAAAGGTCCTCTGGAGTAAAAGTTAACTCAAAGAGCCTTCTTCAAAGTGAACTGGTAATTAAAATCATTTAGATCTGTGGGTTAACGATTTTGAGGTGTCTTGGTCCAAAATATTTAGATCTGTGGGACCAAGATGTTGAGGTATCTGGGTTCAAAATTTTTAGATCTGTGGATCAAAAATGTTGAGGCTTCTGGTTCCAGATTTGGAGGTGTGTGTATCCACAATATAGAGGTCCCTAGGTTCTGAAATATAACAGCATCTTGGTCTAAAACTGTTCAGTATCTGATCCAAAATGTTGAAGTCCCCAACATTAATTATTTGAGAAGTATCTGGGTCCAAAATATGGAGCTGTCATGGTAAACAAATTGAAACGTTTTTTGTTCAAGACAATGAAGTCTTTGCCTCTGAACCTTCAAAGTCCCCAGGTAACAAGTTTGGAGGTATGTGGTCCAAAAGTTTCAGGTTTGTAGTGTAGTTAAGTAGGGAATGTGTGCTGGATTTGAGTTCTGCTTTTGGACACAGTTTTCATTTGTATGTGCGCCTGTTTATTGTTATGATGGAGCTTGAAACAAAATGGTACTTCTCACAGCATCTCAAACCATATTTTTTGACTGTGCATTGAATAGACACTGACCGTAACACATGAATTCCAAAATGTATGTGATGAATTTGGTATAACGTCATGCAGACCCGTACTTTCCTTTCTTAGTAGCACTGTAGTAGTAACATACTCCCTCAGCCAGTGTTGTGCTGCCTGCTTCATGACCCCTGACAATGCCCTTGACCCCTGTGCAGACCGTCCACGCCCATCTATGACCTCTTGGAACACAAGTTTCAGGACAAATGGATCAGCCAACAGCGTAACCAGGAGATCGAAAAACGCCAGAAAGAAACTCAGGTAGGTGATGAGCGGAGAGGTAGAGCAACAAAAACCTGACATAGATTTTGGATTTTTTTTTGTTATTGCTAGGTCTGTTTTTGTGCTTTTCATTTTGTGTGTGTGGTGTGTGTGTGTGTGTGTGTGTGTGTGTCACCGTAGTAAAATGACAAAGCAGTGACAGTATCAATACCATCTCAACAGTAAAGCAGATGAAAATAACGTGTATCATATTTGTATCTTTTAGCTTTTAATTGAAATAGTTATCCTTTGTACAAATATCTCAGTGATATTCACAAACGAAGTGACTGTTTAAAGGGGTGTCCCATGATGAAATATATCTGGAACGGCCCATAGATCTGTTGCAAAGTGCATGCAAGAAAGCGCAGCTTTCCTGTTAAATGTAAGTGTTTGCATGAAATGAAGAATTTATTCTGTTTTATTATGATTATACAGAAAAAAAGAAACGTTTGGAACAATCAAAATGAAAATAAAGAAACTCTTATTAGTTTGGAGTCCAATTATGAATTTCCACTGATTTATTTGATGGTTATATGCTCATTGTAAAGAGGATCTTTGCCAGGAACTGTATCGATTTGTTTTGTTGCCTATTAAAAAAAAAAGGAAATCAAGAATAGTCTTCAAATATATTTAATGATGCGCAAAGAATAGTCTTCAAATATATTTAATGATGCGCAATCTGTTCTTTTAAGAGACTGCTTTGAAATGTCATTGTATATTGTTTGTGACATTTATTGAAGAAAACAGCACCAGTGCATTCATTGTTACACATCTCTGTCAGGTTGTTCATGTCTTCAAAGCTTCATTTAGATGTCTACATGGTTGATTGTCTGCATATTTAGTTATACACGTAAACGTTTCATTTACCTGTTTGATTGGTTCAGTCAGTGCTTATTTCTGCACATGCATATGTGTTTCTACTTCTTTTTATTGCTATAGGCATTATGCGTGTTGGCTACATTTTTAATTGCTGTATGCACATATCTGTGTTTGCTACTTCATTTAATTGTTCTGTGGGATAAGTTTTATGTTGATACACGTATGGTTGGATAGTTTTTTTGTGTCTTCAAAATAGCTAAAGAAGACTATCCAATCAAAATTGACCCCAATTCCAGATTTGATTCCCCCCCCCCCCCCCCCCCCCCTCCTCATCTGCCATTATTCTTTGCTTTGATATCATACAAGCAAGGCTAAGTTTCAACTATTTTATTACAGATGTTCACATCACAAATGTACAGAAATGTTTGTTGATTTTTGTCCCTTACCGTGCAGGTATGAGAGAGCTGAGTTAAATGATGTCTATGTAACCATCATTATGTAACAATAGTTACTACATATTTCTATGTTGGTTGACTTTACATGTTCATCGTTTCCTTCGGCTCTCAGGGTTCTAGGTTTTCCTCGGCATCTTCAGTAAGTTGGTACTATGGCATTGTGCTTTGTCTCCCTTTAACGATTCATTTCCCTTTTAACCACAGACAAAATGTTGGGGACCATGGAAGGGATAGGTTTTCCTGTTCAAACCTGCGCCTTTTCTCCGTCTCCACTCCATCTTTTCCCATCATTCTTTCACAACGATATGCACCAAAGGGTTTAACACTCACATTTTAAAGAAACTACATCAAATCTAAAAAAAAAAAAAAAGAAGAAAGAAATGAATGCAATAAGGATTAAAAGGAAGGGAAGTTTTTGATGTCCAAAATCGTACATGCAGAGAAAAAAGAGAAATGGAATCATGAAATTGGGGAAGGGAACAGGGGCTTAGGAAGGTGTGTGTGTGTGTGTGTGTGTAAGCGTGCATGTGTGAGCGAATGTGCAGGTTTGTTTTTGTTTGTAGGAAAAAAAGTAATGTCGATCTTAACGATGAATCATAATGCCCTTTGGAGAGAAATCATGAGTGAAAAGAAGAAAGTATGCTGCCTTGAAATATGTCCCCCCTCCCTTCACTTTAACTACCCTTCCCCCCACCCCACCTCCCCCAAAACAGAGAAAAGTGTGTATGCACACAAACGCATACACACAACACACACACACCACACACACACACACACACACACACGAAGAAAAGAGAAAAAAGGAGTAAACAATTGAAAATGGTCCTTAACTTTTTGAATGTGGTATATGTTCAGCTTCAATTACTTCATGGCTAGTTCTGTCCTAGATTTCAACTTTAATATTTCTGACATTATAAACCTTTGCTAGAGAGATCTTTTTATTGTTTTGTTCAACTTTTTGATTAAAAAATATTATGCTTTCTTTTCATATTTTTATTTCTAATGTAATTCTTTTCTGTTTTAGTTTTCTTTTCCCCTTGAGTCTTCCTGTTTCGTTTTGTTCTCTTTTAGTTACTTGTTGTTCTTAGTGTTACTCAGCAGTATGATGATCAACTTCATTCTTCCTTCTCCCCTTCTCCTCTGTCCTAACCATCCACATCTTTTTAATCCATTGTACTCTTTCATACTTGTTGTACTCCTGATGTACTTCTGTGAATAACTCATTTTCAGTTAAAGACTTTTTCACTCAAATTTAGACTCCCCCCCCCCCCCCCCCCCCTCCCTATTCCTGGTTTCCTGTAATTTAGACTTTCCTTGATTGATTTTTTCTCTAATTTAGATTTATTGATTTTTTCTCTCTCTAATGTAGACTTATTGATTTGTTCTCTCTCTAATTTAGACTTTTTACTGCAGATTTTCGCCCCTTCTAATGTAGACTTTTCTTTTCTGTGAATACATAGTCTTACTTGACTCCATAGTTTGTGCATGCTTGCTGTACTCATGTTCGGATGAATTAATTGTGTTACATTTTTCTGTCCGTGATGTAAACTGTAGTACATACAACTGAAGAAGTATCTGAAAGTGTTCTGATAATGTTACAGTTTTATGTCACTAATACTGCTCCCTTGACTGCTTTAGTATGTATCTCAATGCAGTTCTTTATGTATCATCAAATATCTTAGTGCTTATCTCAGGTGTACAAGTTTTGTACAAATAATGATAAAAGCATAGCATTTGTAAAGCACCTTGCCAAAGGTTCTAGGCACTGACAATCCACACTCTCGTGTACACAACGGGCTACCTACCTGGGTAGTGCCGATTGAAGAGCTGCCTGCCATGCCAGCGCTTCATTTCAATCATTTCTCGTGTCATCCAGTCAATATCGTTCACTCAGTTTCCTTATTTCCTTCATTCTTTCAATTTCTCATGCAGGGTGCACACATTTTGTCACACAATTTTCTCAACAAACGTAAAGTGGGACTGTTCAGCCTATCTCAGTCAGCCAGCTGATCCATTTACATCGATCATGCGATGCCGTGGAGACCCAACTACAGCCAGATGGAATTCTGTCGGTGGTTGAGTTCCCCACTCCCCTTGTCAATCACGGTCGAACATTGGCAACCAGCCATTGGCAGTCAGATCCTGGAGCGGAAGAATGAAACAAAAGAAACAAAAATGAAACAAAAGAAACAAAATGAAAGAAACAAAAGAAACAAAACAAAAGAAACAAAATGAAAAGTTTCACACCGGTAGAAGCGTTATTTCAGTATACAAATAGATGGATAAGTTTCATATTGCTAAATATGTGGTTAGATACATTTCAGATTGGTACAGATTAGATTGGATAAGTTTTATACTGGTACATGTGTGTGCAGGTGAGTTTTATTTTGGTGCACATTTAGTTGCGTTAGTTTTATTGTGGCACATCTGTGGTTGTACAAATTTTATTTTGGTGCACATTTATTTGCGTTAGTTTTATTGTGGTACATATGTGGTTGTACAGGTTTTATTTTGGTAAGCATGTTGGATAAGTTTTATTTTGGCACACATGTTGCTACACAAATTTTGTCTGGATATGCACCATAGTCGTTTAAGTTTCAGTGTGGTATGCAAATGGTTGGATCCTTTTCATTTTGGTGCATAAGTTAGTGGAGAAGTTTTATTTTGATGCCAGTGTTGTTGGTAGGATGGAAGGATGGAGGCAGAACATGATCCTGTTTTCACCAGGATTTATTTGTTCATGGTTTTTCGTGTGTGTGTGTGTGTGTTTTTGTTCTGGTGGTTACCTCCCTCTTCTGATGCCGGTTTCCTGTTTGTTCTGTGAGTACTATCCCAACTTGGTGTGTACTTTGACGTGTTCGGAAGTGCCTTTAACTCGCTGTACTTAATCTTCTGCGTAAGGGGGGGGGGGGGGGGGGGGGGAGCGGGTGGGAGAGGAGGGTAGGGGGTGGGATGGGTGGAAGATTGAGAGGGGTGGGGAGAAGGAAGAGGCGGGGGGAGGGGGATGTTGGGGTGGGGGGGGAGGGGTGGGTGTGTGGGAGTAGGTTGGGGGTGGTTTTTAGCTGGCTGCGTTTTCCTTTTCTTTTTCCACTTTTCTTTTTTTTTTCTTTTTCTGTCTTTCTATTTGCCTGTCAGAATCATACAATGATGCCAGAAGGAAGAGAGCCTGGCTCCTAACTTACTTTCTATTGTCTGCTTGTTCTAACATTAAAAAACAAAAAACCAAACAACAACAACATCAGCGTAGCATGCGTGCACACACACGTGTGCGCGCACACACACACACACACACACACACACACACACACACACACACACACACACACACACACACACACACACACACAACACACACACACATGCATTCACACGCATACATACACGCACACACACACACACACACACACACACACACACACACACACACACACACACACCACACACACACACACCCACACACACACACACACACACACACACACACACACACACACACACACACACACACACACACACACACACACACACACACACACACAGAGTGTAATAAACGTCTTCTCTAACAGTTTTGTCACCAGCTGTAAAATTTCATTGTGTTTACTTCCCCTCCTAATGATACCGTAACTGTGTAAGGTTTGCAGAAGTAATTCACCAGTACATTGGCTATGAACACAAGTGTCACAAAATTTATACTAACATCGGTGTGATCCTCATTTTTAGAGTGTGTGTGTGTGTGTGTGTGTGTGTGTGTGTATGTGTGTGTGTGTGTGTGTGTGTGTGTGTGTGTGTGTGTGTGTGTGTGTGTGTGTGTGTGTGTGTTCTTCAGTGTGTGTGTGTTTGTGTTGTGTTTAGTGTGTGTGTTAGTCTGTGTGTGTGTGTTTAGTGTGTGTGTTAGTGTGTGTGTGTGTGTGTGTGTGTGTGTGTGTGTGTGTGTGTGTGAGTGTGTGTATGTGTGTGTGTGTGTGTGTGTGCGCGCGGGCATGTGTGTGTGCGTGCGTGCATGCGTGTGTGTGTGTGTGTGTTGTGGTGTGTGTGAGAAAGAGTGGGGGGGGAGTGAGAGGGAAATGTGTGCATGTGTGCACACACATGTGTGTGTGGTGTGTGTGTGTGTGTGTGTGTGTGTGTGTGTGTGTATGTGCGTGTGTGTGCTTTTTCATGTGGTTTGAATGTGTGTTTATGCATGCGTGTGCATGTGTACATATGTGTGTGTGTTGTGTGTGTGTGTGTGTGTGTGTGTGAGCATGCATGTGTGCACAAATTAGTGTGTATAAGCCTGTGTATCCATCTGCTTCATAGCACAGAGTACTTATTATAATTCAGTCTGATGTTTTGGCACCACAGTATTCTTCTAGGCTTTTTCTTTGCACGAAAAGGTTTGTTGCATGATTGCTTCGTTTGGAATATTCCACTTTTCAGTATGTCTAAGAAGGCAAATTGAGGGGGAGAGAGAGAGAGAGAGAGAGAGAGAGAGAGAGAGAGAGAGAGAGAGAGAGAGAGAGAGGAGGTGGGTGGTGGTGGGGGGGGGGAGTCAGTCATTGAGAATCAGAATGAAGAGGTGAAATAAAGAAGGGGAGAACAAGGAACGAAAGTGAAGAAGGAAGGAAAGAAGCAAGCACACACACACACACACACACACACACACCACCCCCCCCCCCCCCCAACACACATAGTCACGTACACACTCATACTTTCTCCACACACAGACACAGACAC
>CM065735.1:43193840-43203840 GCA_033310375.1 Conus canariensis
CTGCTAACCTCTCATATACCTTTAATATGGTTCTGTAACATGGGTTTTAATGTCTAGACCCCCCCCCCCTCTCCCCCGCTACACTTCTGTTTGCTGAAGCTCATCCATCATGTTGTTCTGTCGTGTGGCCTTGACCTTGTGCTTTGGTCCCTCCACCCTAGGCCAAGCCTCATCTGCAAACCTTCCGCAGCACCAAAGCCAAGGAGGACGCCTTCAAGAACTTCGAGCTGGACCGGGTGGGCCGCAAGGGAGTGCTGGGCCAGGGGGTCTACGAGTCCGCCAAGAACTAGCTCACTTCACTCCATCTAGTCTCCTGCTTCATCCCCTTCGTCCTTGACACCCCCCCCCCCACAGCCTCCCCCCCCCCCACAGCCCCCCACCCCCCCACCTTCCCGCCATCTCCATTTCCTTAGTCCACAAACTTTGTTCTCAACTCCACCCCCCCCCCCCCCCCCCCTCCCCTCCACCTTAGTTGCTGCGTGTCATTCTCACCATCGGTCTTTAATCGTCGGCCTCCGTGGCAACATGATTGTGCTGGTGACCATGGCGACCACTTTCAGGCTGCGTGTGAAGATCTTAGGGGAACGTGGCTTCATTCTGTGCTGTGACAAGCTGGAATGTTTTGAAAATTGTTGACGAAGTATCGCAGCTTTTTTTTTAGAAAATGAAAAGTACCACATTTAAAAAAAAGAAAAGGAGAGATAAAAGAAGAAGAAAAAAAGTTGATTTGGCTGTTTCTTTTTTTGCTTAGACTCTTTAAAATACAAGTACATCCAAAGAAGAAAATGTGTTTTTTAATGTTTGATACAGATTGGGCATCATGGAATGTCATTGCAGTTGAAGAGAATTTGGATTATGTTTTGAAGAGAAAATGAGAAACAAACTGTGGGTTTGCATTATCAATCATCATAGAATCCTTGTGGACACACAAACAAGTTTCAGATTTAAATCTGTACTCTGTCAGTATCTTATTTCTCAGATTTGAAAAAATGGGTTTTAAAATTAGTAAAAAGATACTTGAATGATATGTTGATGTTCATGTAATATTTGCTGTTGAGTTGTAAGAAATTTAATTATCATGAATAGCTCCAAAGCAAAATGATTTGTTGTTTCATACAATAAATAAGGGATTACAGATTAATTATGTGTATGTGATTTTTTATAGTAGTTTCCACCACTTAGACAGATGTTACAACATTTTTTTTTAGAAATAATGTTTTTGATTTGCACAGAAAGAATATGTTTCTTTTTTTTCTGAAAAAAAAAATTAGCATAATTGTCATTCTACTGTTTTCCCCCTTATGTTTAAATTGCTAAAATTTAACATATGCAGCATAATAATAGTGTTATGCAGAGAGTCTTACCACCATTATATTTGATAAGTGAGTGTGTCAAAGTATGTCAGTCAGTTATTTATTCAGCCCTATTTGATCCCATCTCCCAACATCCAGATATCATTTGACATTATCCTCATGATGATGATTATTATTATCATTTGTTTTTTTTGTAACTATGTCAGTCATCATGAGATCACCCTCGATGTCATTTCTTTGGCCATGTTGTATGTTTCCCCATCTCTGTGATGGACAGGAGAAACCAGTCTGCAGTATTACATTGCCTGTGTTCCCTGATACTTCCCTTTCTCTATGTATTTCTGTCAGTTATTCTTTGTTTTGCTCACTACAGTATTCTCCCCCCCCTCCCCCCCCCCCTCCCACTTCCATATGGCTTTGTATAGTCAGCCGGCATGTGAGTGAAAACAGTGAAACATCAAAAAACTGTTCTCACCATTTTGACTCACTCTCACATCATTTTCTACCCCCCCCCTGTTATTTCTGTCATGTTTTGATGATTATCATCGACAAAATGACATTTCGCTTTCGCCTCATGTCACATGCTTCGTCATTTGTCGGTCGTTCATTTTGGACAGATTTTATCTGCACATCATGATGTTGTTGTTGTTGTTGCTGCTACCACATTTTGTGATAATACTGTGGTTCACTTTTTTTTGTTTTTGTGTTTTTTGTTTGTTTGTTTGTTTTTTTCCTAAGAAAACGAGAGTTGCTTTAAATATTAGATACTTGCGGATCAGTTTAGCTTAATTAGGTGAACCCATCAGTTAAATTCAGTGCAGGTTTATTTATTTTCTGGAGGGAAGTTTAAAGACACTGGCATAATCATACACTCAATTTTCACAATCATTTTGTAAGAGGGGGAAAAATACCCCAACTTTGTGGTACAAAGGCAACTACTTTGTTGCCCCCCTTGTGCAGTCCTGTTGAACATGTGTGTGTGCTTTCCTCTTTTTTTTTTTTTTTTTTCTTTTGAATAGAATTTAGTGAACAGAAAAAATAGAAAATAAATAGCATTTAGGGACTGATATAGAAACTAGCAGCCGAAGAAAGGATGACTTACTCAGAGTGTATGAAAACAAATACTAAACAGAAAAATGAAGTTTTGAAACATGCATGTACAACTCTGTCCTCTCATTTGCATACTGGTGTTTCTGAAATTGAGAAACACACTAGGCTTTTGTTCAGGCCAGATTTGTCACATGCATGAAATTGATCTGTGATATCTATATATATATTTTTTTTAATCTAAATTGTTGATTTTGTACATTTCATTTAGTTTATTTCCACTGCTGATTTTAGTGTTGTATAGCCAGCCATATGTCATGCTGTCTGCAAGTGGTGAAGCAGGCGGCTTCTTGTGTTTCACATCATTTTTTGTTGACATCTTTAAGCGTGTTTTGGATTGTTTGTGATTGTGAAATATCAGAGATATGATAAAGCAAGCTTCAGATCACAAGGGAATCTGCGTTTTGTCTGAGAGATGGCGAAAGAGAAAGAGAGAGAGTGTGTGTGTGTGTATGTGAATGCAGTGTGTTTCTGGCAAGCACACACACACACATGCACACACACAACACCACACAGAAACACCACACACTCACATGAACACACACACACACACACACACATGAACACACACAACTCCCACCACCACCACCACCATCACCCACAACCCGTGGAGAGTTCTATCAGGAAGTCAACAGCACCAGCATTGAACATTCAAGAGGACTGTTTTTGGAATAACAGGCAGTCACCTTCTTTAGGGGGTAGGGGGGTGTGCAGTCATTTTTTCTTCTTCTGCATACGCAGGCTGATACTCCTGTGGACACTCCCTGTATATACAGGCAAGGATTAATCCCATCTACCCAACAAAGGAAGGCGAGTTTTGTTTGTATGACCTTTTTTTTTATCCCACCATTAAGGCAGACATACTCCAGCTTCGGGGAAGATGCATGCTATGTGCAACATTTCATCCATACCAACGGCCAAACTGGCCTTCTCTTTCGAAAGTTGGTGATGGGATTTGACGTGTGTGCAAGATGTTATGTATGCGTTCACACATGGAACCTTGGTTTATGGTCTCATTCGGACTGTGCAGGAAATGGAGTCAGAACCAATGTTAACTCCGAGAGTAAGATCCCTCTGTACCGAAACGACCCGGCAGAGATTCGAACCGGCAACCCCAGGATCACCAAGATTACGAGTCCGGCGCTCTACTACTGAGCTATTCTGGCCTCCTGTGCGTACATTGATTCTGGCTCTGCAACTGAGCAACTTTATTTAAGGCCTATGTGAAGTTGGTGGCTTAGTAGGTGTTGTTCTGCATATTCTGGAGTCGAACAGACATAAACGAACACCACCTAACGTGACTCATCGGCTGTGCAGTGCCTCCTACAGTGGGTGGCTTCCATGCGGAGTGGTTGAACCTGGGACTGCTGCGACCAGACGAGAGTTCGATCACTTTTGTAAAGGGAGCCAGAATGAGCGACGCTGGAAGACTGCCACGGAGAGGACAGGGGAGGTGAACGGAAAAAGAAATATCAGTTACCTCCCTTCGTCCCTTTTGCGTGTTCAGACGACGCACGAGCCAGGTCCAGACATCAGCAAGGCCTGTCCACAGATGAACCTAAGAGAGCCGGAAAATAATGCCACTCAATACTTCAACCTCCACTCCTCAGAGTGAGAGACGTGTGTACGGATGGTTTGAAAAGAAAAAAAAAATGTACACACACGCGTGTGTGTGTTGTCTGGACCTTTTGTATGAAACAAGACCAACATTATCTGGACCATCCCCGCGATAGGCTAGGCCTGGAAACGGCTTTCCGAGGCTCCCTTTTGTCATGTGACAAAGTTTCAGCACCTGATTGGTCAAGTCCAGGCAGCGCCGTTTTCAAGCATGGAGAGGAGACATAAATTTGGTGACCGTCCAAAGGTTCGACAGTGCGCAGCGGGGCCTCAAGGTGCAACTTGTGATGGCTCCGACTCAGATCTGTCGGTCGATTTGCACCCACTGATTCCACTTTTTTTTTTTTTTTTTTTTTTTTAATGCTCATCAATATTTTACGTTCTTGCATCAAACATTAACTAGGCCACGGAGAGCAACTGACCGATACTATTGAAACGGTTGAACAGCGTGTATGCCTACACGTCTTATTAGGTAGTCATCTTATTAGTTAGTCTTAATCCCCTTCCCCAATTTGTATAGATATAGTTTAGTTCTGGTTCGAACAGTGTATATTAACACACAATGGAATCGAATCTAGATTTGTAATCAGACCTAGATTCAGTATAGATTATATGTGTGGTCGAAGCCTAAAATTCCGAGGTTGTTCGCGACACTCGCTACTTTGCTGAAAAGTTCCTGGAGAAACGTGTCATTGCATCGGGAGAGAGGGGTAGGGAGAGAGAGGAGGTAGGGAGAGAAGAGGGAGAGAGGTAGGGGGAGAAGGAGGTACTGACAGAAGAGGGAGAGAGGTAGGGGGAGAAGGAGGTACTGACAGAAGTGGGAGAGAGTAGGGGAGAAGGAGGTACTGACAGAAGAGGGAGAGAGGTAGGGGAGAAGGAGGTACTGACAGAAGAGGGAGAGAGGTAGGGGAGAAGGAGGTACTGACAGAAGAGGGAGAGAGGTAGGGGGAGAAGGAGGTACTGACAGAAGAGGGAGAGAGGTAGGGGAGAAGGAGGACTGACAGAAGAGGGAGAAGGAGGTACTGACAGAAGAGGAGAGAGGTAGGGGGAGAAGGAGGTACTGACGAAGAGAGAGAGGTAGGGGAGAAGGAGGTACTGAAGAGAGGGGAGCTAGGGAGTGAGGGGGAGAAGGACGTAGGGAGAGAAGAGGGAGAGAACATAGGCTCAAAGATTTAACTTTATATTTATATTTCATACATGATTTTAGTTTTTCAGCAACTTATTTCTTTTACCACACTTTGTTTTACTTTTCTACGGATATTTCATTTCATTCATTCATTTCATTCAACGCCTTCTTCCTTGCGCTGAACCCTGTGAAGTGATCTGAAGCGATCAAAGCTAAGTGAATTTTCGTTGTTTTATTCGTTTATGTCTCACCTGATGAAGACCTAAGAGGTCGAAACGCGTTGTGTTTCGTCTTGTGACTCGTTTTGTCCACGTTCTCTGGGCGGTTCGCTAACATTTATTTAAGATTTTTCTACGGATAATTTATTCACATATAGGCCATTGCCCCTCGTGAAGGGGTGCATCTGGAAATCATTCAATATTTTAAACGGTCAAAACCGATTCAACACAACACAAGAACATACTGTAACTTAAATGCTTTGTATAGGTAAAATGGACCGTTTTTTTAGTTGTTCGTTCATTATTGGAAGCTAGAACTAAACTTAATCTGAAAAACAGTAAACAAGTTGGGTATTTTTTGCTCCCATAAGAAAACCTAATACAGAGTAACTTTTATTCAAGACTGGCACAGCCTTTTAAACTTGAATAAAGTCAGACAAATACATAGACGAACAAT
Source organism: Conus canariensis (assembly GCA_033310375.1). NCBI lineage: Eukaryota > Metazoa > Mollusca > Gastropoda > Neogastropoda > Conidae > Conus > Conus canariensis. The sequence goes on from CM065735.1 coordinate 43,199,679, forward strand.
CTAATATTGGGGGGAAAAAACAAGCGCAGGCCAACAACTGAACTATCTTCATAGTAATGACTTGGCAAAGATTTGGACTTAAGGAGGGGGGGGGGGGGGGGGGGGGGGGGGGGATTTGAAGATGGAGAAACTGGGAACATGAAATTAAGAAAATATGTTACAGATATGAAAACTCTTCATTAGCTGCTTTAGGGAACCATCGCAATCCCTTTTGAAGGCAGATTATTTGTAATGCCTGCTCCGAGGCCTTTCGTCCGCTGGATCGGACTCATCAGGGAGACACGGCTGGTTGTGTCTGCACTCCTGGCGTCAAATAGAGACACACCACAGTCCATAATACTGTAGTGTTCTCACCACCAAGGGTGCAAAAAAGAATCCGATAGCACCCCCAAAGCAGCCAGCGAAAAGTAGTAAATGAAACCAAACGAAAGTGTGGGGAGGAAAAAAGTTGCTGAAAAACTAAAGACATTATGCAAATAGTATAAAATGTAGGGGACAATCTTTGAGCCTACGCTTGAGGATCCACCCAAAGATGCAAGGGAGATCAAAAGGCAAACACACAACGGACAGAAACAAATACAAATAACCTCAATTTAATCAAAACAAAATCGGAAATGAAATGAGGCAGGGAACAGTAACCGATAAACAGTAAACAAGTTGGGTATTTTTTGCTCCCATAAGAAAACCTAATACAGAGTAACTTTTATTCAAGACTGGCACAGCCTTTTAAACTTGAATACAGTCAGACAAATACATAGACGAACAATCTAATAGTGGGGGAAAAAAACAAGCGCAGGCCAACAACTGAACTATCTTCATAGTAATGACTTGGCAAAGATTTGGACTTAAGGAGGGGGGGGGGGGGGGGGGGGGGGGGGGGATTTGAAGATGGAGAAACTGGGAACATGAAATTAAGAAAATATGTTACAGATATGAAAACTCTTCATTAGTTGCATAAGGGAACCATCGCAATCCCTTAAATCCAAATCTTTGCCAAGTCATTACTATGAAGATAGTTCAGTTGTTGGCCTGCGCTTGTTTTTTTTTGCCCCACTATTAGATTGTTCGTCTGTGTATTGTCGGACTTTATTCAAGTTTAAAAGGCTGTGCCAGTCTTGAATAAAAGTTACTCTGTATTAGGTTTTCTTATGTGAGCAAAAAATACCCAACTTGTTTACTGTTTATTGTTTACTGTTCCCTGCCTCATTTCATTTCCGATTTTGTTTTGATTAAATTGAGGTTATTTGTATTTGTTTCTGTCCTCTGTGTGTTTGTCTTTTGATCTTCCTTGCATCTTTGGGTGGATCCTCAAGCGTAGGCTCAAAGATTTCCCCTACATTTTATACTATTTGCATAATGTCTTTAGTTTTTCAGCAACTTTTTTCCTCCCCACACTTTCGTTTGGTTTCATTTACTACTTTTCGCTGGCTGCTTTGGGGGTGCTATCGGATTCTTTTTTGCACCCTTGGTGGTGAGAACACTACAGTATTATGGACTGTGGTGTGTCTCTATTTGACGCCAGGAGTGCAGACACAACCAGCCGTGTCTCCCTGATGAGTCCGATCCAGCGACGAAAGGCCTCGGAGCAGGCATTACAAACATATCTGCCTTCAAAAGGGATTGCGATGGTTCCCTTATGCAACTAATGAAGAGTTTTATATCTGTAACATATTTTCTTAATTTCATGTTCCCAGTTTCTCCATCTTCAATCCCCCCCTCCCTCCTTAAGTCCAAATCTTTGCCAAGTCATTACTATGAAGACAGTTCAGTTGTTGGCCTGCGCTTGTTTTTTTCCCCCACCATTGGATTGTTCGTCTATGTATTTGTTGACTTTATTCAAGTTTAAAAGGCTGTGCCAGTCTTGAATAAAAGTTACTCTGTATTAGGTTTTCTTATGGGAGCAAAAAACACCCAACTTGTTTACTGCTCCCTGCCTCATTTCCGATTTTAATTGTAAATATGAAAAGACTTGTGAAATCTAATAGTATTTTAAATGTATATAACGTTTCCTTATTTCGTTTAGTAAAGGACAGCACAGAACAAAATGCACTTCGTCTTCTTAAATGCGCTTCGTCTTCTTTCTCTTCTTTACTCAGTGGACAAATCAAATCAACAGGGGTATGTTGTTTGTATCGACATCTATGTACAGCAATAATTATTTGAAATACCCATTCTGAATGTTGTTGTAATAACCTTGATATGTCTGTGCAGATTCAACGGTAAATGCATTTTATCGAGAGAGAGAGAGAGAGAGATGGACAGAGAAACTTGCTTCAGGTGGGAATCGAACGCTGGACCTTTGGACACTTGTCTGTCGCCTTACCCACTAGGCCATCGTGCTACACTTAGTTCGATGATAATTATTTTCTATAAATCAAGGGGTCAGACTCGGTGTGTGTGTGTGTGTTGTGTGTGTGTGTGTGTGTGGGTGTGTGTGTGTGGTGAGAGAGAGAGAGAGAGAGGAGAGAGAGAGAGAGAGTTCCTGTGAATGGGTGTATGCTTATATGTATGTCTCTCTCTCTCTCTCTCTCTCTCTCTCTCTCCTCTCTCTCTCACACACACAACACACCCACACAACACACACACACACACCACACACACACACACATGTGTCTGTGAGTGCATCATGGACACATAGGTGAACGTGCGCGCGCGAATGCCTGTGCCTCGAACGAGCGTGTGTGAGTGTACATGCAACAGTTGATTTCATAGCGTTTTTCCCTAACATCACAAGGAAGTTTATAAAGATCGGCGAGTCACGCAATATGACATATTCATAATTACAAATAAAAGGCGAAAAAAGCAAGTTTTCAAAACATTTATGACTTAACGTCGTTCCGTTTAAAATCTACTTTGTCTGTGAAACAAACAATGTTGACTTTAAGACGGACTAGAGATCGAACAAGAAATTCTGTCTAATTATGAACCCCCCATATGCCAGAAACAGCTATTGATTGCGAGGTGAAGAGCTTAGGACAAAACTGTTTAAAAGAAGGGGGAAAAAAAGGGGAAAAAAAAAAGAAAAAAAAAAGAAGAAGAAGAAAAAAGGTGGTGTGGGGAGACGTTATATGAGGCGCAACCCTTACACAAAGGGTGTTTTTGACATGCAGGGTGGCTTCCCTTCTCCCAGAATTTGGTTTTTGTTTTTCTATTCTGTAATTGCATTATGTTGTATTTGTGTTGATGATGGAGCCAAGCAAATAATGGAAACTAAAAAAAAAAATAAAAAAAAAAAAGAAAGGTCTCAGGGAGGACTAAGTATATATATAATATATATATATATATATATATGTATACATATATATATATAAAGAAGAGAAGTAGAGAGAGAGAGAGAGAGAGAGAGAGAGAGAGAGAGAGAGAGCATAGGCTCAAAGATTTACCTTTATATTTCATACATGATTTTAGTTTTTCAACAACTTATTTCTTCACCACACTTTCTTTACATTTTACTTTTCTACCCTTCACTAGCTGATTTAAGATGTTGGATTCGTTTTTGAACCCTTGGTGGTTAGAACACCATGGAATTGTAGACTGTGGTATCTCTATTTGAGGCCAAGGGACCCCCAGACACAATCAGCTGTGCCTCCCTGATGAGTCCGATCCGGTGGACAAAAGACTTCGGAGCAGGCAATACGAATAGTTCTGTCTTCAGGATGGGTTACGGTGGTCTCCATAGACTGCCAGTAAAGGATTTTATATCAAGGGTGAAGCGAGATGTGGTTGAGTTCAGTCTATTTCACGAGATCGTTGGCACTTTCTTTGTGAAGTTTTTGCGAGAACATAAACGTCAGAAAGAATTGTGTGTGTTGTTGCATTATCTGCAAAGACTCCACTTGTGGATTTAAAACAGAGAGGTGTATTGTTAACAATGAGGGACCCAGGTAGAGCCCTGTAGGATGCCACGGTGAAGGGTTTTAAACATGGAGACAGTTATATTCATGTTACCTATGACAGGTATATGTTGCCTTTGTTAAATATGATGGAAAAAAAAAGCTTGAGTATTTTTGAATAAGGCAAACATTTTTGCTTTTCTAACAAGAAGGTTATGGTCATTCACTTCAAATGCATTCATGACATCAACAGATAGAACACCGCCATATCTGTTGTTGTTCATGCTTTTTCGCCAGTCATCGACCAGGTCGATTAAAGTTGGTGACAT
>CM065735.1:43228840-43231340 GCA_033310375.1 Conus canariensis
CTCCCATAATCCCCCTTGTCATTTCCGCCTAGCGGCTATTCTCCCCACCACATGGACAACAGATGATTCATTTTTCATTCTTTGTTTGTTTGTACTGTCTTAAATGTTAAATGTGATTTATTTTTTCGCCTGAAGAAGACCCAAGAGGTTGAAATGCATCGTGTCTTGTCATGTGCTTTGTTTGTCAATGTCATTGGCGGTAACTAACACCCTCTCTTTCTAAATTTTGCTTCGTTCGCCGCCGTCAGTCACTCCATTTTGAAACTATATATATATTTATATATACTGACAGGAAAGATATATATATATATATATATATATATTGGTCTTTTTAAGGTTTAAAAAGAAATCAGTTACAGTGAATATTGGTATGATTTTGAAAATTCTATCATCATTGAAATGTAGCATATGAAACAAGAATAAAAGGCTACATGTGGTAAAGCTTTGATATCACGGATATAATTATTTTCTTTCAGTAATGAAGGATATTAAAGGATTCTGAAGATGACCGACACGAGTGATTTTGCGCTTTAAGTGTACTGCCCGAGATTTTGTATCACATTGCGGTGTGTTGCCATGCATTGCATTTCTTACTTTGTTTTGAACTGTGTTGAAAGAAATCTTAAAGAAATGTTAGCGAACCGCCAACAGAAACGTGGACGAACGAGTCACAAGACAAAACACGACGCGTTTCGACCTCTTAGGTCTTCTTCTTCAGGCAAGACACAAACACATAGGACAGTGAAAATGAACGAGTTATCACTTAGCTTTGATCTCTTCAGCGCAAGGTAGGCGTTGAATGAAAACGAGGATCAAAGCCAAGTGACAAACTCGTTCATTTTCATTGTCCTATTTGTTTGTGTCCTGCCTGAAGACGACCTAAGAGGTCGAAACGCGTCGTGCCTGTCTTGTGACTCGTTTGTCCACATTTCTCTTGGCGGTTCGCTAACATTAATTTAAGATTTGTTTAGATTTCCGCCTGCAGTCGTCTCACTTTGCATCTAGATCTGTGTTGAGAGAGTTTTATTCCGTTATGCTGTGTCACGTTGCAATGTTTTATGTTGCATTAAAATGGATCTGATTTCTTAATCTGCATTGCTCTGCTTTGTATGGTATGTTGTGTTTCTGTTGTATTATACCACACTTGAACTGTATTGTTTCGTGCTGTGTTCTTTTGTGTTGTGTTGATTGTGTTGTGTTATGATGCATAGTACTGAGTTTGGTTGCACTGAATTGCAGAAGATCGTATTATTATACTAGGCTGCGTTGCGTGGTGTTGTATTGTATCAATGTATATGGTCTAAAGAAAAAATGATTTGTTTTTATTGTTGTTTAACAGAAATAAAGGGACAAAAAGTAACAAAAATAACAAGAGCAACAACAACAACAACAACAACAACAACAACCACAACCACAAATGAAGTTTAAAGTAAAAAAAAAAGAAAAAAAAATACCAAAGAGGAAATAACCTAAGTATAGCATCCTTTATGAAAATAAAGCATGGCTACTTAGTGACAAACGTACCACAGTGCTTTATGCATTGCATTTCATGACATCAAATTGAATTGAATCATGATCGGTTATACCGTGCTGTCTTGTGTCATACAGTACGGCACTGTGCTGGAGTGCTTCGTAACGTACTGTGTGGCACAGTCTTACTTTTCATCAATGTACTCCCAGTTCTTATAGAACAGGGAGTACTTTACAATGGGAACGAAGAAATGCTGTGTGTTTGTGTGTGTGTGTGTGTGTGTGTGTGTGTGGTGTGTGTGTGGTGTTGTGTGTGTGTCCGTCCGTGGTCAAAATGTGTTCCACTCGCTCCTGACAAAACTACTGAGCCGATGTTTCTGAAAATTTGTAGGTATGTTACTAACGGCTATAACGGCCCATAACGGTTTTTCTTCTTTATGGAATATTGTAGAAAGTACTTGGCTGATCTTTCTGACAATTTGTAGGTATGTTCACTATCGGTCACGGATGATGCCCGATGTTTTATTTATCCGTTGTAGCCGTTACTAACGGCTATAACGGCCCATAACGATTTTCGTCTTTATGGAATATCTCAGAAAGTACTTGGTTGATCTTTCTGAAAATTTGTAGGTGTGTTCATTATGGGTCACAGATGATGGCCAATGTTACCAGAATAGCCGTTACTAAAGCCTATAACGGCCCAAAACGGATTTTCCTCTTTATGGAATATCTCATGTATTCAAGATAAACTTAGAGTACGTTTATGCTTTGCATCTTGTTATGTATTGTATTGGACTGTTCTATACTGCTCTGTATAGCACTGCATCTTTCTCCACTATTTCACACAAACCAGTACTTTACTCAACTGTAACAAGTCCATCAAAGCTGTTTGCATATTAAACTCTGGAATTCAAGAAGCACCCAGATCCCAGCTTAATTCTCCTTGCAGCCTAGAACTTTGCCATTCACCTGAATTTCCAGTTTATGGCCTGGGTACTAGTACTTCTAATGAAAAAAACCGCCCGAGGTC
>CM065735.1:43244200-43246700 GCA_033310375.1 Conus canariensis
AAACCCTTGGGGACCTTTTACATTGTGTGACTTTTTAAATCTGATGATGAGTCTCCCTTTAAACCCTTTCCCATTAAAAAAACCCCACACGCACACACCAACCCCACACCCCACACACACACACCACACACGCACACACGCACACGCACAAGCACACGCACAAGCACCAAAGCACACCAACACACACTCTCCCACACCCACCACACACACACACACACAACACCACAAAAACACCACGCACGCACAAACACACGCAACAACACCAACACTCTTTCCACACACACAGCACACACACAATACGCCATATATTGCAAACACAACATACACACACATAAAACAAAAACACACCCCAAGAAACAAACCACACAACACCCACACACACACACACCACACACAAAAACCCGCACAACACACCGCACACCACTATACAAACACAGCACAGACACACACACACACCCACACACACACACAATACATACACACTATTGCAAAACCAAATACAACCACACACACACACACACAACTCACACCACCCCACACAAAACCCCGAAATACCACTCTCTCTCTCTCTCTCCTCTTTTTCCCCTCTCTCTCTTGTCTGTCACTCTGTCTTGTCTGTTGTCTCTCTTTCTCTTTTCTCTCTCTTTCTCTCTCTTGTGTACCTTTTGTTAATGTTTTAAATGCCATGCCTTGCTCTCCCTCCCGCTCACCCCCCCTCCCCCTCTGGCTCTCTTTGCTTTGTTTTTCCCCTTTTTTCTTTTTTTTTTTTTTTTTTTAAAAACTCTTTTCTCTCTCTAATGCCCCCCCACCCACCCCCAGAACCCCCACCCCCCCCCACCCCCCCCGTCTCCCACCCCTTCTGCCTGTGTTCGGTCTTGTACATTAGTTTTGTTTCATTTGGTATTATTATATTTCAGTTGTGTATCTTTTTTCTTTCTTTTCCTTTCTTTTGGCCCGGAGGGCTGGATGTAAAAAAAAAAAAAAAACAGTCAGCTTACTCCACTACCCTCTGAAAATAAAATTCTTTCCCGTTCGTTCGTTCGTTCGTTCTCTCACTCCATTAGACCAAGACTTAGGTAAGCCCTATGTTTGTTGTCCTTTCTTTCTTTTCCTTCTACGAAGATTCAGGTGATCTGACCTAGAGGCACCCAACACAGCATAGGCCCCTTTTACATAAACCAATAGATCCAGAAAGTCCAGTAGTTGATTGGAAGCCCACGCCAGAATAACCAGTACGATATCGACTGTCTTGCGCCTCCCAAGTGCATTGTTTGGCACCGATGTTTTGGTATTTTCTCCCGCAAATGAACTGTTAGGCCCTGTATGAATGGACGCGAAATTGCTTTTGGCATGCCCACCAGCGGTATCTGTCCCATGAAAACGGCGGGGGTCACTCGCGGTGAACGCCGGCTGTAACACAGATTACCTCCCCTTGCAGATTTGATTTCCGAAGGTGCCAGTGTTACGTACTTTTTGGGAAAGGCTGTGGATTCTATACATACAAAAAGGTTCTTGATGTTATATGCATGTGGAAAAGCTCTCAGTGCTTACATGTGGAAAGGCCCCGGGGTTGCTATGCATTGGGAAAGATTGTTAGTGCTTTTCAGTCGTGCTATAGGATTTGAATTATGCTGTCAGAGCTATACATCTGGACAAGCTGTCAGTACTATCAGTTTGGAAATTTCTGTCAATGCTATACATTAGAAAAATGCTTGTCAATACAGTGCATTCGAAAAGGCTGACAGTGCTACACATTTGGGAGATTGTCAGTGTTGTACTTTCAGTGCTATATGTTTGGGAAAAAAAACTGTCAATCTTATACTTTTGTAAGGCTATCAATGCTGTTGCATTTAGACAGTCAGTTGCTTCATATTGGGAAAGGTCACCAGAACTGTAGATTTGGAAAACGTGCTCAGAGCCATGCATTTGGGAAGGCTTGTCGGTGCTATACATTTGAAAATAGTGTCAGAGTTTTTCATTTGAAAAGGCTGTCAGTGCTATATATATATTAGGACAGCCTATCATATGCTATGTGTATGGAAAGGCTGTCGGTGCCATCACTTTGGAAAGACTGTGTCAGCGCAAAAACAACTGGCATACCTGTCAATGCTATGTGTATGGAAAAGGCTATGAGCATATGTTTTTTGGAAAGACTATCAGGGCTATAATTGGGACAGGCTATCAATGCTATGTTTATGGAAAGGCTGTCCAGTGCTATAACTTTGGAAAGACTGTCAGTGCAAAACATGGCATAGCTGTCAATGCTATGTGTATGGAAAAGGCTATCAGTGCCTATAACTTTGGAAAGACTTTCAGTGCTATATATGATAAAAAAAAAATTGTCAGTGCTATGTGTATGGAAAAGATAATCAGTACTATAACTTTGGAAAGACTTTCAGTGCTATATATAATTTTAAAAAAAAACAACAATTGTCAGTGCTATGTGTATGGAAAAGATTATTAGTGCCATAACTTTGGAAAGACTTTCAGTGCTATATAT
>CM065735.1:43254200-43259200 GCA_033310375.1 Conus canariensis
CTGGCTGCTTTGGGGTGCTATTGGATTCTTTTTTGCACCCTTGGTGGTGAGAACACCACAGTATTATGGACTGTGGTGTGTCTCTATTTGACGCCGGGAGCGCAGACACAGCCAGCCGTGTCTCCCTGATGAGTTCCGATCCAGCGGACGAAAGGCCTCGGAGCAGGCAATACACATATATCTGCCTTCAAAAGGGATTGTGATGGTTCCCTTATGCAGCTAGTGAAGAGTTTTCATATCTGTAATATATTTTCTTAATTTCATGTTCCCAGTTTTTCCATCTTCACCTCCCCCTCCCCCCCCCCCCCCCCCCCCTCCTTAAGTCCAATTTTGCTAAGTCTGCTATGAAGACAGTTGAGTTGTTGGCCTGCGCTTGGTTTTTTTCCCCCACTATTAGATTGTCCGTCTTTGTATTTGTCTGACTTATTCAAGTTTAAAAGGCTGTGCCAGTCTTGAGTAAAAGTTACTCTGTGTTAGGTTTTCTTATGGGAGCAAAAGTTACCCCACTTGTTTACTGTTTAAAGTTAATATAGACAAGCAACAAGATCCATCGGACTTGCTAAAAACAATCCTTCAAGGAACTATTGAGAGAGAGAGGGAGAGAGAGAGACGCAGGAGGGACGACAGAGAAAACGGACACGTACAAAAGACTGGCACACAACCCCGACAGACCTGGACGAAGGTGAATTGTTCTTCCATGCGGTGCCCCCCCCGCCCCCCCCGACCCCACTCCGCCCGCCCCACCCCCTACCCCCCATGGAATAAAAGGACAGGAAGAAAAAGAAGAAGACTTTCTAGCACTGTCGATTCCGTCCCGCCTGCTTTTCTCTGGCTTCTCCCTTCCACAGACTTTCCCAGGGATTTGAGCTCGTTCCAAAGGATGGCCGCTCTCTGTCTAGTTGGCACAGAGTTTTGATTCTTTTTTTTTTTCTTGTTTGGTCTGTGCGCCTTTTGTCTGCTGTATGCGCGCTGGGCGATCTGGTGGCATTAGTATCATTAATTCGGAGTTATGGCAAGTATTTGTTTCTCCGTGGGAGCAAAATTGACCTTCCTTATTTGATTGAAGACTGGCTGGTGCCTTTTGAGTTTTAGATATTGTCTTGCAGAACGTACAGTGTAACAAATACAAACTGGAGAAGAAGAAGATTGATTCAAGACCGACCGACGCCTTTTGAATCTTACACTTTGTCACGCAGATCATACAGTAGATGGGCAAAAAAAAAAAAAAAAAAAAAAAAAAAAAAAAAAAAAAAAAGGAAAAAAAAGTAACCCCGGCATGATTGACAGAAAACGAAATCTCTGATGTAATAAGATTCAACGCCTATCTTGCGCTGAAGTGATTGCTCGTTCATTTTCGTTGTCCTAATTGTTTTGTATCTTGCCTGAAGAAGACCTAAGAGGTCGAAACGCGTCGTGTTTTGTCTTGTGATTCGTTTGTCCACGTTTTTTTTTTTTTTTTTTTTTTTTTGGCGGTTCGCTAACATTTATTTAAGATTTGTTTATATTTCCGCCTGCAGTCGTCTCACTTTGCAACTAGATCATCCTTGTTTGAGTTTGTTGTTTACGTTTTCCTGTTTCATCGAAGATTTCGATTTCTGTCAATCATACCGGGGTTATCTTTTCTTTCTTTTTTTTTTCTTTTGCTGATCTACTGTGTGATCTGCGTGACAATGTTCAAAATTCAAACGGCATCGGTCTGTCTTGGATCAATCTTGTTCTTGCTCTTGTTGTTGTTCTTCTACTTCATTTTGTATTTGTTCCACTGTATGTTCTGCAAGACAATATCTCAAATTCATTCTTCTTCTTCTTCTTGTAATTTGTTCAGTTCTTGTTGCTATGTGCATATGTCAGCTCCACGCACACGAGCAAGCTCAGAACGTCCTTTTCTGAGGACGTTTTCTTGTGTGTACGGTTTGGAAATAGGGGCATGTGTCAACATGGTAGCAGAAGTTGCTTCCCTTCCTTGTTCACTGCCTACAGGTGTGACATTGTCTGTGTGCAGACCCAGAATTCTCTCCCTTCAAACCTGTCCAGTACATTTGAATGTCACGACTTTTGTGTCAGTTTTTTTTGTGTTCCCTCCTGGGTGGACCAATTGGCAACGTGACATGGCAGTCTGTCAGATCTGGTGTTCTGAGTTGCAAAGGATAAAAGTTCAATCTGAAAATATTCTTCGCTGTGGTGCGAAGGTTAGCCTCGCTGATTCCCTATTGGGGGAGGTTGTTAGATCGAATTCCATTTGAGCCATTCATTTTTCGGGATTTTGCTGTCTCTAGGCGGCTGCCTGGAGCTGAGTTTGCTGCTCAAGGCGTCAGGTGGGAAAACTTGAACCACACAGTGGAGTTTCAGTCCCTTACTGGATGCGTCTCTGAGAGTGTTGCTCAAATTTCCCGACCAACAAACACTGCAAGGTGTCTGTATCCCTCGGGCTTGGTTGACGCTGGGATACGTATGAAAGTGAGCGTAGAGTACACAGCCCTGTCATGCTGTCTCAAAGCAGAATAGAACCTCATAGCTGGAGGGCGGGGGGGGGGGGGGGGGGAGGGGGGGGGGGGGGGGCAACGGCGGGACAAACCAAGGTATGTCTGTAGACGGTAAGCCGGTATGAGCGGCGTGGACGTCATGCCTCTGAAGGGGCCACAGAAAATGAGACAGCCAAAAAAAAAAAAAAAAAAAAAAAAAAAAAAGAGAAAAGAGAAAAGAAAAAGTAAAAGAAATAAAAAAAAAGTTCAGTGACCGAGCTCAGTCAGGTAATTCCTAAATGTACATACTACAAAGACTCTGCCATTTCCTGATGATGAAAAAAAAAAGTCAGCGGCTCCAAGTCTCAGGTAGAATGGAATACAACACGACATGTGCTTATGACGACGTCTCAAGTGGTGGGTCTGTTCTTGTTAACGTGTTTTAGCTGTGTTTCCGTTTATACCCCCACTCTTGTTCTCTGTCCTCTCCTGTCTTTGACTCACGACGTCTCTGTCCGTGTCGATTCAAATGCAGATCTTAGGGTTCAGAAAGGTAGATCACCGATTATTTTTCCTACCAATCACCAACTATTCTTCCCACCAATCACCAACTATTCTTCCCCATTCTTCTCACAATCACCAACTCTTCCTCACTATTCTTCCACCAATCACCAACTATTCTTCCTACCAATCACCAACTATTCTTCCACCAATCACCAACTGTTCTTCCACCAATCACCAACTATTCTTCCCACCAATCACCAACTGTTCTTCCCACCAATCACCAACTATTCTTCCCACCAAAAACCAACTATTCTTCCCACCAATCACCAACTGTTCTTCCCACCAATCACCAACTATTCTTCCCACCAATCACCAACTATTCTTCCCACCAACCACCAACTATTCTTCCCACAGTGAATCACCTACTGTTCTTCCAAACAAACACAATGGCTTACCATAATTCAGAAAGATTTCCATGTTAACCCTGTACAACATCTACCTTGTTCGCATGGAAGATAATCAGGAACTTAAACGGAAGCTTGATTAAAAGCCTAGATTGTTTCAACTTCGTCTTTATATTTTTTCATTTCCGTCATCTGTTATTTACAAACATTCATACATGTACCGGGAAGCGTGGTTGGTCGAATTCTGTAGTAAACCTCCTTACGTTTCGGATGGCAACCGGCCGCATGAACGTTTTGTCTCGCTCTTCTTCTTTGACTGATCACTGCTTTGGAATTATCTCCCTTTTTTGTTTCAGTCAGTTCTAGCACCCCCCTCCCTTCCCCCCTCTCCCCTGTTTCAATAGTGATGCTAGCAAAATTTAACACGCGTTTTCACCTTTAAATAGTATCTAAATAATCACACTGTAAAGGATATTTCGTAAATTTCCTCTCTCTGTTTTTCTTTTCTTTTCTTCTTTTATATATATATATATATATATATATATTATATATATATATATATATATATATATGTGTGTGTGTGTGTGTGTGTGTGTGTGTGTGTGTGTGTACTATATACAATTCCCGTATGCCTGTATGATTTGAATCCGACGTGGAAAATTCTTGAACATTTGTATTAGCTAAGAGGCAGGAAAAAGAAAAAAAAAAAAAAGCAAGCGCAGTTCTTCATCGTCCATGCCAAAGTCATACCGACAGATATACAACAGCCAAGTTTGAAACGAAAGGCACCACTCAACAACAGAATTGCTCTAAGTCCTCCTCTATTCAGACCACTCTCTGTGTCTTCAAAGTCTCCTTCTTCCTATATCAAACCTCGCCCTCATTCCTTGCCCGGCTGTTACCGCTAGCAATCCTGTTCTTCTGCTTGTTGTTGCTCACCACTGCTACATTCACCACACAAAACTTTTTACACCAGCGTCAGCAACCATCTTCTTTTCATGTATATCCTTAAAAGTTGTGGGGGGGGGGGGGGGGGGGGGGGCGGGGTGAGGGGGGGGGGGGAGGAGATCATATCTGCCATTCAAAGCACACAGGCGGCGAATTCTTGACGATCTGTTCGACGTCCTCAACACCCCACTTTACCGCCTCCGTGTGTCTTGCAGACGATCAATACAGACAATATGGCGGATACAAATGGCGTCGAATTCAGCAGTTTAGCAGAGGTCTATAACTCAGGGGAGGGGGGGGGGGGTGAAGGGGGGAGGGGGGGGGGGCTGTAAGAAGAGGTTCCGTTTATAGCTGCATGTCTGTGTATAAAAGCATGTGTTCATGTAGCATTGTATGTTGTAACTTCGGTGTTTATGCGCGCACTGTGTGTGTGTGTGTGTGTGTGTGTGTGTGTGTGTGTGTGTGTGCGCGCGTGCGTGCGTGCGTGCGTATGCGTGTGTGTGTGTGTGTGTGTGTGTGTTTCAGCTGCTGGATTGTGTGTATTCATGGTGATGTGTGTGTGTGTGTGTGTGTGTGTGTGGTGTTGTGTGTGCGCGCGCGCGCGCGCGCGCACGCGCATGTGCGTGCATACGTACGTACGTGCGTGTGTGCGTGAGTGTGTGTATGAGCGCGCGCGTGTGCG
>CM065735.1:43264200-43271700 GCA_033310375.1 Conus canariensis
AACTTGCGTAATATATTTATGACGTCAATTCATTGCTCTGAAAGATGGACATCAGGTAGTTGCATTGTTTTTGTTTTTTTCTCTTGAAAAAGGCCACGTGGCCGAAAATTAGAACAGTGGCATTGTGATTTTCTCTGTTTTCTTCCCTTTGGAGGACTATTGCTTTTGTTTCTTATAGTTGAAAGATTTTTGTTGTTGTAAATATTGCATTTATTTCGTTATAAACTGAAAGGTGGAGACTCTATTATTCACTTTGTGTGACTGGTTGTCGGCCAACGTTTCTTGAGTGAGCTGAGAGTCTGACATGTAATGTTTACAACAAAGCTTGCGCATACACGAATCTCCACATGGATTAATATGAGAGAACTTATATTAACGCCTGTCCCCGGCCAGAGACCAAGCTCTAAGCGCTTTACAATCCGCATTCTCGTTTACACAACGGGCTGCCTACCTGGGTAGAGCCGACTGAAGAGCGGCCTGCTGGCGCTTCATTCAGTCGTTTCCCGTGTCATTCAGTCAAAATCGTTCATTCAGTGTAACAACTCTTTCATTTTTTCGATTTCTTACGCAGAGTGCATGCTATGTGTAACGTGCCATCCATACCAACGGCCAAACTGGCCTTCTCTTTCGAACGTTGGAGATGGGATTTTACTTGTGTGCGAGATGTTATACGTGCGTTCTCACAAGGAACCTCGGTTTACTGTCTCATTCAAAGGACTATTTGGGAAATGGAGTCAGAACCAATGTTAACTCCGAGGGAAAAATCCCCCTGTACCGAAACGGCCTGGCGGAGATTCGACCCCGCAACCCCAGGATCACCAAGATTACGAGTCAGACGCTCTACCAACTAAGCTATTCCGGCAATAGATACTAATAGGTACTACTGAACACAATTGAATTCTTGTGTGATAGATGGAATATCAAAGCGCATGAAAGTTAAGGCTAGGCATTATATAAGATATAACACTGTTACGATAAACAAAAGCCTGTCTAAACAACCGTCTATTGTACCATAATCGATAAACAGAACTAACTATTCTTGGCCGTCCAACAGAATGATTACACGACCCACCGATTCATACAGAAAGAACACCGTATAGTTCCATCAGTGTACACGTTCTACCTTTGCTAAGCGATTACACACTCTCTCTACATCTAACAGACGTACGGGAACTGATCCCCGTGAATTATGGATGGAGGGCATCAATCTCTCTCAGTCGGATCAAAATGGCCGCTGATGGATAGGGAAGGCAGAGTTACTGTCCCTTGGTGATTCGGAAACGGATTGATGGACTGGAACATGGACTTCCCCTCATCAAGGAAGAACGGTCCGGTGAATGAATCCCAACGACTGTTCGAACTCACTCGTAGGAAATTTACAAACTTCAGCGAGTCACCTGAACCCATGTTTAGGTATTTAATATGAATCCAAGAGACAGATAACAACAACAACAACAACAACGACGACGACGACGACGACGACGACGACAACAACAACAACAACAACAGCAACAACAACAACAACAACAGTGTAGTTTTCTGATTCAGCTCGTTTCCGTTTAAAATCCACTTTGGAGGTGTGAATGGTGTTGACAGTATCTGTGTTGGAGGGGTGAATGGTGTTGACAGTATCTGTGTTGGAGGGGTGAATGGCGTTGACGTATCTGTGTTGGAGGGGTGAATGGTGTTGACAGTATCTATGTTGGAGGGGTGAATGATGTTGACAGTATCTGTGTTGGAGGGGTGAATGGTGTTGACAGTATCTGTGTTGGAGGGGTGAATGGTGTTGACATTACCTGTGTTGGAGGGGTGAATGGTGTTGACAGTATCTGTGTTGGAGGGGTAAATGGTGTTGACAGTATCTATGTTGGAGGGGTGAATGATGTTGACAGTATCTGTGTTGGAGGGGTGAATGGTGTTGACAGTATCTGTGTTGGAGGGGTGAATAGTGTTGACATTATCTGTGTTGGAGGGGCGAGTGGTGTTGACATTATCTGTGTTGGAGGGGTGAATGATGTTGACAGTATCTGTGTTGGAGGGGTGAATGGTGTTGACATTATCTGTGTTGGAGGGGTGAATAGTGTTGACATTATCTGTGTTGGAGGGGCGAGTGGTGTTGACAGTATCTGTGTTGGAGGGGTGAATAGTATCAACAGTATCTGTGTTGGAGAGGTGAACGGTGTTGACAGTATCTGTGTTGGAGGGTTGAATGGTGTTGACAGAATTTGTATTGGAGGGGTGAATGACATTGACAGTACCTGTGTCGGAGGGGTGAATGGTGTTGACAGTATCTGTGTTGGAGGGGTGAATGGTGTTGGCCGTTTCTGTGTTGGAGGGGTGAATGGTGTTGACAATATCTGTGTCTGAGGGGGAAATGGTGTTGACAGTATATCTATGTTGGAGGGGTGAATGGTGTTGACAGTATCTGTGTTAGATGGGTGGTGTTGACAGCATCTGTGTTAGATGGGTGAATGGTGTTGACACTACCTCTGTTGGAGGGTGGAATAGTGTTGACAGGATATGTGCTGGAGGGGTGAATGGTGTTGACAGTATCTGTGTTGGAGGGGTGAATGGTGTTGACAGTATCTGTGTTGGAGGGGTGAATGGTGTTGACAAAATCTGTGTTGGAGGGGTGAATGGTGTGACAGTATCTGTGTTGGAGGGGTGAATGATGTTGACAGTATCTGTGTTGGAGCGGTGAATGGTGTTGACAGTATCTGTGTTGCAGGGGTGAATGGTATTCACAGTATCTGTGTTGGAGGGGTGAATGGTGTGGACAGTATGTGTTGGACGGGTGAATGATGTTGACAGTATCTGTGTTGGAGGGGTGAATGGTGTTGGCAGTATCTGTGTTGGAAGGGTGAATGGTGTTGACAGTATCTGTACTGGAATGGTGAATGGTGTTGACAGTATCTGTACTGGAAGGGTGAATGGTGTTGACAGTTCCTCTGTTGGAGGGGTGAATGGTGTTGAGAGTTCCTCTGTTGGAGGGGTGAATGGTGTTGACAGTACCTCTGTTGGAAGAGTGAATGGTGTTGACAGCATATCTGTAGGGTGAATATTGTCGTCAGTACATCTGTTAGTGGGGTGAATGGTGTTGACAGTATATCTCGTCGGGGGTGAATGGTGTTGACAGTATATCTCTTAGTGGGTGAATGGTGCTGACAGTCTATATATCTGTCAGTGGGGTGAATGGTGTTGACAGTGTATGTCAGTGGGGTGAATGGTGTTGACAGTGTATGTCAGTGGGGTGAATGGTGTTGACAGCCGCCGGTGCGTCTATTGGCGGGGTGAATGGTGTGTTCCTCCAAAGCCCCGTTAGTTTGAGCATCAAATTTTTGTGTGTGTGTGTGAGAGATAATCGATATTTTATTCTTGAAGGAGATCAGAAAAAGCGCATTGTAGACTACAGTATTCTTCACCCGTTTAGAGTGTGATCTTGAGCGCGATTTAGTTCACATCTTTTGCTTTGGGCAGTCGAACATGCTTCACAACATCGAGCAATTTTGGACTCAGCCTTCGAGCCACTGCCTTTAATGTCGTTTAATCCAATGTGCTGAATAGCACAGTCAAAATATATCATCAGCATCAGCTTTTTTACTGCCTGAATTCTTGAATGCACTCTTCGTTGAAATCTGAAGGCAAACAGAAACACCTAATCGTCTTCCCTCGACCTTTTTTGACCTAATAATAATAATAATAATAGTGATGATGATGATAGCAATAATAATAAGAAGAATAATGATAATGCTACTAATATTGATAATAACAACAACAATAATGATGATAATAATAATAATAATAGGGACGATTTCTATAGCGCCCATCCTAACAACGTAGGCTACAGGGCGCTTTACAAGTTTCAACAATTCAACATCTTGAAATATATGCAGGAGACACACACACACACACACTGGAACTTAATATCGCATACATAAACACACTATGTAACACAGTGAGCAGCTCATTTGTACATGAGCAAAGTGGGCAAGTGTGTCACTTTAGTAATATTTCAGGTGGTACCTTGTGTCCAGCCATGCAGATAAAGAACACTGAGTAGAGTTCTACACGAGATTTTGACGTCATCGAGAGGCTCTAAAGCTCGATCAGCATATTTGACGTCATTCCAGGAGACTATTCTGAAGTTCCTGTTTCTCTACGTTTTTCTCTGTTCTTGGCTCGTAATAATGGAGGCGGGATGATGTCAGCTTTCATGATGCTTTCACAGGTAATTACTGTCTGTCTGGTGGTGTTCTTTGTAATCTGTGGTGTAACCGCTCCTTGCGTGTTACCGTTACATGTGTTAATTGTGTTCTTAAAATGTCAGTGTAACCTTATCTTGTGTGTAACCGTGACACACACACACACACACACACACACACACACACATATAATTATAAAATTTTATATATATATATAAAATATGTTGAACAATTAAGTAGTGGGGGAAAACAAGTGCAGGCTAACAATTTTTCAATCATTATAGTAATGACTTGGCAAAGATTTAAACTTTTAGAGAAAAAAAAGAGAAGAAAATGGGGGAATATATTAGGAATATGAGAAACCCTTCACTAGCTGCCTGAGGGAACCATCATAATCCCTCTCAAAAGCACATGTATTTGTATTGCCTGCTCCTAGGCCTTTCGTCCGCTGGATCGGACTCATCAGGGAGACATGGCTGATTGTGTCTGTGCTCTTGGTGTCAAATAGAGACACACCACAGTCCATAATTCTGTGGTGTTCTCACCACCAAGGGTTCAAAAGAGAATCCAACAGCACCCCCAAAGCAGCCAGCGAAGGATAGTAAATGGAATAAAACGAAAGTGTGGAGAGGAAAAACAGTTGCTGAAAAACTAAAAGCATTATGCAAACAGTATAAAATGTAGGGGACAATCTTTGAGCGTATGCTTGAGGATCCATTCAAGGATGCAAGGGAGATCAAAAGATATGGAACAGTCTGAGTGGTCAGCTCTGCTGTTCAATAACCCAAGCATTGTCAGTGGCTAAGAATTGTGCAGAACAACCTTTACTTGGATCTCCTAAGAGATGCAATCTCCCACAAATTGACCAAACAATATAATGCTGAACAATTAAGTAGTGGGGGAAAACAAGTACAGGCTAACAATTTTTCAATTATTATAGTAATGACTTGGCAAAGATTTAAACTTTTAGAGAGAAAAAAAGAAGAAAATGGGGGGAATATATTAGGAATATAAGAAACCCTTCACTAGCTGCCTGAGGGAACCATCATAATCCCTCTCAAAAGCACATGTATTTGTATTGCCTGCTCCTAGGCCTTTCGTCCGCTGGATCGGACTCATCAGGGATACACGGCTGATTGTGTCTGTGCTCTTGGTGTCAATTAGAGACACACCACAGTCCATAATTCTGTGGTGTTCTCACCACCAAGGATTCAAAAGAGAATCCAACAGCACCCCCAAAGCAGCCAGCGAAGGATAGTAAATGGAATAAAACGAAAGTGTGGAGAGGAAAAAAGTTGCTGAAAAACTAAAAGCATTATGCAAACAGTATAAAATGTAGGGGACAATCTTTGAGCTTATGCTTGAGGATCCATTCAAGGATGCAAGGGAGATCAAAAGATATGGAACAGTCTGAGTGGTCAGCTCTGCTGTTCAATAACCCAAGCATTGTCAGTGGCTAAGAATTGTGCAGAACATCCTTTACTTGGATCTCCTAAGAGATGCAATCTCCCACAGATTGACCAAATAATACAATGCTGAACAATTAAGTAGTGGGGGAAAACAAGTGCAGGCTAACAATTTTTCAATCATTATAGTAATGACTTGGCAAAGATTTAAACTTTTAGAGAAAAAAAAAGAAGAAAATGGGGGAATATATTAGGAATATGAGAAACCCTTCACTAGCTGCCTGAGGGAACCATCATAATCCCTCTCAAAAGCACATGTATTTGTATTGCCTGCTCCTAGGCCTTTCGTCCGCTGGATCGGACTCATCAGGGAGACATGGCTGATTGTGTCTGTGCTCTTGGTGTCAAATAGAGACACACCACAGTCCATAATTCTGTGGTGTTCTCACCACCAAGGGTTCAAAAGAGAATCCAACAGCACCCCCAAAGCAGCCAGCGAAGGATAGTAAATGGAATAAAACGAAAGTGTGGAGAGGAAAAAAGTTGCTGAAAAACTAAAAGCATTATGCAAACAGTATAAAATGTAGGGGACAATCTTTGAGCGTATGCTTGAGGATCCATTCAAGGATGCAAGGGAGATCAAAAGATATGGAACAGTCTGAGTGGTCAGCTCTGCTGTTCAATAACCCAAGCATTGTCAGTGGCTAAGAATTGTGCAGAACAACCTTTACTTGGATCTCCTAAGAGATGCAATCTCCCACAGATTGACCAAACAATACAATGCTGAACAATTAAGTAGTGGGGGAAAACAAGTGCAGGCTAACAATTCTTCAATTATTATAGTAATGACTTGGCAAAGATTTAAACTTTTAGAGAAAAAAAAGAAGAAAATGGGGGGAATATATTAGGAATATGAGAAACCCTTCACTAGCTGCCTGAGGGAACCAACGTAATCCCTCGCAAAAGCACATGTATTTGTATTGCCTGCTCCTAGGCCTTTCGTCCGCTGGATCGGACTCATCAGGGAGACACGGCTGATTGTGTCTGTGCTCTTGGTGTCAAATAGAGACACACCACAGTCCATAATTCTGTGGTGTTCTCACCACCAAGGGTTCAAAAGAGAATCCAACAGCACCCCCAAAGCAGCCAGCGAAGGATAGTAAATGGAATAAAACGAAAGTGTGGAGAGGAAAAAAGTTGCGACTTATCCGTGTATATATATATTATATTAATTGCGATAGTTGAAATGAATAAATGTGATGTTTGGGCAACCAGTGTACAGACTACATGTTGATGGTGTTAATAGAGCAGGGTATGTAAATATAGCCACTGGCTCAGCGGCAGTGGAAGTAAGTATGTGAATGCACTTGGATGTATTGTGTGAGTTATGGAACGATTTTTTTTTTTTTACAGCGGGGGCTAGGTCAGCAAGTTTTTTTTTAAACAAAATATATCTTTGGGGGAAAAAAAAACAACTTTCAGTTTAATCAGAGGTGTGACTCCATCAATGTACACTGTTCAGGGCTCAAAATACCCAGCCATCCTACTGACAGGGGCAACTTTAGATCTTCTGGTGGACAAGAGGAACTTCTCTCTCTCTCTCTCTCTCTCTCTCTCTCTCTCTCTCTCTCTCTCTCTCTCTCCACTTATCCTCTGGACGACCAATTCTTATCCGTGTGAAGCGACAGCGTGGTTGAGAACTAAGCTGTTGTGGAGACCGATCACGCTTCCCTCTTTCCCACTTCACGTTCACATCTTCTCTACTACCACCAGTCCTCAACCCCTCCCCCCACCTGCCCCCGCCTCCCTCCTTCTCCTCCCCCCCCCTCCTCCCCCAACCCCCTTCGGGTTTTTTTCTCGTAGCGGAATCGTAGCAGAGCGCTGTCACCCTG
>CM065735.1:43279200-43281700 GCA_033310375.1 Conus canariensis
AATCGATATTTTTCTTTGTAAATATAATAAAAACCGATTTGTCCGTTGATAAGTTAAAACCGTTTGAATTCAAATAATTAACAAGTTTACTGACCGCAAATTGAAACTGTTCAACAATTTTATTACGCTTGATTTTGTTTTTTGTAAAATTACAATTTACATTTTTCCACATTGCAATATCATCTGCATAAGCAGCTAAAGTTGCCCCTTTCGTGTCAATCTGATTAAGATCATAAAGCATCAATGAGAAGAGGATTGGAGAAATGACACTTCCTTGAGGGACACCCATGTTAACATATCTTGTACTTGACAGCACACCATTTAGTTTTACTTGTAGCGTTCTTCCAGATAAAAATGATTGTAAAAACATGTGGAAACGACCTTTAATCCCAATTTCATGAGCCTTGGACAATAATTTAAAATGCCAAACAGAATCGTACGCTCTATGAATATCAAAAAACGTGGCTAAAGTAGAGTGTCGCTTAGCCAAGGCTTTTTTGACGTGTGAAGCTAAAAGACTAACATGATCAGTGACACCCCTCCCTTTTCTGAAACCAGCTTGAAATATTGGCAAAATCCCATTCTTTTCAAGGAAATGTTCTAATCTGAATTTCATTATCCTCTCAAAAAGTTTTCCAATGTGAGGAGTCAAAGAAATGGGTCGAAAATTAGAAGATTTTCTTTTTGATTTTCCTTGTTTATGGATAGGTACAACTGTTGCTTTCTTCCAAGCCATTGGCAGCTTTCCAGAATTCCAGCATAATTGGAAGAACTCTAATAATTTTTTCAAAAAGCATTGTGGAAAATGCTTTATCATGTTGTAAGAAATGGGATCAAATCCTGTCGCAATTTTACCAGATTTTAGACGGCGAAGTGAGTACAGAAGCTCCTCCATTGTTAGATTTTTATTAATATATAACGTGTTGTCATTGTCATGTGGTTCAATGTTTCTCCCTTCGTTTTCAATTGTTCTTCTTCGTTCTTGCTCTTCTTTAGGCAGATGTTCAGTCTGACTCATTGCTGCGAAAGTGTCAGCAAATAATTCAACTTTCTCCTCGTTTGTTTTATAGATTTTATCGTTTTCAATCAAAACAGGATCTGGGAGATGAAAAGAACCTTTAGATTTTCTAATTTCTTTCCAAAGTAAAGCGCTATCGTTTGGGTGTTTGGAACAGTTGATGACTAAGTTTTTGTAATATTGCTGCTTTGCAAAAGCAACAACTTTGTTACTATTGGTGTTAGCTTTTTTGTATTCAGCGTGTAACTGTTCCACTCTACTTTTAGGCTGCGTATGACGGCTTATCATCCAGCTTTTGAAGGCCTTAGTTTTCGCACCCACGGCGACTTCACACGCAATATTCCACCAAGGGTTTGACGCTTTCTTTGGATGATTCTTTAATTTGACTTTTGGGATTGCAGAATCTGCAGCCTTAAGTATAAGTTTTCTTAATTCAAAATAACAATTTTCCAAACCTTTCTCTAACACTGTATTTTGATTGAAATTTAGAAAAGACGAACCTGCTGTCAAAATGTGATTGAAAAGCGCCCAATTAGCCTTATCTTCATTATATTTAGTGCATTCAGAATTGTAGATTGTTTTTTCAGGGCTCACTAGAAGTTGGATTTCAATAGGGAGATGATCACTGCCTAACGGTATTTGATGAACCTGCCAAGTACACAAAGGGTTTATGTCTGGGGAAACTAAAGACAAATCTATCGATGAGCAACGCTGATCTGATCGATCAGCAATTCTTGTTATAGAGCCGTCATTTAAAATGGTTAAGTTGGCGTTGATTATTGTACTGGCAAGGTATTCGTTTTTGTTAACAATATTATTGCGATTTTCGGACCACAAAGCGTGGTGGGAATTAAAATCGCCAAGAATAACCCATTGTCTAGAGCAGTCTAAATCCATTATCCAGTCAGCTTCACCTTTAGACACTCCATCCGGATAATAACAGTTCAAAATGTTGAAATATTTACCATCAACCTTAATTTCTATACAGCAAGAATATAAACGTTTATCTATTGAAGAACACGGTGTTTTGCATGGTTGATACATAAGATTGCAAGCTACATATGTAGCAACTTTTATTTTAACGTTGGCTTTTACCTCATCTATAACAGGTGGGTAGAAGAATCCGTTTAACTTGGGTAAGTCATTTTTGTGGCAATTCAATGACTGAAGCACAACTACGTCAAAAGAACGCTTCTGCAAAAATTTTTCCAAATATACAAAATTGCACTTACTTCTACAATTCAATTGTAGAAACGAGCAAATACCAGTAGGTTTGACTTGTTCAGGCCTCATACACATCATGTTATTCGTAAGGAAAAGGACTATAACTGAGAATACCAGCAACAGAGAACACCAAAAACGGATAACGTTTGACAGAACTTCTCTTTGTACGTTCATTTGGAGTTCAGACAGGCATTGGACAGAATTGTTTTCAATTCAATGATTGACGAAGTCATGACATCAGAAATTTTTGTTAGGATG
>CM065735.1:43286700-43301700 GCA_033310375.1 Conus canariensis
TGTGTGTGTGTGTGTGTGTGTGTGTGTGTGTAGAAAGAGAGAGAGAGAGAGAGAGAGAGAGAGAGAGAAGAGAGAGAGAATTTTAGTCTTTAGATCTCGAGACACGTTTCATTACTACTTTTTCATCTCCAGGCACGTAGATCCATCCCCCCGACTCCCATCCCCCCCCCACCCCCCACCCTCCGCCCCCCACCCCCTCAAATGTTTCTTTTTTCTTCAAACCTGTTGTTCCATTCCATCAATTTATCATGATTCATTTCCATCAGATTCATCAATTTATCATGATTCATTTCCATCAGATTTTTTTCTCTATTTCCAGGACTTGTTGATTCGTTCTCATGTGTCTATGTTGTCTGGCCTGTGCATTCATGTAAGCAACTTCTGTCTGTAACCCGCCTTATGAATCCATTCCATCTACTTTCTTTTTGTTCTCAGGCTTACGTTGGCTGAGCTGAGCGAAAAAAAAAAAATCCCAAGGGAGATGACTCTGCTGTCAGACATCCGGATGGACAGGTAACCACGTTAACAATCCACCCCCTCTTCCCCGGAACCTCTTCATAACACGAGGACTAATTAGTGTGTGCAACTCTCTCGGCTCCTTGGCTCAACGCGGAAAGTGACTGGTGTGTGTGTGTGTGTGTGTGTGTGTGTGTGTGTGTGTGTGTGTGTGTGTGTGTGTGTGTGGAACTCTTTTAGCTTTGTGGTAAAACACGTCAAGTTACCGGTGTGTGGAACTCTTTAAGCTTTGTGGTAAAACACGTAAAGTAACCGGTGTGTGGAACTCTTTAGTTTTCCGGTAAAATACGTAAAGTTGCAAGTGTGTGGAACTCTTTAGCTTTCTGGTTAAATACGTAGAGTTACCGGTATATGAAACTCCTTAGCTTTCTGGTACAACACGTACAGTGACTTGTGCGTGGAACTTTTTTTTTTTTTTTTTTTTTTAGCTTTCTGGTACAATACGTAAAGTTACTGTTGTGTGAAACTCTCTAGCTTTCAAGAACAACACGTGCAGTTACCGGTGTGTAGTATTCTTTAGCCTTCCGGTACAACACGTAAAATTTCCAGTGCGTGAAACTCTTCAGCTATCCGGTACAAGACGTGAAGTTACCGGTGTGTGGAACTCTGTAGCTTTCGGGTACAACACGTAAAGTTACCGGTGTGTGGAACTCTGTAGCTTTCGGGTACAACACGTAAAGTTACCGGTGTGTGGAACTTTTTTAACTTTCTGGTACAACACGTAAAGTTACTGGTGTGTGGAACTCGTCAGCTTTCCAGTGCAACCTTTAAAGTTTCCAGTGTGGAATTCTTCAGCGTTCCAGGATATTACGTGAAGTTTCCAGTGTGTGAAACTCTTTAGCTTTCCGGTACAACACGTAAAGTTACTGGTGAATGGAACTCTGTAGCTCTTTGGGACAGCACATAAAGTTAACGGTGACTGGAACGCTGTAGCTTTTTGGTACAACACGGAAAGTGACCGGTATCTGAAATTCTTTAGCTTCGCGGTGCAGCATGTGAAGTTATTGTTGTGCAACTCTTCAGCTTTCAGGTAAGAAACGGAAAGTGACCCGTGTATAGAATTCTCTCGCTTTCTGATACAGCACGCACAGTTACTGTCATATGAAACTATTTAGCTTTCTGGCACAACGCGGAAAGTGACTGGTGTGTAGAACTCTTTAGCTCTCTGTTACAACATGCAAAGTTTCTGTTGTGTAGAACTGTTTAGCTTTCTGGTACAACACGTAAAGTGACCGGCGTGTGCAACTGCTTAGCTTTCTGGCACTGAATGTGAAGTTACTGAGGTGTAGAACTCCCTACTTTTCCTGGTACAATTCTGAAAGTTTTTGTTGTGTGGAACTGTTTAGCTTTCTGGCACTGAATGTGAAGTTACTGAGGTGTGGAACTCCCTACCTTTCCTGGTACAATTCTGAAAGTTTTTGTTGTGTGGAACTGTTTAGCTTTCTGGCACTGAATGTGAAGTTACTGACGTGTGGAACTCCCTAACTTTCCTGGTACAATACTAAAAGTTTTTGTTGTGTGGAACTGTTTAGCTTTCTGGTACAACACGGAAAGTGATCGGTGTATGGAACTCCTCAGCTCTCTGGCAAACCATATAAAGTCTCCAGTGTGTGGAACTCTGTAGATTTCCGGTACAACACGTAAAATTACCAGCGTATGGAATTCTTGAGCTTTCTTGTAAAACAGGTAAAGTGACCGGTGGGTGGAACTCTTTCAAAAGCTTCCTAGTACAACACGCACAATTAAAATTGTGTAGAACTGTTCAGCTTTCTGGTACAACACGGAAAGTGACTGGTGTGTGGAACTGTTCAGCTTTCTGGTACAACACGAAAGTGACTGGTGTGTGGAACTGTTCAGCTTTCTGGTACAACACGGAAAGTGACTGGTGTGTGGAACTGTTTAGCTTTCTGGTACAACACGGAAAGTGACTGGTGTGTGGAACTGTTTAGCTTTCTGGTACAACACGGAAAGTTACTGGTGTGTGGAACTGTTCAGCTTTCTGGTACAACACGGAAAGTGACTGGTGTGTGGAACTGTTCAGCTTTCTGGTACAACACGGAAAGTGACTGGTGTGTGGAACTGTTTAGCTTTCTGGTGCAACACGGAAAGTGACTGGTGTGTGGAACTGTTCAGATTTCTGGTACAACACGGAAAGTGACTGGTGTGTGGAACTGTTCAGCTTTCTGGTACAACACGGAAAGTGACTGGTGTGTGGAACTGTTCAGCTTTCTGGTACAACACGGAAAGTGACTGGTGTGTGGAACTGTTCAGCTTTCTGGTACAACACGGAAAGTGACTGGTGTGTGGAACTGTTCAGCTTTCTGGTACAACACGGAAAGTGACTGGTGTGTGGAACTGTTCAGCTTTCTGGTCAACACGGAAAGTGACTGGTGTGTGGAACTGTTCAGCTTTCTGGTACAACACGGAAAGTGACTGGTGTGTGAAACTGTTCAGCTTTCTGGTACAACACGGAAAGTGACTGGTGTGTGGAACTGTTCAGCTTTCTGGTACAACACGGAAAGTGACTGGTGTGTGGAACTGTTCAGCTTTCTGGTACAACACGGAAAGTGACTGGTGTGTGGAACTGTTTAGCTTTCTGGTGCAACACGGAAAGTGACTGGTGTGTGGAACTGTTCAGATTTCTGGTACAACACGGAAAGTTACTGGTGTGTGGAACTGTTCAGCTTTCTGGTACAACACGGAAAGTGACTGGTGTGTGGAACTGTTCAGCTTTCTGGTACAACACGGAAAGTTACTGGTGTGTGGAACTGTTCAGCTTTCTGGTACAACACGGAAAGTGACTGGTGTGTGGAACTGTTCAGCTTTCTGGTACAACACGGAAAGTGACTGGTGTGTGGAACTGTTCAGCTTTCTGGTCAACACGGAAAGTGACTGGTGTGTGGAACTGTTCAGCTTTCTGGTACAACACGGAAAGTGACTGGTGTGTGAAACTGTTCAGCTTTCTGGTACAACACGGAAAGTGACTGGTGTGTGGAACTGTTCAGCTTTCTGGTACAACACGGAAAGTGACTGGTGTGTGGAACTGTTTGGCTTTCTCGTGCAGCACGGAAAGTGACTAGTGTGTGGAACTGTTCAGCTTTCTGGTACAACACGGAAAGTGACTGGTGTGTGAAACTGTTCAGCTTTCTGGTGCAACACGGAAAGTGACTGGTGTGTGGAACTCTCTCGCTTTCTGGTACGGCACGTAAAGTTACTGTTGTGTGGAACTGTTCAGCTTTCTGATACAAATCGAAAAGTGGCTGGTGTTTGGAACTCTTTTAGCTGTGTGGTATTACACGTCAAGTTATCTATGTTTGAATGTTTCAGTTCCCTGACAGAACACTGAGGGACCAGTGTGTGGATCTCTTCAGGTTTCTTCTGGCACAACACACGACGTTACCAGTGTGAGGGACATTTTAGTTTCCCGGCACAACACGGAAAGTGTCCGGTGTGTGGTGGCACTCTTTAACTTCCTGGTACATCGCGCAAAGTTACTGGTGCTATGGGAGACTACAGCTAGGAAACTGACCGGTGTGTGGACCTCTTCAGCTTTCTGATAGAACACAACAAGTGACCGGTGTGTGGACCTCTTTAACTTTCTGATGCAAAACAGAAGGTGACCGATGTAAAGCACCCCTTAACTTTCTGATACAACACAGAAAGTGACCAATGTAAAGCACTCTTTAACTTTCAGGTACAACACGGAAAGTGACCAGTGTAAAGCACTCTTTAACTTTCTGCTACAACACAGAAAGTGACCAGTGTGTGGAATTCTTCAGCTTTCTGGTAAAACACGTTGAGTGACTGGTGTGCGGCACTCTCAAGCTTTCTGGTACAACACGGAAAGTAACTGGTGTGTGGAACTCTGGAGTTTTCTAGTGCAGCAGAGAAAGTTACTGGTGTGGGGGTACTCAGCAGCTTTCTGGTACAACACGGAAAGTGACAGGTGTGTGTTGCACTCTCCAGCTTTCTGGTGCAAGACGTTGAGTGACTGGTGTGTGTTGCACTCTCCAGCTTTCTGGTACAACACGTTGAGTGACTGGTGTGTGGTACTCAGCTTTCTGGTGCAAGACGTTGAGTGACCGGTGTGTGTTGCACTCTCCAGCTTTCTGGTGCAAGACCTTGAGTGACTGGTGTGTGTTGCACTCTGCAGCTCTCTGGTGCAAGACCTTGAGTGACTGGTGTGTGTTGCACTCTCCAGCTTTCTGGTGCAAGACGTTGAATGACTGGTGTGTGTTGCACTCTCCAGCTTTCTGGTGCAAGACGTTGAGTCACTGGTGTGTGTTGCACTCTCCAGCTTACTGGTGCAAGACGTTGAGTGACTGGTGTGTGGTACTCAGCTTTCTGGTACAACACGTTGAGTGACTGGTGTGTGTTGCACTCTCCAGCTTTCTGGTGCAAGACGTTGAGTGACTGGTGTGTGTTGCACTCCCCAGCTTTCTGGTGCAAGACGTTGAGTGACTGGTGTGTGTTGCACTCTCCAGCTTTCTGGTGCAAGACGTTGAGTGACTGGTGTGTGTTGCACTCTCCAGCTTTCTGGTGCAAGACGTTGAGTGACTGGTGCGTGGTACTCAGCTTTCTGGTACAACACGGAAAGTAACTGGTGTGTCGTCCTACTCAGCTTTCTAATACAACACGGAAAGTGACTGGTGTGTGAGTGGTGCTTTCCAGCTTTCTGTTACGAGCTGAGTTATTGGTGCGTGGAACTCTTCAGCTTTCGGATTCGAACAGAATACGACGTGGACGGCGATTGGTGCGGAACTCATAAAGCTTTCTGTTACAATGCAGAAAGTGATTGGCATGTGAAACTTGGTCAGCTCCTCAGTACAAACTTGAAACTGACCAGTGTCTTGGCCTCTTCAGCTTTCTGATACAATGTGCAAAGTCATTGGCGTGTGTGGAACTCGCTTAACGTTCTGATACAAACAGGAACCTGACTGCTGTATAGCTGCTCTTCAGCTTTCTGACGCAACAACAGAAAGTGATTGGCGGTCAACTTTCTGATGCATCACAGAAAGTGCTTTGTATGTGGAACTTTCTTAGCTTCCTGATACAACACGAAAGTCCCAAGCAATGTGTGAAGCGCTCTCAGCTTTCTGACTCTACATGACAAATGTCTGGAATGTGGAACTCTTTCAGCTTTCAAATACAACGCGGCAAGCGATTGGATTGTGGAACTCTCTAAACTTTCGGACACAACGTGGAGAATGAGTGACTGGTTTTGTGGAGTTCGATGTCTCTCAGCTTTCTGATACAACACGAAGAATTACTTGTTTGTGGAACTCTTTCAGCTGTCGGATTCAGCACGGAAAGTGGCTGGCTTGTGGAATGAATTCTCGCAGCTTTCTGATACAGCATCAAAAATTACTGGTTTGTGGAACTCCTTCAGCTTTCTGATAGAGCACAGAAACTGATTCGTGTATGGAACTCGCTCACCTTTCTGATACAACCAAAGGAATTGATTAGTCTGGTGAGCTTTGTCAGCTTTCTGATACAACGCTGAAATTGTTTGATGTGTGGAACTCTCTCTCCTAGGGTTTAAAAGAAAATTGGGGAGGGTAACTGACAGCAGATTGTGTTTTCTTGTCATCCTTAGGGCTATTTTATGCTCTTGTTTGCGACTCTGATTGGCTCTGAAACTAGTTAAGAGTGTAGCTTCTGGTTAGCCTGTTTTCAGTCAAAAAAAAAAAAAAAAAAAAGGAAAAAAAAAAAAAAGAGGGACAGAGTGGAAAAAGAAAATAGAGGAAAAGGAAGGATATATACAGAAAAAAAGGAACAAACGAAGAAATTAAAAGAGAAAAATACATTCATTGGAAATTTTCAGTTAAAACCTCATCAAAAAAGGAAAAAAAATCAATTTCTATGTACTGTTTTGAATAGCTTAAGATCTTTCTACACCATTTATAATTACCCCCCCAACCCCCCCCCCCCCCCCCCCCCCCCCCCCCCACTCCTCCCCTGGCCATTCTAGATCTTTTAAGAAGAAACATTTCACTTCTGGCAAGAGCTACGTGATTTCCGAAGGCAGCATCTGTTCTGTTAAAGTGCAATAGAAGAGGAAAAAAAAAAAACTGACCAATTTTCCTTCTTTTGCAAGAAACTTCACAATCAAGGCAAGGACCAATACAATAAATATACAATAAATCTTTATTCACATTCGGATCCAGAGAAGGGGAGGGGGAAGGAATAGAAAGAAAAGATAACAACTTTCCTCCTTTGAAAAACAACAAACAAACAAACAAAAAACAAAAAACAAAACCAAAAAAAAAACAAAAACAAAAAACAAACAAAGGGAGAGCACTCACAATGGGTGCCAGCGCCAGCGCCGCCTTACAGGAACAGGAAGCCCGTAAAAGGTCAAGGTCGATTGACGACACGATCGCCCAGGACAGAGCGAGGGAGGCGCGAACGGTGAAGATTCTGATGCTCGGTGAGTTTTGTTTGTTTGTTTGTTTGTTTGTTTGTTTGGTCATGTCTTGGCTGCCAACGCCGTGGTACAGGTTGATGCGATTGTATGCTTGCACTAGTCTGCAGGTGCATGTTCTTTCATTATAAGGTGAAAGTAGATCTCAGAAAACGAATGATGCACGTGCCCACCAGCAACATTCGCTTGGTGTCGTTGTCTCCCATACTCTCCCAGTCTCTCTCTCTCTCTCTCTCTCTCTCTCTCTCTCTCTCTCTCTCTCTCTCTCTCTCTCTCTCTCTCTCTCTCTTGTGTTGTGTGTGTGTGTGTGTGTGTGTGTGTGTTCTTGATTTGATGTCTATTCACCTTGGTGATTTTAGACAAGAAAAAAAAGTCATAACAATAAATAGTAATAAATGCTTAAATATCCGAATACATGACAAATTCAAGGTAAAACAACTTAACTACAAATAGTTACCAATAGGACTGTTAGCTAACTGATCGAAAACGTTGTATGATAACGTCGGTGAAACAAAGATTTCATTGACAGTATGCTGAGAGAGTATAGTGACAAAACGCCTTAAATCATTACAAAATAAAATATGATCATTACTAATTTTTTTGTCCACAGATGCAATAAATGTTTTTGGAATACTTAGTGATAAAGGCGTGTGTGTGTGTGTGTGTGTGTGTGTGTGTGTGTGTGTGTGCGCGCGTGCGTGCGTGCGTGCGTGCGTGCGTGCGTGCGTGCGTGCGTGCGTGTGTGTGTGTGTGTGTATATGTCCCGCTGCCTGTGTGTCTGTCTTCTGCATCTATCTATCTTTCTTTTTGTATATATCTCTCCATTTCCCTTCCTACCCATCCATTTCTATGTCTGTCTGTCTGTTAGTCAGTCAATCTATCTATCTATCTATCTGTCTATCTATCAATCTGTCCGTCCGTCCGTCCGTGGATCTGTCTCTCTGTCTCGGTGTCTGTCTGTCCGTCCGTCCGTCCGTCCATCTTTTATCAAATTCTCTCTATCTACGTTTTCATCTGTCCGTCTGTCTGTGTCTGTCTGTGCCCGTCTGTTTGTCTGTCTGTCTGTATGTCTCTGTCTCTGTCTCTGTCCCTCTCCCTCTCTCTCTGTCTGTCTCTCTATCCCTGCCTTCTCGTATGCTGATTATTTTACTGGTGACTCTATCCATGTGTCATGACACACCAGCGAAAGTGGAGGGAGGGAGGGGGGGGGGGAGGGGAGGAGGAAGAGGGGGAGGAGAGGGAAGGAGGGGGAGGGGAGGGGAGGAAGAGGCGTCATAAAGTCCCGGCCACATGAGAAAGCCATGACGACTAGCGTCGTCAGCAGGGATCTCGGTAAAGTACAGTCCTGGGTGATGTTGTTAGCGCAAAGAACAGATACCAGCGAGAACCACCAAAGTGACTATAATTATACATACCGCGGCAGTGCCGGGCCTCCGCTGGTGGGTTTGCCTCGTAGTATACATACATACATATATATATATATATATATATATTATATATATATATATATTGCTAGCCTCCAGTGGGTGGCTGGCACTGGAGTTGCTATTTGATGATTTTTTTTTTGTTTTTTTGTTTTTGTTTTAATAACTTGCAGTCATGACAACTGCGGGTTTCTTGCAATTCGTTCATTCAAGTGTGAATTACATTTAAACGACTGCAGATAATTATATTGCGGTTTCGGTCTCGTAAACGTGACTTATATTCATTTATAACGACCACAGATTAATGGCTCTTTAGTTAGTTTTTTTTTTAAATTTTTTTTTATATGACATTAAGTCTGAACAACTGCAGATGTATGCATTCATTCCACATCCGTTATGCGCCCAATTTGAGAGGATAAGCGACTGTCTGTTCGTCTTGAATGTTGTCTGTCTTGCCTGAAGAAGACCAAAGAGGTCGAAACGCGTCATGTTTTGTCTTGTGGTTTGTTTGTCTCTTTCGTCCGGTGGTATAGTGATTTTTCTTTTAAGTGTATTTCTCTTTAGTTCTTTATTACGACTTTCAGTGGAATAGTGATTTTAATTTTCAGTATATTTCTCTTTAGTCATTTATTACGACTTTCAGTAGAATAGTGATGTTAATTTTCAGTATCTTTCTCTTTAGTCATTTATTACGACTTTCAGTGAAATAGTGATTTTACTTTTAACTATCTTTCTCTTTAGTCATTTATTACGACTTTCGGTGGAATAGTGATTTTAATTTTCAGTATATTTCTCTTTAGTCATTAATTACGACTTTCAGTCATAACGATGGCAAACTCATTGCTGTCTAGTCTTTCATAAATGACTCCTTACAATAATGGCTACAGATTACTACTCGCCATTTAATTCATCGTCTGTGACCAGATTTCGTTGTGACCGCAGACTCACCGCTTGTTATTCAACCAGATTTGTGGACAGGAGATTATTGGATTGGCTTCTGTCTGGCCTTGGGATAAAGCAGTGACGTCAGTGAGGATTCTGGACAAGAAGTTAATAGACTTAATGGATGGTCTGGGGTATGGCGGATCACGGTTTTCGAAGGATGTTATTCGTTATTTTTTTTCTCTCATAAAAAATGAAATTGTGCATCAAATTAGACATTCTAGACCAGAAATATAATGTTTTAATGAACATTTTTTCCCCAGTTTTATGTAAATCGCTCAGTATAGACCAGACATGATCAAATCATCACCAAGCTTAATCTGTCAGAATGAAATGAAGATCAAACAGGCTGACAGATAATCAAATAATGATTACTCTCTTGTTCTCTCTTACAACACACACACAAGCGCGCGCGCGCGCGCACGCACGCACGCATGCACGTACTCACGCACACATCCATACAGACACAGCCAGCCAGCCACACACACACACACACACACACACACACACACACACACACACACACACACACACACACACACATAAAAGGAACAAAAATCTGTCACTTCCATGCTGATAAAGAGCAATGCCTAACTGCTTTATAGAACTGGCTTTTTTTTTTTTTATCAAAGAGACATTGAGTTAATAAAGGTAATTGCCAGTGGCGTAATAACAAAGACAGCTCGCCAGATTAGACAACAGTAGTTTCAAAACAGAGTGACTGAGGGCGGAAAATGAAGCAAAATTTAGAAAGAGAGGGGGTTAGTTACCGCCAAGGACCTAGACAAACAAAAAACAGGACAAGACACAATGCATTTCGACCTCTTGGGTCTTCTTCAGGCAAAGACAAATAACATTCAGGACAGTACGAACGAAGAACGTAAAACCACTTATCTTCCCATGTATTCGGCGGCCCTCTTTCGTTTCCGTCTGGCAGCCATTTTTCTTTTGGGGGAGGGGGGGGGGGGGGTTGCCGAATACATGGAAAGATAAGTGACTTGACGTTCTTTGTTCGTACTGTCCTAAATATTAAATGTTCTTTGTTTTTTGCCTGAAGCACACCCAAGAGGTCGAAATGCATTGTGTCTTGTCCTGTGCTTTGTTTGTCTAGGTCCTTGGCGGTAACTAACCGCCTCTCTTTCTAAATGTAGACAACAGTAGCATGCTCTGTAGATTGGAGGTCTCGTCTAAGACGGGGCGGGAGAAGTGGGGGGGGGGGGGGGGGGGGGGCTTGGGAGGGGGGATACAAGGAATAAATCTGTCACTTCCGTGCTGATAAAGAGCAATGCCTCACTGCTTTATAGGACTGGCTTTATATTTATCAGAGACAACACTCGGCTGGGGCTCGTTCTGAGACAAGAACCAAGGAAAGGATGGGTTGGGGTTGTGTGTGTGTGTGTGAGTGTGTGTGTGAGTGTGTGTGTGAGTGTGTGTGTGTGTGTGTTGGCGCGCGCGCGCGCGCGTGTGTGTGTGTGTGTGTGTGTGTGTGTGTGTGTGTGTGTGTGTGTGTGTGTGTGTTATGTGTGTGTGTGTGTGTGTGTGTGTGTGTGTGTGTGTGTGTGTGTGTGTGTTAGTGTTAGTGTGTGTGTGTGTGTGTGTGTTACTGTTAGTGTTAGTGTTAGTGTGTGTGTGTGTGTGTGTGTGTGTGTGTGTGTGTGTGTGTGTGTGTGCGTGCGTGTGTATGCGTGCGTACATGCATGCGTGCGTGCGTTGTGTGTGTGTGTGTGTGTGTGTGTGTGTGTGTGTGTGTTAGTGTGTGTGTGTTACTGTTAGTGTTAGTGTGTGTGTGTGTGTGTGTGTGTGTGTGTGTGTGTGTGTATGTGTGTGTGTGCGTGCGTACATGCATGCGTGCGTGTGTGTGTGTGTATGTGTGTGTGTGTGTGTGTGTGTGTGGTGCGTGCGTGCGTGCGTGCCTGTGTGTGTGTGTGTGTGCGTGTGCGCGCGCGCACGCGCGCGTGTGAACATGGGTAAGGTGGGGTGGGGTAGGGGAGTGAGAGTCGGGGGGGTTAGAAGGGTTGGGGTATGGAAGGGGGAGGTGGGGGAAGGTGAAGCT
Organism: Conus canariensis; assembly: GCA_033310375.1. Classification (NCBI taxonomy): domain Eukaryota; kingdom Metazoa; phylum Mollusca; class Gastropoda; order Neogastropoda; family Conidae; genus Conus; species Conus canariensis. Next base: position 43,298,060 of record CM065735.1, read on the forward strand.
GTGGAAGTGGTGGGGAAAAGACAGGAGGGAAATGGAGTCGCTCTGTACTACAGCTGAGCGCTAAGTCACCCTTTACACTGATGCAGACAACCCAGATCTTCTCATGTCACTCCCTTACTTCTTTCTCTTCACTGGCTGCCGGTCTAAAAACGAATAGATTACAAACTGTCCTTACTCTGCTTTAAATCTTTGAATGGCTTAGCTCCTTCCTACCTTTCTGATCTCCTTCATCTCTGTGTTCCTTCTACGCAGTTGAGTTCTTCTACCGACAACACTCTGCTCAAAATCCCTCAATTTCGAACTAAAACCTATGGCGATCGTTCTTTTTCTTTTCAGGGTCCGGTTTCTTGGAACAAACTCCCAAGATCTTTGCGTGGTTCAAACTCTTGTCTTCCTTCAAGACTATCAATAGCAGTTCTTTCTTATTCTTCCCTTCACCATCAATTTAATTCTGCGACTTATGTGTGTGTGTGTGTGTGTGTGTGTGTGTGTGTGTGTGTGTTGTGTGTGTGAATATACACTCTTGTTTGTAGATGCATGGTACTTACATTTTTCGTCTTCTTGGTTTCACTTATTCTTTTTCTTACTCTTTTTCTTTTTCTTTTTTTTTTCTTCTTTTGTATTTGTAAGCGCTTAGGACTTATGTATAAGATTAAGCGCTCTAAATAATCATTATTATTATCATCATCATGCAGTCAGAAACTGGTTTGCCCGGCGGACACGTGGAGAGAACATTTCCACTTGTCCCCCCTCCAGAAGGTTTAGTTGTCCCGTGAAATCGGACTAGTGGGCATTTGGAGCCCTGTGTATGCTGTCCCATCTCACTCGGGTAGAATGTACACCTCTGGTTTAAACGAATTTATTCAAGAAGTACACACAAAAGCAGAAACAACATATAAGACGAGTACAACAAGCAAAATGCTTATACACACCTCTCACCAGCCCGAATCCTGTCCATGTCAGCACTTCATGCGTGGGAAGGATCCTGCGCACTTACCTGATTTGAACTTGTCTTATAGAATTCTGGATTCTTTTGTGTCATTGGGAAAGTTTAATTTCAACTGATACATGTAATCTGTTTATTGTTCCGGCTTTTTTTTTCCTTGCAGCATTTTGCTTCCGAGCCATCTGCGAAATCATTATGATACCATTTTCTTGACTTTTTTTGTTGTTGCTGAATACGAGTAGTTTCAGTCTGAAAATGATTATATTTGAAATTATTTTCAAAATGTACATTTAAACCTCCGAGAGGAATATTCATTTTTCAAAAAGTCGCTGCACAGCTTAGATTTTTGTGGATGTTGTATTTGTGAATGAAGTCATCATAGGATAGACAACTGCCGCCCTCTGATGAACAGGAAGATCTATGTGATGTTCATTATTGTCTTAGTGATATAATTTTTTTATTTTTTTTATTTTTTTATTTTTAACAATTAATTTCAGTAATAGCAAAACGGTAAAGATGACGGAACGTAGAGGTTCTTAACTTCTGCGTAACACGTTTCATTGCTCACGTCAACAAAATTAAAATTCATGCTCGAATATACATGCGTAGACAACTGGCTACATTGAAAGGTAGGGAGAACACACATAAGTCCAAAGTACACACACACACACACACACACATGCACGCACGCACGCACGCACGCACGCACGCACACACACATACACACATAAAACAAAAGAACTGGTTCAAGTCACTGGGTAAATAGATAAATGAATTTATAAGGCAAGGTAGATTCTGGAAGAACGACCTTATCTGCTCTTCTGTGCAAAGAATTCAGCTTTCCATGATAACGTTTTCTTTTTGTGGTACATCCTAGACTGTGGAAGCATAATAAATGAGAGAGAGAGAGAGAGAGAGAGAGAGAGAGAGAGAGAGAGAGAGAGAGAGAGAGAGAGAGAAACTCGAAACTCGAAATCTTTAATGAGGGTGAATAGATAAACTGGAAGCTTTTTTACACTATGCCCTCAAAATAATATAAATTAAAAAGGAACAATTGACAAAATTAAACAGAGAGAGAGAGAGAGAGAGAGAGAGGGGGGGGGGGGGGGGGGGAGACAGAGCCGGGTAGGTGCAATCAGGCAGGCAACGGGAGCAAGATGGAATCCAGAATCCAGACTCGATGTCAGCATGCCGAAGCTGGCATAAAACAAAGGACAGCATGGAACAGACGAATGGATGGGCTTTGGCCTGACTGACGTCTGGAACTTTTCAGACAAACAGTCACGAAGCACAATGCCTGTCACGTGATAGCCTTGAGCCATGGATCTGCAAGCTTCGTCCATCCGACACACACACACACACACACACACACACACACACACACACACACACACACACACCACACACGCAAAAAAAAAAAAAAAAATTAAAACAAGTCTTTAATTTCTGCCGTCTACATTTCTTATCAAAGCCAACAGCCATCCATTCTACAAGCTCCTGAGATCTTCGATGGCTCGTTCGACACGTGAAATGGGTGTTTTCTCATTCGGTTTTCTTTGTGTATACACGTTCAGGGGCTTAGTTGTTAATTTACACATGTGACACAACAACAACAACAATACATGTTCGGGGACCGGTCATTTATCCATGTTCAGTGGCGATCCTGTTGTTTTATCGTCGTCTTTGTGATTTGCTTTGTCATTTATACATGTGATACAACAATAACAACAATACATGTTCAGGGGCTGGTCATTTATCCATGTTCAGTGGCGGTCCTGTTGTTTTATCGTCATGTTTTTGATTTGCTTTGTCATTTATACATGTGATACAACAATAAAAAAAATACATGTTCGGGGACCGGTGATTTATCCATGTTCGGTGGTGGTCCTGTTTGATCGTCGTGTTTTTGATTTACGTTGTCATTTATACATGTGTTACAACAATAACAACAATACATGTTCAGAGACTTGTCATTTATACATGCTCAGTGGCGGTCCCGTTGTTTGATCTTCGTATTTTTGATTTACGTTGTCATTTATACATGTGATTCAACAACAACAACAACAATAACGGTAACAACAACATTACATGTTTGGTAACTTGTCATTTATACATGTTCAGTGGCGGTCCTGTTGCTTGATTGCCATGTCTTTTTTTTTTTAATTTACACAAAGTAAACGCCGACACACACAGCAGATGATATGACCGACGGGAAGAGGTGAGTTATGGGAAGTGGGGGGGTGGAGTAGGGCACCTGTCTGACAGTACACTGAACCCACCAGAACGGCAGCACATCAAGACAGATAGCTACAGTCAGCTAAAATGTCTTGTTTCTCTCCTGTGATGGAAGCCCGTGGGTTTTGAAAACACAGCATCTGGCTGTTAGCTCGTTGTCCAATTCCTGCCCAGGCTTCTCTGCCCCTTAGTTTACTTTTGTTTATACACGTTCTGTGGCTGTTCTTGTTTCTAAATGTGCAGGGGGGGAAAGGGGTGGGGCGGGGGTGGGGTTTGGAATCAAGGGAGGGACGGGGAAGAGGAGGGGAGAAAGAGGAGAAAGAGTTGTTGGTTATGCGCAACCACAGTTTGTGTGTGTCTCTCTCTCTCTCTCTCTCTCCTCTCTCTCTCTCTCTCTCTTCTCTCTCTCTCTCTCTCTCTCTCTCTCTCTCTCTCTCTCTCATCCATTACACAGGTTAGA
>CM065735.1:43306700-43314200 GCA_033310375.1 Conus canariensis
TTGCCTACTTGTACCTATCTTTGCCGACTTGTAGCTAATTTTGTCTATTTTGTACCTATTTTGCCTACCTGTCCTTATTTCTGCCTGTTTGTACCTATTTTTGCCTGCTTGTACCTACTTTTGCTTGCTTATACCAATTTTTGCCTGGTTGTACCTATTTTTGCCTGGTTGTACCTATTTTGGCCTACCTGTCCTTATTTTTCCTACTTGTACCTATTGTTGCCTACTTGTACCTATTGTTGCCTACTTGTACCTATTTTTGCCTGCTTGTACCTATTGTTGCCTACTTGTACCTATTGTTGCCTACTTGTACCTATTGTTGCCTACTTGTACCTATTGTTGCCTACTTGTACCTTTTTTTGCCTGCTTGTACCTTTTTTTGCCTGCTTGTACCTATTTTTGCCTGCTTGTACCTATTTTTGCCTACTTGTACCTATTGTTGCCTACTTGTACCTTTTTTTGCCAGCTTGTACCTTTTTTTGCCAGCTTGTACCTTTTTTTTCCCTGCTTGTACCTATATTTGCCAGCTTGTACCTATTTTTGCCTGCTTGTACCTATTTTTGCCTAGTTGTACCTATTTTTGCCTGCTTGTACCTAAGTTTGCCTACTTGTCCCTATTTTTACCTACTTGTACCTATTTTTGCCTGCTTGTCCCTATTTTTGCCTACTTGTACTTTTTTTTTTGCCTGCTTGTACCTATTTTGCCTGTTTGTACCAACTTTTGCCTACCTGTCTATCTTTGTCTACTTGTACCAATTTTTGCCTACCTGTCCCTATTTTTGCCTACCTGTCCCTATTTTTGCCTGCTGGTACCTATTTTTGCCTACCTGTCCTTATTTTTGCTTACTTGTACCTATTTTTGCCTACCTGTACCTAATTTTGCCTACTGGTACCTGTTTTTGCCTACCTGTCCTTATTTTTGCTTACTTGTACCTATTTTTGCCTACTGGTACCTATTTTTGCCTAACTGTCCTTATTTCTGCTTATTTGTACCTATTTTTGCCTACCTGTCCCTATTTTTGCCTGCTGGTACCTATTTTTGCCTACCTGTCCTTATTTTTGCTTACTTGTACCTATTTTTGCCTACCTGTCCTTATTTTTGCTTACTTTGCTTACTTGTACCTATTTTTGTCTACCTGTACCTAGTTTTGCCTGCTTGTACCGATTTCTGCCTACCTGTCCTTATTTTTTATTACTTTTTCTCATTTTTCGAGAAAACAACGGGCTGCCTACCTGGGTAGTGCCGACAGAAGAGCTGCCAGCTGGCGCTTCATTCAGTCGTGTCCCATGTCATCCAGTCAATGTCGTTCAATATGGTTCACTCAATTTCCTTACTTCCTTCATTCTTTCCATTTCTCAAACGGGGTGCATGCTATGTGTAACGTGTCATCCATACCAACGGCCAAACTGGCCTTCTCTTCCGAAAGTTGGTGATGGGATTTTACGTGTGTACAAGATGCTATGCATGCGTTCACACACGGAACCTCGGTTTATAGTCTCATTCGAAGGACTGTATGGGAAAAGGAGTCAGAACCAATGTTATCTCCGAAGGAAAAATCCCCTGTTCCGAAACAGCCCGGTGGAGATTCGAACCTGCAACCCCAGGATCACCAAGATTACGAGTTCGGCGCTCTACACCACTGAGCAATTCAGGCCTCTAGTTCAGATGTTTGCGTTGACGTCACGATTTATAATATAACACGCGGTTGTTTTCCGTCAGTGGAATACCTCTTCCATTTCAAACGTAATTCACCATCCCACCCCCTCCCCTCCCGCCACTCATGCGTCAGTAGATTTGCCACAGGGGGCGGTAGATAACGGTGTATATTTCAGCTCTCTGCTTGACGTGGGCGGCGTTTGGACATATAAGGTAGACAATCCGGTTTTGTCAGGAAGGAAGAGTGCTTCCCCTTTCTTGGTCCACGTTAATGGTCGTAGAGCCACATGCGGTCATTCAGCAGGACTGGAAATAATGGCCAGCTGTTACACCTGTGGTCACTGTCACTGTATTGATCAGCAGACCACGTTATAGCACAGAGAAGAGAGAGAGAGAGAGAGAGAGAGAGAGAGAGAGAGAGAGAGAGAGAGAGAGAGAGAACACTTGAACACAACTGAACACAGTTTTAACGTTTCAGGCCTCCGGCCTATAACAATGTGAGGTGTAGTGCACACATAAAGAGAAAAAAGAGAAATGATAACAAAAGTATATTTTTCGATGTACTAATAACGCTAATTCATGAGGGCAGCTAATTATTCATACTGTGTGGGAAACGAGTTCTTCTGTTTTTGTTTTTTTCAGTGCATAATAAATGTACATAGCAATATCTCTTGTAATATGCACATTTTCGTTTACAAGTAATTCTTTTAGTTCACTAGAGTTCACGTTCTGAAATTGTCTGTGCTTCAGTATGTATTTTTCTCTGAAAGGCATATAAGCATTGCATCTTAATAGAAAGTGGAGTTCGTTCTCAAGTTGGTTACGAAAAGGACATGCTTTGATATTTTCTTTGTATCTGCTATTTATGTTCAGGTCGTTTAAGCCAAGACGAAATCTCGTGAAATACATTTTAAATTTGTTAACCGTTAAATAGGTTAGATGAGGTTCTGGTTGTAAGAGAGACTTAAATGAATGATAGGTGTTGAAGCGATCACTTGGATTTAATTTGCTAACCCAATCTTGTTGATAAAGAGAGAGAGAGAGAGAGAGAGAGAGAGAGAGAGAGAGAGGGAGGGAGGGAGGGAGGGAGGGAGACAGACAGACAGACAGACAGACAGACAGAGAGGTCAATCACACCGGTATTACACTTCATGCCCAGCTCAGCCCCATGGTGTACCGGAGCATGACATTAGATTAGGGACCCTGGAAATGACGTCACTCTGAAATGACGCAGTGCTCAGAGCGAATTTCCGGTGTGTGTGTGTGTGTGTGTGTGTGTGGCGCGCGCGCGCGCGCGCGCGTGCGTACGTGCATGCGTGCGTCTGTGCGCGCGCGTGTGTGTGTGTGTGTGTGTGTGTGTGTGTGTGTGTGTGTGATAGGACTCGAGAGTTGATTTCAACGCGGCGACAACTCTGCTATAACTCTGATATGGCCCTTTGCGGTCGGCTGGATTATAAGCAACCTTTTCTCTCTTTCTTTACATCTCTGTCTGTCTGTCTGTCTCTCTCTCTGTCTCTCTCTGTCTCTGTCTCTCTCTGTCTCTCTCTTTATCTCTCTCTCTCTCTCTCTCTCTCTCTCTCTCTGTCTCTGTCCCTCTCTGTCCCTCTCTGTCTCTGTCTCTCTCTGACTCTCTGTCTCTGTCTCTCTCTCTTTATCTCTCTCTGTCTCTGTCTCTCTCTCTCTCTCTCGCTGTCTCTCTCTCTCTCTCTCTCTCTCTCTCTCTCTCTCTCTCTCTCTCTCCCCCCTTCTCTCTCTCCCTCTCTCTGTGTCTCTGTCTCTCACTCGTGCTGAGAGCGTCAGATCTTCCACTTCAGTTGTCAGTCCCAGATAAAAAAAAAAAGGTAAAAACAAATTTTAAAAAAACATGCAAAAGCCACAAAGAAGTACAGAAAAAAAAGACGTATGAATAACTAAACACAGCAGTATGGACAGACATGTGGGGAAATAAACACTGCAGTATGGACAGACATGTGGGGAAATAAACACTGCAGTATGGACAGACATGTGGGGAAATAAACACTGCAGTATGGACAGACATATGGGGAAATAAACACAGCAGTATGGACAGACATGTGGGGAAATAAACACTGCAGTATGGACAGACATATGGGGAAATAAACACGGCAGTATGGACAGACATATTGGGAAATAAACACGGCAGTATGGACAGACATATGGGGAAATAAACACGGCAGTATGGACAGACATATGGGGAAATAAACACTGCAGTATGGATAGACATATGGGGAAATAAACACTGCAGTATGGATAGACATATGGGGAAATAAACACTGCAGTATGGACAGACATATGGGGAAATAAACACTGCAGTATGGATAGACATATGGGGAAATAAACACTGCAGTACGGACATACATCTGGGGAAATAAAACACTGCAGTACGGACAGACATAGGTGTAAATAAACACTGCAGTATGGACAAACATATGGGGGAATAAACACTGCAGTATGGACAGACATATGGGGAAATAAACACTGCAGTATGGATAGACATATGGGGAAATAAACACTGCAGTACGGACATACATCTGGGGAAATAAAACACTGCAGTACGGACAGACATAGGTGTAAATAAACACTGCAGTATGGACAAACATATGGGGGAATAAACACTGCAGTACGGACAGACATATGGGGAAATAAACACTGCAATATGGACAGACATATGGGGAAATAAACACTGCAGTATGGATAGACATATGGGGAAATAAACACTGCAGTACGGACATACATCTGGGGAAATAAAACACTGCAGTACGGACAGACATAGGTTAAATAAACACTGCAGTATGGACAAACATATGGGGGAATAAACACTGCAGTATGGACAAACATATGGGGGAATAAACACTGCAGTATGGACAGACATATGGGGAAATAAACACTGCAGTATGGACAGACATATGGGGAAATAAACACTGCAGTATGGACAGACATATGGGGAAATAAACACGGCAGTATGGACTGACATGGGGAAATATACACTGCAGTACGGACAGACATATGAGTAAATAAACACTGCAGTATGGACAGACATATTGGGAAATAAACACTGCAGTATGGACAGACATATGGGGAAATATACACTGCAGTATGGACAGCCAGTGTCTCACCTGGACAGCGTGTTCAGTTTCTCGCTCCTGATCGCCAAATTCCAACCAAAAATGGACATGACATATATCGCTATGAATAAATAAGAAACATTAAAAAAAAAAAAACAACAACATGTTTTAGAGTTTTCAGAGCAATGAGAGGAACATGGTAAACAAACAAACAAACAAACTAGCTAACACACTAACAAAGCAAACAAAACTATGGATGACAGTAAAGACAGACAGACAGAGATACACACACACACACACACAACACACACACACACACACACACACACACACACACACACACACACACACAAAGAAGCTACTAGCACAAAACCTGCAGAAGACTGGGACAGGGGAGACTATTTTGTACGGACAGAGCCTCCAAGCCTACCAACGGAAACAGCACCAATGTTGTAGAAGCAGGCAACGTTATAAGGTCTGGCAGCACCTGTCTTGTCTGAAAGAAAACCTGAAATGAGGTAGGGAACAGTAAACAGTTTACAACGAACAAGTAAGATAACTCTTGTTCCTATGAGGAGATAACTGCACGCTGCTGTAACTCTACGCGACTGCTGCTTATTTGATTTGATTTGATTTGGTGTCGTAAGCGGCGGTCGTTTATTAGAGTTACAGGGCGTGTAATTCTCTTATCATGGGAGCAAGAGTTACCCTACGTTTCGTTATTCACTGTCTTGTCTTGTCAGCACATGTGTTGGCTTTTCTGTCCGTCGTATATAGAACATTCATTAGTATTTTTTTTTCTTTGCTGCGTACGCAGGCTGACACTCCTGCGGACACTCCCTGTATAGACAGGCAAGGATTAATCCCATCTACCCAACAAAGGGAGTTGGAGTTTTGTGTGTATGACCGTTTTTTTGTTTTTTTTTATCCCGCCATTAAGGCAGCCATACTCCAACTTCGGAGAAGGTGCATGCTATGTGTAACGTGTCATCCATACCAACGGCCAAACTGGCCTTCTCTTCCGAAAGTTGGTGATGGGATTTGACGTGTGTGCAAGATGTTATGCGTGCGTTCACACATGGAACCTCGGTTTTATAGTCTCATTCAAAGGACTGTATGGGAAATGGAGTCAGAACCAATGTTAACTCCGAGGGAGAAAAGCCCTTGTACCGAAACGGCCCGGCGGAGATTCGAACCTGCAACCCCAGGATCACCAAGATTACAAGTCCGACGCTCTACCACTGAGCTATTCCAGATTCCAGATTTCCGGCTTCAATTAATACCGCAGAGGTTAATTCCCCCCCCCCCCCTTCCGCCCCTCTTTCCCTGTTACCTTTGAATATAGAGATGCGCAGAGCTAAGCATCCCACCATTGACCAATGAAATTAATGCCATGACGGACGAACAGCCAGAGGGCAGTATGCCTTGAGTTGATGAGGTCCGGATTGCCAATGACCGTTCTTTCCAGGGCTGTGTTGAGGCGGGGGAGGGGGGGGGGGGTGGATGTTGAAAGCATTGTACTGACGAATCGATCTGTAAGGCTTCCCCGAGGATAGCACCGTCATTGCAGCATAGGTATACCCACTTGGACATTCTTTGAAATAAAAAAAAAAACCTAAATTCACCACTTGGTCATTCTTTGAAAGAAAAAAAAAACAGAAAGAAAAAAGACTAAATTCACCACTTGGTCATTTTCTGAAAGAAACAAAATGTTATATTCACCAGTTGATCATTGTTTGGAAAAAAAACAAACAACTAAATTCACCACTCGGTCATTCTTTGAAAGAAAAAAGGCTATATTCACCAGTTGATTATTCTTTGAAAGAAAAAAAAAACTGTATTCACCACATGGTCATTCTCTGAAAGAAAACAACTATATTCATCACTTGGTCATTCTTTGAAAGAAAAAACAACTACATTCGCCACTTGGTCATTCTTTGAAAGAAAACAACTGTCAGTTTATTCGACCAAAGCGCACACAATTAATTCAGATGTGAACTTCCGGATTAGATGCTAAACTACTGAAACGTATACTGAAACAGTGAAATAGGTACTTGATTTGTGAGATAGATTCTGAAATGTACACCAGAATGTGAGATAGATTCTGAGATATACACTATAATGCGAGATGGATTCTGAAATATACACCATAATGATTCAAGGTATCCTATATTGATCTGTCTTTAGAATACATAACATCATCTTAAAACCACATTTATACAATTCTGGACAATACTGACACAACACGATTGCTTTAGATTTGATCCAGTAACACTTGATTGATCCACTTTCAAATTGTAGCAATCAATCTGTTGATTCAGTCATGCTTAAATGAACAATTTAAACCATGACAATAAAATTTGATTTTAAACTGTATGGATACACTTTCGACCACTTCTGATGCTCTTTTAAACTACCTTGTTCCAACTTGAACCATGTGATTCATTTTAGACCATTTCTGTCCATCTGTAAGCCGTTTTGATCCTCGTTGAAACCATTTTCCTATCCAAATTCAAACCGTAGTGACACAACTGTAAACTGTGTTGTTGCAACTGATGACTGAATATTGAACGAAGGATTCCAAATCAATCTGTTGCCATTTTCATCTTGAACGATCGACCTGAATCAAATGGATTCAACTGAAAACAAAATTGGTCCAACGTTCAACTAAACTGATTAAAAAATAAAGCGGTTTTTTTATGGAACTGTTGACAATGAAAGAGTGAGTAAAAACAGAACTAATTGTGACCCTATTTCAGA
>CM065735.1:43319200-43321700 GCA_033310375.1 Conus canariensis
TTCTACGTCTATGTTTGTCTGTCTGTCTGTCTGTCCGCCTGTCTGTCTGTTTGTCTCTTCCTGTCTGTATGTCTGTCTCTGTCTCTCTCTGTCTCTCAGACTCCCCCCTCTCTCTCTCTCTCTCTCTCTCTCTCTCTCTCTCTCTTTTCTCTCTCTCTCTCCTTTCGTCGCGGAATCGAAAAGAGACTCATTTCTTGTTTCAAGCAAAACTTACATACACAAATAGATGGTAACGATGAATTTAGACATTTCTGTTCTTTTAAAAAAAAAAGCGCCTGACCTAAACGGCACAGAGACAGTCTCGTGAAATGTTCCCGTGTGTCCTTGCTCATAATTGTGTAAGAACCCAATTCCGAAGCTGTTTCGCGATTGAATTCATTCCGCGACCCCCCCCCCCCCCCCCCCCCCTCCCCCCCAAGTCTGTCGAAACGCATTTCTTGTATTTCACGTCAGGACCCAATCAACGACGCAGCTGGTTGTCACGTGACTATGACTCGCTTGACAAAACATCTAGCAGACGAAAAATGGAGAAGCTCGTTTCAACTTTTCAACATGATAATAAAAAAAACAAAAAAAAACCTGTGGTTTTTGGTCGATTTATTTCACCGTGACTTTACCTGTAGGGTGCGATATTGAAAATGAAAAGAAATTAGTAGGCCTACAAAAAAGAAAAAAAAAAAAAAAAGATAAGAAGGCCGATCTTAGCGATTATTGATTTTGTGCACCAGTTGAACAGACGGCGGTACGGTATAACGGCTCGGATGTGTAGCGTTTTGCCATACGTATTTCATCATAGGATATATACCTGATAATAATAAGAGCTTCGCTTGAGACTCACTGCTTTAAATTGTCTAGGTCTCACTGGTATTTACTCGCATTTCTCCACTCGCTACTCCAAACTGTCTAGGTCTCACCGGTAGGGTGCTAGTATTTCTCCACTCACTGCTCAAAATTGTCTAGGTCTCACCGGTGGGGTACTAGTATTTCTCCACTCATTGCTCTAAACTGTCTAGGTCTCACCGGCAAGGTACTAGTATTTCTCCACTCACTGCTCTAAATTGTCTAGGTCTCACCGGTGGGGTACTAGTATTTCTCCACTCATTGCTCTAAACTGTCTAGGTCTCACCGGTAGGGTACTAGTATTTCTCCACTCACTGCTCTAAATTGTCTAGGTCTCACTGGTATTTACTCGTATTTCTCCACTCGCTGCTCTAAACTGTCTAGGTCTCACTGGTATTTACTAGTATTTCTGCACTCACTGCTCTAAATTGTCTAGGTCTCACCGGCAAGGTACTAGTATTTCTCCACTCACTGCTCTAAATTGTCAAGGTCTGATCGGTAGGGTACTAGTATTTCTCCACTCACTGCTTTAGGCCTAGGTCTCACTGGTATTTACTCGTATTTCTCCACTCGCTGCTCTAAACTGTCTAGGTCTCACCGGTAGGGTACTAGTATTTCTCCAGTCACTGCTCTAAATTGTCTAGGTCTGATTGGTAGGGTACTAGTATTTCTCCACTCATTGCTCTAAACTGTCTAGGTCTGATCGGTAGGGTACTAGTATTTCTCCACTCACTGCTTTAAGTTGTCTAGGTCTCACCGGTAGGGTGCTAGTATTTCTCCACTCACTGCTTTAAGTTGTCTAGGTCTCACCGGTAGGGTACTAGTATTTCTCCACTCACTGCTTTAAGTTGTCTAGGTCTCACCGGTAGGGTACTAGTATTTCTTCACTCACTGCTTTAAGTTGTCTAGGTCTCACCGGTAGGGTACTAGTATTTCTCCACTCACTGCTTTAAGTTGTCTAGGTCTCACTGGTATTTACTCGTATTTCTCCACTCGCTGCTCTAAATTGTCTAGGTCTCACCGGTAGGGTACTAGTATTTCTTCACTTGCTGCTCTAAATTGTCTCGCTGCTCTAAGTTGTTTAGGTCTCACCGGTAGGTTACTAGTATTTCTCCAGGTAAGATTGTTGTGTGACGGAAGACTACCATCACTCATGCTGTGACCATGGAATATTATGAACCATCAAAGCTATGACTGGAGGTAAGGTAAGGTAATGTTGCTTATAGCCTAGCCGACCGCAAAGGGCCATATGAGGGCTGTCACCACGTTAAAATCAACACACAAGTCATTTATTCACACAACTCTTTAAAATACATCTTCTAAAAACCTACCCGAAATTTTGATAAAAAATCTTTCCACTATGAAATCTCAGATCCGATGAAGAATGTTAATCTCCTTCAAGAATTCAAAGATGGCATCAGGTGGAACATCTCTGAACAAGGTTTTCATGGAATCTGCTTGTGAAATGTTTGTGTCTCACATCACGCAAGTCCCAACATTCTAAAAGAATAATTATGTTTCATTGTGAGTGGCACATGACATGGAATGCACCACGGAGCTTCTTCACTCTTTAAAAGGTATGAATGAGTAAAATACGAAAGGCCGGTATGCAGCCGGCATACGGAGGATATGTATTGGAGAGCATAAACTTCAGCTAAGA
>CM065735.1:43324200-43326700 GCA_033310375.1 Conus canariensis
ATAGCCCATTACACTATACACAAACAAACAAACAGGGAAACAAACAAGCAAGCAAACGAACAACCAAGAAATAAATCCACGAAAAATCCATTAAGATGCATTTTTCTTGGCGCGTCCGACCGAGGAAGCCGTATATAAATGCTGATAATGTTGGCTTTACTCTATTGGGACATACATTTGGGGGAGAGAGAGAGAGAGAGAGAGAGAGAGAGAGAGAGAGAGAGAGAGAGAGAGAGAGAGGAAAAGGGGGAGGGGGTAGAGGAAGAAGAACGAAGTGGAAGGCGGAAGGGGGGGGGGGGGGGGGGCAGCCTGTCTGCTCACTGCATCTCCTTTTAAATAAATGCTCAGTAGCTTCCCACAGTTTTTGTACTAGACTGCATTCCAATAAAGTTTTTTTTTGTTTTTTGTTTTTTACTGAATCTCTGTCTTAATTACAAAAAAAATGTGTGGTTTGTAGTGCGTATCGATCCCATGGCGTTTACAATTATATTTGTACCAATAATTCTGTGTATTGTTCTGATATGTGACCATTTGAATTGATCTTTATTTGTTTTGTAAATATGCAAAAGTGCTCTCTTGGAAAAAAAAACCCTTAGAGTTAACTTTTGTTTCTGTTTTGTACAACAGTTTGGCTTATACTTGTCAAAGATTAAATTTTCACTCTGTATAGTACCTTGGTTGAAATATTTGGAGCTCTTGATATGTTTTGGGTATCGTGGAAATTTCTGTGTAATTCCTGTTTTTTTTTTTTTTTTTTTACATAATTTTTTATGTTAGAAATCCATCCATTGTAGGTAACAAAATCAATGTATATGGTTGAGGTCGGTTGTAAATTCTTCAAATGTCACGAATTCTCCATTATTTTTTCAGAAGATGCCTTACTGCATACCTCTTGTTTGCTATGATCTTCTTTTGTTTGATTACGGCATTATCTGTTTTTGTTTTAGTGTTGTAGAACACGGGTTCTTCAAATAGTTTGCTTGCAGTCTGGAATTCAACACAGACACAAAATTCTTGATTTGCCATAAAAGCGTGAAACCACGATGTATTCGATTTATTTTGGTGAAAGCAAACTCTGGCCGATAATGATTTTCATGTTTTTCAAGAAAGTGATTGGGTTTTGGTTAAATATTCTTGTATTTATGATTGATTCTTTTGAATTTTTATTATCCGTCGAAGTTTGAAAGTATACTTGAATTGCCTAACGTCAGGTATATTCAAGCCGCTTTGTTCTGCTGTTTTAATGGTTGCTGTCCTGCTGATATTGCTATGCTAACCATTCTACACAAATCAAAGGTATCTGATTTTGTTGTTGTTGTTGTTTGGTTAAAGTGGTCAGGTGGATCTGTTAGGAGAATCCAAAGATAACCTAGTTTTGACAAAATGAATGATTTTAGGACTGCGATTCTTCCAACAAGTGTTATAGTCTTCTGATATCAAATTTGGAAAAAAAAACAAAAAAAAAAAAACCACTTTTATTTCTGCAAAAATTTCATCATACTTCACAGCTTCACATTCCTTCAAATCTTGCGTGAATCTAATTCCAAGTATTATAAATTTAGGGGGATTCCATAAAATTTTAAATGTAAATGATGCGTTAACTCCCTCTACATGTAACACCCAGGTCATACAGACTGCTTTTTTTTCGTTCATACGTCAAGGAGAGGTATTGACTGTGCGAAGGAAATTTTTATCCCCATTATCATTTACTGAGTGTGGTCAGCAAACTGCAACAGTTTATGTTCAACATAACTTTTTTCCCCATTCCTTTATTATTTTTGCGCTCCATATCCTCATATCTCAAAAATTCTGCATAAAGAGTAAAAGTAAAAGTAAATAGAAATAAGGAGATATAGGATCTCTCTGCCTTCGTCCCTGATGTAGGCCGACATCTCTGATCTATCTTAAACCATTGTACACACAGTTCGTTTACGGTTACTGTTCATTTAATGTTTGTGTAACATGTTTTCATCCATTGATAAATACTTTCGCCTTTAGTACTTCGAACATAACATTCCAGTCTGGGAAATTGAAGGCCTTTTCAAAGTCAATGCACAGCAACACCCAGCGAGATTTGTAATGTTTAGATAATGCAACAATTCGTAAATCAGTTTAATATTATCTCCTGTCTATCTGTTGGCCATAAAGCATATTCGATTTTCACTGATAAGTAAAGACAAAACATTCTTCACTCTATCTGAAATACAAGAGGACCTTGCAGCATCAAATCCGTCTGTACCTGAACATTTTCTGAGTTTGTGTTTTTTGGGCTTGGCTTGATTCTTTTATTCTGATTTCTTCTTCCAATAACTCTTTCTTGTCGTCAACTGATTTAGGATTGATTAGACTAGACTTTATACACCACATTCTTCAGTTTGCTTTTCATTGTAAAATTTTGGTCAGTTATTGTTTTCCTTTCTTCGCTCACCAGTTTAGCCATATGTTTACTGATATAATTCTTTTCTCAAGGTTTGCCAAAATTTCTAGATACTTGTTTTCG
>CM065735.1:43349200-43364200 GCA_033310375.1 Conus canariensis
TGCTCCTTTTTGGGATCTATCTTGCATCAAAGTAACCTCTAATCGCTTGGTGGAGAATATTTCAGATTCTCCACTTTTTCTTTTAAATGACGGAAGTGTTACAAGACTGCCTGATGTTCCCAGCCACAAACCATCAGCAATTGATCTGACTCTAATCTCTCCAAAGTTGGTTCCTAGCTGCAAGTGGCAATTACACAATAACACTTTGGGAAGTGACCATATTCCTATTATCCTTACTTTTAGAGGATTTGAAGTTAAGCACAATGATGTAAAGGATAAAATTCCTAAATTTGATTATAAAACGAGCTGACTGGGCCAAATTTGAATCTGTTCTAAGGTCTTACGATGTTAGTTCTTTTGATAAATCAGACATTGAATCTATGTATACTCATTTTACAGAGGCAGTTTTAAATGCTGTAGGCAAAGCAGTTCCCAAAATTAATGTGTCAAACTCTTCGAAACACGTTGATAAAGTATGGTGGACAGATTCATGTAAAAATGCTGTAGACAAAAAACAAGAACACCTTTAAATCGTATGCTAAAGTTAAAAAAGTGAAAGGCAGTGTTCCTGTCAAATCTGCTAAAAACCAAAGAAACAGAGATATAGAAAGTGCTAAAAGCAACTATTGGTCAACGTTTTGTTTTAATGAAATAAGTGACCATAAAGATAAAAGTAAAATTTGGAAAAAGATCCATGAAATGAAAAATGGGATTCATCTACCAGAATGTCCAGTTATTCTAGGTGATGAACAATTTCCTTCAGAATATCAAAAAGCTGAGGCAGTTGCTGGCACCTTTGTAAAGGATAGCTCTTACAATAGTCTATCAGACAAATGCAGAACTTTGAGGGAAAATCAATCGCAAAAATGACATATACAATGACCCTGAGAAAAATAATGATCACTACTTGAATGCTGAAATTACTTTTCTAGAATTACTGTCTGCTATCTGTTCATTACCTAAGACCAAGAAAACTTCTGTTGGTCTGGATGCCATTTCCAATGAGTTGATAAAACATCTTCCAGAAAACTTTTTGTTATTTTTACACGGAATTATTAGTAAATGCTGGATTGAAGGTAACATCCCATCCATATGGAGAGATTCAATTATAGTCCCTATTTTAAAGCAGGGCAAACCAGTACACGATGTGAATAGTTATAGACCTATCTCTCTGACGTCTCACGTATGCAAATTAATGGAGCAAATTGTTTTAAATCGATTGTCTTATCATTGCGAAAAACGTGGGATTATCCCTGTAAACCAAGGAGGCTTTAGAAAAGGCAGATCAACCATTGATCATTTAGTGAAATTAACAACTCAAATCAAACAACAATTTGCCAAAAGACAAAATGTTCTTGCCACATTCTTTGATATAAATAAGGCATACGATCAGGTTTGGCATGAACGATTACTATACAAGTTAAAAACGGTTCTGGTCATATTTATGACTATGTTAAAACATTCTTGGCCAACAGAAGTATCCAAACAAGAATTGGTCACATTTATTCCTCTAAAAGATTCCTTGATATGGGTAACCCTCAAGGCTCTGTTATTGCTCCTATTCTATTTAATATCCTAACTTACGATTTACCAATATCTATTTCCAAAAAAAGTAATTTCATTCAGTTTGCCGATGATATCTGTTTGTGGATGAATGTCACTTTAAAAAAGAAAACATCAAAAAGGTCTATAAATTTTATAAAAAGAGCATACCAATGTGATCTAGATAATATTGCTATGTATATGTCTGAAAATGGTTTAGGCTTATCACCTCAAAAATCTCACATGATGCTGTTCGATGCAAGTGGATATATATGTTCACAATGCCCCAGAATTCAAAGTTAACAACATCACAACATACGCTTCAAATATTAAATTTCGTGGTGTTTATATAACGTCTAAGCTCTCTTGGAACCTGCATTTAGAACATGCTGTAAATCAAGCAAGAAAGTCATTGAACCTTCTAAAAGTCATAAGCAAACAAAGCTGGGGTCAAGACACAAATACATTAATTCATTTGTCCTCTGCTTTAGTTAGATCTAAATTGTCGTATGCACAAGAGGTTTTCTTTAGTGCTCCAAAATATCTATTGAAAAAACTGCGGAGCATAGATTGTAAAGCATATAGAATAGCCCTTGGCGTTCCATTTCATGGTTCCATCATAGGATCTTACATGAAGCAGGTGTTTTGCCTCTTGATGATCAGCCAAAATTAGCCTGTGCTAAATACATTTTAAGATGCTCTACCATTCAAAATTCAAACCAAATGGAACTTGAAATTAGGTCCGATATTCATTTTCCTAAGCGTGCAAAACGTATCCGATCTAATAGAACTATTCTTACATTTTCTTCTAAACTATTGACAAAATTAAACACTAATCAAAAGAAATTAGCTGTACGTTTTCCAATAAGTCCCATCCCAAACTGGGAGCTTTTTAAGGCAAAGTTTGATTATAACTATACACAATTGTCCAAGTTTGATAACATCAATGCTCTTGCATATGAAGCTAGATCCCATATGAATGATTTTTATCCCAATCATCTAAAAATCTTCACTGATGGTTCTTTATTAGACAATCAGGCAGGCTGTGGTTTTGTCATCCCCACTTTAAAAATTGAGAAATCTTTTTACCTTGTCACAGCTGAATTAATAGCAATTTTAATGGCTGTTCAGTATGTCATTGATACGCCATTCAATTTCTATGGTGCACTCTTTTGTGTAGACTCTAAATCAGTTCTCCAAGCTTTAGAATCAACAAATCCGAAAACCGGGCTGAAGTCATCATAGAAATTAAAGTACTTATTCATGTTCTTATATCAAGGGGTATCGCAGTTGATTTTTGTTGGATCCCATCTCATTGTTCAATATTGGGAAATGAATGGGCTGATCGTACAGCTCGGGCAGGTGCAAAAAAAAATCTTTTAAACCCAAGGATATTCCCATTCTTTTAAGTTTACAAGAGGGTTACTCTTTATTACAAAAAGCTTCTTTTGAAAATTTTGAAAAGATATATAAAGACTACATTCTTCAATAAAGTGTTGTTTAAACGCTCGATCACAAAATTTTTCAAAACAGAATTCATTAATAAATTATACATTTTATCAAAAAAATGTCAATAAACACCCAAAACACCGCAAAAAAATCGTTTCGCTGTTTTACAGACTTAGGTTAAACGCTTTCAAAACCAAGTTCATAAAAAACGTCCAATGTGTATGCGGGGCTGTTGATAGTTGTACAACAACACATATTTTGTTACTTTGTCCTTATTTTGAATCAGCTCTATCAAAATCAGAAAAGATGAATCTAAATACATTTTCCAAGAACCTGTATTTCTTTTGAACTTTGTTCAGAACTTAATGATAAGTCCAGTCGGCTCGTTTTTATGATTTCTGCGTATTTTAGACTGTTTTGTTTCGACTGTTGCAGTTTGATTTGTTAATGTTGATTTTTGCTAAGGATTGTTCTTATGTAGTGTTTCCACTAATATTTTAGCACACACACAAGCGCGCGCACACACACACACGCGCGCGCACACACACACATGCACACACACACACACGCAAGCACGCATGCATACTACACACTCATACACATATACGAGTAAAGACTCACTTCCTGTCTGATATCACTTTAAAGTGAAAAGACGTTAAATCGAAGAATAACAACACAACAACAACAACAACACCACACACACACACACACACACACACACACACACACACACACACACAGCAGAGAGAGAGAGAGAGAGAGAGAGAGAGAGAGAGAGACGCCAAGGGAAAAGGAGGACCGAGGTGGAGCCAACGGGTGATGAGCTGGGAAGAGAGAGAGAGAGAGAGAGAGAGAGAGGGGGGGGAGGAAGGGGGTGGTGAGTTAGAAATGGGGGTGGGTGGGGTGGGGTGGGGGGTGGCGATAGGGGGGGGGGGAGGGGGGGCAATGCATGATAGAATAAAAAGGAGACTCTTTCGTCTGCCTGTCAGTGACGAAATGAGTGGTGATTGGTCGGATGATAGAGCTGACGTCAGCGGGAAGGTCCGAGGGGGGTGGGGGTGGTGAGGGGGGAGAGGGATGGGGGGGGGGAGGTCGAGGGGTCAATATCTCATAAATAAGGGAATGGACCTAATGATGTTTCCTTTCATTCCGCGTGACTGTGTAGCCTGTCTGTCCCACTGGGCTGTCAGTCTATCTGTCTGACAGCCGTTCCTGGAGAGAGAGAGAGAGAGAGAGAGAGAGGGGGGGAGAGGAGAGAGGGGGAGGGGAGAGAGAGAGGGGGGGAGAGAGAGAGGGAGAGAGAGAGAGAGGGAGAGAGAGGAGAGAGAGGGGGAGAGACAGACAGACAGACAGAAGAAGAGAGAGAGAGAGAGAGAGAGACAGACAGACAGACAGACAGACAGACAAGACAGAGACAGACAGAGAGAGAAGAAGAGAAGAGAGTACAGATAAACAAAAAATAGACTCGAAGACAGACAGAAGAGAGAGAGAGAGACGACAGACAGACAAGACAGACAGACAGACAGGCGGACAAAACAGATAGAGACACAGAGATGAACATTACAATACAGTCTATTCTGGTCTATGACATGTTGTAGAGTAAAGACAGACCGACGGATAGACAAAAGCGTAACGGACTTCGATCGCTACAACCGTTACGATCACATAAAGACGTTAAACCTGCATGTTTGTTTGTTTGTTTTTTGCCATGAAGAATTGGGTTGCTTTTGCATCAAAGGAGAGCAGAATTCAATCCTTTCTGCTTGGGGATCTTAACCGTGTAGGCTTTTCCTTTGCTTTTTTTTTTCTCTTCTCGTTTTAAGGGGCTTACATACATGTCATCGGGTTCCCTTTCTCCTTTTTTTTTTTTTTTTTTTTTTTGGGGGGGGGGGGGGGGTGGAAAGGAGGTATCTGGTGCCTTTTCTTCTTTGGGAAACAAAATAATAATAAAAAAAAAATTCCAGCTTCTTATTTCTCCTCATATACCTCCCCCCCCCCCCCACCCCCCCCCCCCCCCCCCCCCCCCCCCCCCCCCCCCCCCCCCGTTTCTACCAAAAAGATATGTATATAGAGCTGATCGATCATATTTCATCAGACTGATCTTAAATAAATGTTGGCGAAACCGCCAAGAGAAACGTGGTCAAACGAGTCACAAAACAAAAACATGACGCGTTTCGACCTCTTAGGTCTTCTTCAGGCAAGACACATACAAATAGGACAATGAAAATGAACGAGTTATCACTTAGTAAGGAACAGCCTCGTTTTCATTCAACGCCTACCTTGCGCTGAAGAGATCAAAGCTAAGTGATAAACTCGTTCATTTTTATTGGTCCTAATTGTTTGTGTCTTGCCTGAAGAAGAAGACCTAAGATGTCGAAACGCGTCGTGTTTTGTCTTGTGACTCGTTTGTCCACGTTTCTCTCTTTAGCGGTTCGCTAACCTTTGTTTAAGATGTGTATAGATTTCCGCCTGCAGTCGTCTCACTTTGCAACTAGATTCATCAACCGGGTTTTCTATAAACTGACAGAGTGAATCGGTGTTTCTCTCTGTTGTTTGATGTTTTGTTAATTTTGATCTACGTGTGTCACAAAGGTCGGTCTACAAAATGACCTCGCTTAGATTGTTCGTTTGTGTGCACATGCAAGCATTTAAATTTCACACTTCAATCCACACACTCAAGGAAACTCGCACAGGAATTTGACATTCATTGACCCTCAGTTTGTTTATGAATCCATAGTTGTGTTGGTTTCATCTTACTGCACAACCACGATCATAGGAATAATGATAGTACCTGGAAATTATTCGTACGCAAAAGCAACCTCAGACAAATGTATCCAAAGGCACCCACACACACACAACACACACACACACACACACACACACACACATGCGCACGCATGCACGCACGCACACTCACGCACACACAAACATACACACACGCACGCTCGCACGCACGCACGCACGCACGCACACACACAATCACTCAATCTCTCTGTCACACACACACACACACACACACACACACACACACACACACACACACACACACACCACACGCGCGTGCGCGCGCGCGCGCGCGCGCACACGCACACACAAACACACACACACTACACACACACACACACACACACACACATTCACTCACAAACACACACACACACACACACACACACACACACACACACACACACACACAAACACACACACACACACACACACACACACACACACACACACACACACACATACACACACGCGCGCGCGCGCGCGCGCGCTACATACACACGCCACACACACACACACACACACACACACACACACACACACACACACACACACACACACACACACACACACACACACACACACACACACACACACACACACACACACACACAACACAATTGTAACGTCTTACGACTGACAACTCAAATAGAAACCCAGGCCCCTGTGAGCACTCGCAAGTAAAAGAAGTAAAAGAATTAAAAGACGCTACAGCTAAAAGAAACAATTTAGTTGTCCAGTGTTATCTGTAAACATGCTGAGGGACGTGTGACTGAATTGTAGAAAGGCAGGGTGAAAAATGAAAAAAATAAGCAATATGAAAAAAGAAAGAAAAAGAAAAAAACAACAAGGGGGGGGGGGGGGGGGGGGGGGGGGGGGTTAGTGAAAGGGGAAAAAATGTGGGAAGAATCCGCAATTAAAGAGAGGCATGGAACACACTTGAAGAGAGAGAGAGAGAGAGAGAGAGAGAGAGAGAGAGAGAGAGAGAGAGAGAGAGAGAGAGAGCAAAGGAAAGATGCGCCATGGCCTGAATGCAATTGAAGAAAAAAACAATCAGTGCCGTGCTGGCTTAAAGGTTCTTGACATCCACACACTGTTTGGGACTTGTCATCCTGTTAAGACTGTAACACTCGTAGCACGTGAGTTGAGTGGGCAAATACCCTTTTTTTTCTTGCATTTGTACTGTTTTGATTTGTGTTTTGTTTAAGTTTTTATTTGTTTGTTTGTTTGTTTGTTCGTTTTGCGATCGTGCTTGTTGGTTGCTTAGCTGCGAGTGTTTACAGGTGTTCGGTTTTCGCATCGTTCTGTTTGCTGGGTAAAAATGTTTACAGGTGTGTGTTTTTGTTTATTTCTTTTTGTTGTCCAGGACTCCCTCTGTCTCTGTTTCTGTCTGTCTGTCTGTCTGTCTGTCTGTCTGTCTGTCTGTCTGTCTGTCTCTCTGTCTGTCTGTCTGTCTGTTGTTTGTCTGTCTGTCTGTCTCTCTCTCTCTCTCTCTCTCTCTCTCTCTCTCTCTCTGCGTGTAATGTGTGTGTGCGCGCGCACGTGTGTGTTTTTTTGTGTGTGTGTGTGTGTGTGTGTGTGTGTGTGTGTGTGTGTGTCTGTGTGTGTGTGTGTGTGTATGTGTGTGTGTGTGTGTGTGCGTGTGTGCGCGCGCGTGCGTGTGCGCATGTGTATGTGTGTGTGTATGTGTGTGAGTGTGTGTGTGTGTGTGTGTGTGTGTGTGTGTGTGTGTGTGTGAGAGAGAGAGAGAGAGAGAGAGAGAGAGAGAGAGAGAGAGAGAGAGAGAGAGAGAGCAATCAATTGTTTATATTCAACATCGAAGAATTAAGCTTTCACCTCGTATTTCAATTTTTCCATATCATACCCTCTCCAACAACAAGCCAAACCACTCTTACTGACAAATCAACGTGAAAAAGAGAGTCTCACATCAAAGCAATAAATGGATGCTTTCCGAATTTCAAATAAGCCACGAATGCCCCGACTGGGTTTTGTGTTTTGTTTACTGATCAAGATTATTTTGAAGGCCCGGTATTCCACCCTTCCTGCACCACCCTCCGACCACCCCCCCCCCCCCCCCCCCCCCCCCCCCCCACCCCTTCCTGGCATTTGATAACCTGTATTTGTTCTGGCGTTGCAGGCTGATCCACGACAAAGGGTTCTGGGACAAGGAGAAGGCGCAGTACCGACACGTGGTGCGTGCTAACCTGGCTTCCTCCCTGCTGCACGTGCTGCAAGCCATGCACGACTCTGCACAGCCTTTCCCCGACCCCGCTGTGGCTGTAAGTATAGTGAGGCAGTCACTGAAGGGTTTTCCATTGCCGTGGGTAAATCTAACCGTTCGAAAGTTGACCATGGAAGGTGCACACTTGCCCAGTTTTTGAAGAAAGTGTCTCATTCAAATGGAGAACTTGCCCGACTGTGGGTAAAGTGGGCCGTTCAATAGAGGGCTTCTTGCTTAGCTGTGAGTAAAGTAAAGAGGACCAGTGGGCCGTTCAATAGAGGGCTTCTTGCTTAGCTGTGAGTAAAGTAAAGTGGACCAGTGGGCCGTTCAATAGAGGGCTTCTTGCTTAGCTGTGAGTAAAGTAAAGTGGACCAGTGGGCCGTTCAATAGAGGCTTCTTGCTTAGCTGTGAGTAAAGTAAAGTGGACCAGTGGGCTGTTCAATAGAGGGCTTCTTGCTTAGCTGTGAGTAAAGTAAAGTGGACCAGTGGGCCGTTCAATAGAGGGCTTCTTGCTTAGCTGTGAGTAAAGTAAAGTGGACCAGTGGGCCGTTCAATAGAGGCTTCTTGCTTAGCTGTGAGTAAAGTAAAGTGGACCAGTGGGCTGTTCAATAGAGGGCTTCTTGCTTAGCTGTGAGTAAGTAAAGTGGACCATTCCATGGAGAACTTGTCGAAGCTGTGAGTAACGTGGACCATTAAATGGAGGGTTAGCCCGGGCGTGAGTATAGCAGAGTATTCAGTTAAGAATTCATCATATTTGTCAGTAACGTGGACAATTCAATGGGGGGTGGGGGCGGGGTGGGAGGTGGGGGGGGGGGTGGGGGGGGCATGAGACGGAGTAAGGAGGGCCTTGCCCAGCTGTGAGTCCAGTGGACAATTCAATGCAGCACTTGCCTATGAGCTGCACTGAGTAATGGACCTTCATAATAAGGACGTTCTAGCTATGAGTAAATGGGACCCTATAGACGTCTAGCTGTGAGTAAAGTGGACCATTCAATAGAAGGCTTGTCTAGCTTCGAGTAAATGGACCATTCATAGAGCTTGTCTAGCTTGAGTAAAATGGACCATTCAATAAGGCTTGTCTAGCTGTGAAAGGACATTAAATGGCTTGTCTACTGTGAGTAAATGGACATTGATCAATGGCTTGTCTAGCTGTGAGTAAATGGGACCATTGAATCAATGGCTTGTCTAACTGTGAGTAAAATGGGACCATTGAATCAATGGCTTGTCTAGCTGTGAGTAAAATGGGACCATTGAATCAATGGCTTGTCTAGCTGTGAGTAAAATGGGACCATTGAATCAATGGCTGGTCTAGCTGTGAGTAAAATGGACCATTGAATCAATGGCTAGCCTAGCTGTGAGTAAAATGGGACCATTGAATCAATGGCTTGTCTAGCTGTGAGTAAAATGGGACCATTGAATCAATGGTTTGTCTAGCTGTGAATAAAATGGACCATTGAATCAAGGGCTGGTCTAGCTGTGAGTAACGTAGACCGTCCAATCTAGAGCTTGCTTTAAGGCAGTGCCGAGATAACGTCATTGGGTGACTTGCTTTTAACCAGAAAACATCATAGGATGATTTATTTTCAGACTTTCGTTATATGTAATGTTATTCATAACCCAGCTAACTGCAAAACGATGGCAAGCAAGTGGGGGTTGAGGAAGAGGAGGAGGGGGGGGGGGGGCGGCATGTAAGGGCTGTTACTATGTCAAAATTCATCCCGTACATGCAGGTCACACACACACACACACACACACACACACACACACACACACACACACACACACACTCTCTCTCTCTCTCTCTCTCTCTCTGTCACACACACACACACACACACACACACACACACACACACACACACAGAGGAGAAGAAAGAAGAAGAAGAAGAAGAAGAAGAAGAAGAAGAAGAAAAAGAAGAAGAGAGAGAAGAGAGAGAGAGAGAGAGAGAGAGAGAGAGAGAGAGAGAGAGAGAGAAGAAGAAGAAGAAGAAGAAGAAGAAGAAGAAGAAGAAGAAGAAGAAGAAGAAAAACAAGAAAGAAAGAAATCACTCAAGTCATACTAATATACTTCCACAAAGTCTTGGATCAAGTGGAACACACACACACACAAATCTGCTTCTTTTAGAAATTCAAAGTCACAGTTCGTGGAAACTCCCTGGACAAGGTTGTCGTAGCATCTGCTTTACGCGCTTATGTCGTACATCATACCCATCCCAACACTATATATGCACATGTTTCATACTGAGTGGCTCATCACATGGTATACAGCATAGAGCCTACTCACGTTTAGGAATACATAAATGTAAAAGGCGTGTGGCCTTTCAACAGACAGCTCGCCTTCAGACACTAGAGAGTCAGCGAAAGAGTCAAGTCAGGCCATGGCTTTCTTTCAGGCCGTGGCAGACCAGATGGTGACGCGCCTAAAGGCGGCCGATGTCCATGAGCACATCATGGACTTCAAGTCTGAAGTGCACATGCTTCTGTCTCACGACCATCTTCACCGATTCCTGGAGGCAGACCACAACGTGGGCCTAGCTGAAAGCGCTCAGTAGTAAGTACACCCGCTGACTGGTAATGTGAAGGGGGAAGTTGCATGGGTAGCACTAGAAAATAAAAAGAAACTGGATAGAACTGAACAGAACTGACAAAACTGGATAGAACTGGACTGAACTGGTTTTATCTGGGTTGAACTAGACAAAACTGGATAGAACGGGAGAGGACTGGATTCATCTGGGTTGAACTAGACAAAACTGGATAGAACTGGACTGAACTGGTTTTATCTGGGTTGAACCAGACAAAACTGGATAGAACTGGACTGAACTGGTTTTATCTGGGTTGAACTAGACAAAACTGGACAGAACTGAACTGAACTGGTTTTATCTGGGTTGAACTAGACAAAACTGGATAGAACTGAACTGAACTGGTTTTATCTGGTTTGAACTGGAGAGGACTGGATTTATCTGCATTGAACTGAACAAAAGCGCTGAAAGCATTATAATTAAAAAAAAAAAATCTTCTTGCCCTGCCTCATGACCTCGGTTTTTATGTCCTCTCCACGTCTATGGCCTTGGTTGATTCGTCGGGGTCACTGGTATCAGACAACACTGGATAGAACTGGACTGAACTGGTTTTATCTGGGTTGAACCAGACAAAACTGGACAGAACTGAACTGAACTGGTTTTATCTGGGTTGAACTAGACAAAACTGGATAGAACTGGACTGAACTGGTTTTATCTGGGTTGAACCAGACAAAACTGGACAGAACTGGACTGAACTGGTTTTATCTGGGTTGAACCAGACAAAACTGGATAGAAAATGGACTGAACTGGCTTTTATCTGGTTTTGAATTAGACAAAATTGGATAGAACTGGACTGAACTGGTTTTATCTGGGTTGAACCAGACAAACTGGACAGAACTGAACTGAACTGGTTTTATCTGGGTTGAACTAGACAACACTGGATAGAACTGGACTGAACTGGTTTTATCTGGTTTGAATTAGACAAAATTGGATAGAACTGGACTGAACTGGTTTTATCTGGGTTGAACCAGACAAAACTGGACAGAACTGAACTGAACTGGTTTTATCTGGGTTGAACTAGACAAAACTGGATAGAACTGGACTGAACTGGTTTTATCTGGGTTGAACCAGACAAAACTGGACAGAACTGAACTGAACTGGTTTTATCTGGGTTGAACTAGACAAAACTGGATAGAACTGAACTGAACTGGTTTTATCTGGGTTGAACTGGAGAGGACTGGATTTATCTGCATTGAACTGAACAAAAGCGCTGAAAGCATTAAATTAAAAAAAAAAAATCTTCTTGCCCTGCCCTCATGGACCTCGGTTTTTATGTCCTCTCCACGTCTATGGCCTTGGCTTGATTCCGTCGGGGTCACTGGTATCAGCAAAGTCATGGGAGTCGGTCGTGGTGGCACCTTCTGGAGGGAGAGCTCACTCAGCTGGCTCTGCGACTAAGCATTTATTGTCATCAATAGGGGGCTTAGTAGGTGGTGTCCTGTGAATGTTGGATCAGCACAGGCGCCACTGAACGCCACTGAAGTGACTCGGCAGCAGTGCAGTGTCTCTTCCAATGGATTGCCTCTGAATGATTTGACACTGACTGCTCCCTGTGGATTGTCGGTGCCGTAGCTGCAGTGGGCCAGATCAGGCTGTGGCTGTGGACAGGCAGGAAGGGGGTGGGGGGTGGGGGGTCGGAATGAATGGCGTGGGTGCAGTACCACTGAGGTGGCACAGAAAATGGGACAGCAAAAAAAAAAAAAAAAAAAAAAAAGCTGAAAGCATTCAGTGGTATATACTCCTGTGGACAAGCAATTCAGAAGGGGAGGGAGTGGGGGGGGGGGGGGGGTGGGGGGGGGGTGATAGTCTTGATAACACTGGGCATCACAGAACTGGATGGAACCAGATTGGATTGGATTTACAGGCTTCGTCTGCTCTAAAATGGGTGGAACTGGACTGGAAGTGTGCTGGATTGAACTAGACAAATTTGGATACAAATGGACTGGACGAGGTATTTTTTTGTGTGTGAAAATAGACAAAATTGGATTCAAACTGCTTTGCATTGCATTTTATCACCCCAAGTTTTTTTTTTCCTGTGTGAAATTCGGTCAGCTTTTCTGTTTTTCTTTTCCAGTTGCATATCTTTTTCTTTGCCAATTAATGTGGTTGTATCTACAGAATTTTGTCGGAGACGGCTCCCATGTTGCCAGGGAATATTTACCTTTGCTCAATACATGGTGTGTATAGGGAATGGAAGAGCTCAGTTGGACTCCTGACCCTGGGGTTGCAGGTTCGAATCTCTGCCAGGCTGTTTTGATACGGGGAATTTTCCCCCCATGCATTTAATATTGGTTTAGACTCTATTCCCCTAAAAGTCTTTCGAATGAGATTATAAACCGAGATTCCATGTGTGAACACAGGCATGATATCTTGTGCAGAAGTTAAGGTCCCATCATCAGCTTCTGGAAGCAAAGGCCAGCATACATCTGTCATGAAAAATGAAAAGAATGAATGACTAACATTCTACTGTGTGACATGGAAAATCAATTATTAGCACCAGTAGGCAGCTCTTTGGTGAGCCGTACTGAGATTGACAGCCTGTCGTGTAAATGATAAAATGGATTGTGAAGCGTTTTGAGCGTGTTCTGCAACTAAGGATAGGCGCTATACAAGTACTCTCAATGATGAATGATAACCTCAGTTGTTTGAACCATCCAGAAAGACTTAAATTCGGACAGCCATTCAAGGTCTGCTGAAAAGGGGGAGGAAACCTGCCCTGTATGAGACTCAAACCTCACATCCAGGATTCTCTCCTCTTTTTAATCATCCACTGGATTACCTTTCCATGTACGGCTGACATTGCGTTCTCACACCTGGATCCTCTGTGCAAATAGAACTGATGCTGTGTTTTTCCCATCTGGGGCAGGTGTGTGTGTGTGTGTGTGTGTGTGTGTGTGTGTGTGTGTGTGTGTGTGTGTGTGTGCGTGCGTGCGTGCGTGCGTGCGTGCGTGCGTGCGTGTGTGTGTGTGTGTGTGTGTGTGTGTGTGTGAATATGACCAATGCCATCCGTTCCTTTGTGGACTGTACGTACGGATATGATCGATTTTTGTGTTTTCCTGTCTGCGTTGAATTTTGGGGTATCGGCTTGTGTCGTGTGCCCTATTTCACCGTTAAGGATGTCTGCGCTTCCTCTGTCTCCACTGGTCGGAGAGATCTGGGACAAAATCGGATAGCCTGGGTTTGTCAGTGCAGAATCGGGCGGCACAAAAGTGGATGGGGCTGGGTGGTTTAGATTAGATGGACTGGAAAGCGTGGCGAATTTTATGGGCCTCTTTTGCGTTTTCAGTTTCTTCAAATCAGCGGAGAGGATCTTGTCCTCGTCCTATGTGCCCACAGACTACGACATCCTGAGAGCCAGGCAGAAATCCCTGGGTCTGGCAGAGACTGTGTTTCACTTCAGAGGTTTTCAAATCAGGTGAGACTGACAGACAGACAGACAGACAGACAGACAGACAGAGGGGGTGGGGGAGAGGAATGGGGTTGTGGTATGTATGAGACGAATGAGCTAAACAAAACCCACTAGTTCAATATGGCATAGTTTTATAACTTAACAAGAATATGTGACGTTAGTTTGCCTTGCCTTCTATGGCATCTAATTTGCATGGCAATGTTCACAGTAAACACAGGTCCATATTTGGCCGCACGAAAAACAGACTAATTTGTCAGAGCGCAAATTAATGTTATGATCAGGCGAGGTCACTCCTACGAGTATCATAAACAGCAGAAAGGTTCCATTCTTTTTTACACGTATTCTAAAGGATTAAAGAGTTAGGGATAGGTTTGAGATAGGGATAGACTGGGACTAGGGTTAGGGTCAGGTTAGGGTAAGGGGTTGGGTTAGCTTTCAGTAGATGCGCAGAAGGTAGAATTTCATGTACCATTTATTGATTGATCGGACAAGCTTGCACATTTTACATTACTCTTGGTGCAGGCTGTGTGAGGTAAACTAGAAATCTTCGGGAAAAAAAAAATTGCCACGCTGATTCGGCGCAGGTTGTGTGTGACGTACACTTGTAATCCTCAGGATAGACGTGCTTTTTTTAAAAATAATTTTGACGCAGGATAATATGACGTGCGATGTTACCATGAGAGAAATCTGTCACTGCAGTTTTTTTGACTGCAGGTGGTGTGACTCGGACTGTAATGTTCATAAACTGATGTGAACAGATTGGACACAAATTAGATAACATGCATGATCTTCATGTAAACACGTCACTTCTTTTGCATCAGGTTATGTGACGTCATCAGGTTATGTGACGCGATCAGGTTATGTGATGTCATCAGGTTATATGACGCCATCAGCTTATGTGATGTCATCAGGTTATGTGACGTGGACTGTTGTTAATGCATTTAGAAGACCGGCACTACTTTTCATTCTTGTATTCCAGTTTCTTATCCACGTGGGTTTTTTTTTTTTTTTTTTTTTTT
>CM065735.1:43371700-43374200 GCA_033310375.1 Conus canariensis
TTCGATTCTCCACCAGGCCGTTTCAGTTTGATTTTTCCGTCGGAGTTAGCACTGGTTCTGACTCCATTTCCCTAAAAAGTCCTTCGAATGAGACTGTAACCCGAGGTTCCGTGTGTGAACGCACGCATAACATCTTGCACTCACGTAAAATCCCATCCATCATCAACTTTCGGAAGAGAAGGCCAGTTTGGCCGTTGGTATGGATGACACGTCACACACAGCATGCACCCTGCGTGAAAACTCAAAAAGAATGAAGGAAGCAAACTGAATGAATGATATTGACTGAATGACACAGAGAAACGACTGAATGAAGTGCTGACAGGCAACTATTCAGTCAGCTCTATACCCCAGGTAGACAGCCTGTTGTGTGAACGAGACTGTGGATTGCAAAGGGCTTTGAGCTTGGTTTCTAGCCGCGGATAGGCGCAATACAAGTACTCTTAATTTAAAAAAAAAAAAAAAGGCGCTTAGAGCTTGGTCTCTAGCCGAGGACAGGCGCAACATAAGTACTCTTAATTGAAAAAAAAAAAAAAAAAAAAAGCGCTTAGAGCTTTATATCTAGCCAAGTATAGACGCAATATGAGTACTTTTCATTTCAAAAAAAGAAAAGAAAAAAACAAGTTGGAATTTTTTTAATGCGGAAAAATGCGGAGGCTAGATGACCAAAAAAAAAAAAAAAAAAAAAATTAGCTTACTTGGTTTTTTTTGTTTTCATTCTTATCTCACATCATTTTCTTCCAGTGAAAAACAAACAAACTAACTAACAAACAAACTTTATTTATTTTTTTACAGGTGGCAGCGACTGTACCGAAGCGACCCAGTTCGTGCAGGAAGCTTTCCGCCAGAAGGCGGCAGGCAAGCGGAACTTCTTTGTCCACGTGATCTGCGCCATTGAAACAGGCTCCGTTCGCTCCGTCTTCGACTCTGTGCTGGCATCGGTCGTACAGGCCGGCGTCTGTTCAACGTCGGCATCGCACTGAAACAGACTCCAGGCCGTACTGAAAGAGTAGGAGAGTGAGAAATAAAAGCCGCACAAAATCCCTACGAACGAGATCTGTGCATCTAACAGTTCCTGTTGAAGCATTTTTTTCTATTTTAAGATTGGAGTGTTTTTGCTTTTTTTTTTTCTCTCACTTTCCTCCCAGAAAACTTATGTACGTGTAGACTATGTAAAGCATTTCCTCAACCTTGATGAATTTCAAATGTAATTAACAGCGAACACGCCAAACGAATTACAAGACAAAACACGACGCGTTTCGACCTCTTAGGTCTTCTTCAGGCAAGATACAAAACACTCAGGACAACGAAATTGCTCGTTCATTTACGTTGTCCCGAGTGTTTTATATCTTGCCTGAAGAAGACCTAAGAGGTCGAAACGCGTCGTGTTTGGTCTTGTGATTCGTTTGTCTGCGTTTTCTTGGCGGTTCGCTATTAATTACATTTGAAATTTGTTTAGATTTCCGCCTGCAGTCGCCTCACTTTGCAACTAGATTCAACCTTGATAGTTTCAGTACTGAGAACTTCACGCCTCTCATCAAAGGTCATTCTGCATGATCAGAACCCATTTCAAGGGCATGTTATTGTGGACACTTTCAAGGGCAAATCCTGCTCTTGTGTTATCATGATCTCAAACTGCAGTACTCTGTGGGTAACAATCTTTGTCACAAAGATTGACTGCCAGTGTCTCACATACATATATATATATATATATATATATATATATATATATATATATATATTATAAGGGAGATACTGGGTTCTGGCAGGCAACCCTCGAAATATTGGTAAACAGAGAGAGAAACTAGCTTTCAGGTTACCTGTGAATAGTCTTGCATCGCTTTTGTTGTTGTTGTTGTTGTTGTAGTAGTTGTTGTTCTGTTTGCTTTATTGGTAGGAACAATTCTGGGAAGAGCTGGCCAGAGGCAGGCCAGAAGGTCTTTAAGAGAAGAAGCAGCATCCCTGAAGCAACTGTTTCGGCCCTTCATTCTCCACGCTCTCAGAGGACCGGGCGTCATCCTGATCACTGATCATGACTCCCAGAGGACCGGGCGTCATCCTGATCACTGATCATGACTCCCAGATGCCCTTCTGCTTTGGAATTCTTTGTCTCCTTTCTTTTTCATTTTCTGCCTGGATATGAAACGTGTACTTGTGTACCTTCAGGAGGGTTAATTATTGGGCCCCGTTTAACCCTTAGCTTGTCAGACACCTGTTGTGAACTGAGAAATGTAAAAAAAAAAAAGAAAGAAAGAAAGAAAGAAAAAAGTAAGCCTTTCTTCTTTCTTTCTTTTTTTTGTTTTTTTTTAACTTTTTTTTTGTTTGTTTTGTTTTGTTTTGCTGCTGCTTGGATTTCAAACGTGTATCGTGAAGATGGTCGGGTCGCTTAAACTCTAGGCTTACCAGAGACCT
The DNA here is from genome assembly GCA_033310375.1 of Conus canariensis. Classification (NCBI taxonomy): domain Eukaryota; kingdom Metazoa; phylum Mollusca; class Gastropoda; order Neogastropoda; family Conidae; genus Conus; species Conus canariensis. The sequence continues at coordinate 43,374,110 of CM065735.1, forward strand.
GTTGTGAGCTGGGAAATGTAAAAAAAAAAAAAAAAGAAGTAAGCCTTTCTTCTTCTTTTTTTTTCTTTTTAACTTTTTTTCTGCTTGAATT
>CM065735.1:43386700-43436700 GCA_033310375.1 Conus canariensis
ACAGCTCAGTGTTAATTGTCATTAAGCTAATGCGTGGCAAGTTTCTTTTATCGAACTGTTCCATGTATCAGGCTCGTACAGTGACTGTCCACATTTTGTGAGGATCATCCACTTTAAGCCAAGAAGAGATGATCATTTATGGACGGAAAGCAGCTTTCTAAATTATTTGTTGATCTTCTTTCCGTCAATAGGTTATCTTCTACTATGAGGATATATTTGAATGTTGCCGTTTTCTTACAGTATTTTTTTTATTCGAAAGTGCATAGTTATTGACACCAGAGGATCGGCACATGAAAGAGCAGCTGTTGTTATGTGTGAATGTGTGTGTGTGTTGTGTGTGTGTGTGTGTGTGTGTGTGTGAGCGAGTGTGTGTGTGCACGCGCATGCATGCATCCGGTCGAATAGGTCACAATTGGAAAGGGTATATGTGATAAATCATTGCCAAGTAATGCCAGTGTGCAAAGTTTTCCTCAACACACATACACACACACACACACACAAACACGTGCATGCACACACACACACACACACCCACACACACGTGTGTGTAGTATCAAAAGCTCAAAAACATATCATAGTTACGAAACTTTGTATGTCGAGGGAAAAGTCATTATGCAATGAATGTATTGCAATAACCAGATGAAATTTTTAGCTTTTAGGAAAAAGATTTTTTGGAGATATTTGAGTTGAAATGAATGACCCTCTCCATCCTGAAGGTCAGTCCAAACTTATCTGGAAGGAGTGGCTGCCTAGGCTGTGCACATGGCAGGATTGAAAGGCTTAAGCTGTAATACACCTGTGCTTGTGAGCCGTTATGTCTGGTGTCGGTCATGTAACAACTTCACATGGAAGCTTGTACCTAATGTTTGATGATGCTGGGTATGCAGTTAGAACGGGAAGGTCAGGGACAACCCCTTCATGGTCAAAACATTTGCTTCATTCCCAGGTCCTAACACACTGAGGGCAGATAAGAGTCATGTCCGACTGACACATCCACCACTACTTGTCCCAAGCGTTCAATGCTTGGTGCAGTTGCCCTCTGAAGCTGAAATCCGTGGACTTCTGCTTCATCAAGTCAAGTGCCTTGGCATGCAGGTCTTTCCCAACATCAGACGTCCTGGCTTCTTTTTTTTTTCTTTTTTACCTGCATTCGCAGGCTGATACTCCTGCCGGCACTCCTTGCAAGACAGGCAATGGTTAATCCCATCCACCCAACCAAGGGAGTGGAGTTTTGTGTGTATTGATGTTTTTCATTCCGCCATTTAAGGCAGCCATACTCCAACTTCGGGGAAGGTGCATGCTATGTGTAATGTGTCATCCATACCAACGGCCAAACTGGCCTTCTCTTCCAAAAGTTGGTGATGGGATTTTACTTCATTGTCATTGTCCTATTAGTTTGTGTCTTGCCTGAAGAAGACCTAAGGGGTCGAAAGGCGTCGTGTTTTGTCTTGTGACTCGTTTGTCCACGTTTCTCTTGGTGGTTTGCTAACATTTATTTAAGATTTCTTTTTTTCCAGCCAAATGATGTTGAATGGACACTTCCCAGCATGCTGGCTTCTCAATTTCAACATGACAGATCATTCTATCACGTACGCAGGCTTCATGAAGGCCAGTAACTCCGGTGTGTTTACCTGTAGTAGACAATTGATCGGCAAGATTTTACACAGACTTTATTCAAAATAATTGGCAGTGACAAAGTTTAAGCACTTTTTAAGGACCTATGAGCAAAAGCCTGATTTTTAAGGACTTTCAGGGCCTTGAAAAGAGGGCCCCCCAAATTAAGGGCTTTTACGGAGTGTGCAAACCCTTTGCCTTAACAGCTTCTTTGACAACCTAATATATTTTGCGTAACTGTTGTGTGCTATCTGGGAATGGAAATCCCTTATCAATTCTACAGTGGGTAATAGCAAAGTTCTTGAAATGACCAAGTCATTTGAATAGATGACAAGCACGTTCTTAAGCAAATCTTCACAGGAAAACTGATACAATGAAGAAGAAAGCAAGGCAGTATTAGGGGCAATCTCAAGGAGAAACCAAAAGCGGTGTAGAGCTAAAACCATCACAGCGTCTGACAGTCGTGCAAGACCGACCAGAGACCCTGACGGAATACCTTCACTCTAAACAGATCAGCCTCAGTGGAGAGAAGGCCCCAGCAAAGAGCAGTGTGTGGGTGTGGCGTCAGACTAACCTCAGCTCCAGGGTCAGTCACATAGTTCCATTACCTCACCTGCCTTCCCCTCAGCCTCCGTACTCAGGCCTGCGGAGCCATTTCAGCATCCAAATACCATTCCTGCAATCATGACACGACCAACATGGTTCAGGTGGCCGTGGTGCTAAGTGTGATCCATCCTCCCTGCGTCGTCATTCCCCCGAAAACACACACTGCATGACATCATCAACGCTCAGACTGTGGCTCCCATTTGTCCTTTATTGCAGCAGACACATTTCATGTGCACTTTGCTCATCCAACAACACGCGCCAGGAAAGGGCAGAATGCATACCTCTCAGCTTCTTCGGTTTGCCTGGTATAGTACCCCACACAGTGTCAGAAACAGTATGTCGACCAGCACTGAAAGTGCAGTTAATGCCCCTGAAATGACAGCTGAGTGCTTCTAACTGGAAGCATGCACCAGGGGTGGGTTGACAGATATGCGGCCTTCCAACATGAACGTACATGCAATGAGAGACACATGCCACATCTCCAGCTCCCTCTGCTGGCATTGTAAAACTTAATTAAACCAGCAAAAAAAAAAAAAAAAAAAAAAAAGCAAAAAAATCCCTGCGAAATAAAGAAAAAGAGGACAGATTAGACATCAGCAAAAAAAGTTTTACACCGATGTCTGATAAAGATACCTGCTTCCAGAGATACGGCTATATTAATGCTTGCACACCCCTCATTCAGCGCCACAACAAAAATCATCCGATTTGCTGACGACTCCGAGAAAAACTGCCAGTGATGAGACAACACACAAAAGGCATCCAGACTTCAGTGAGCGAGGGGAGAGTGTCTGCCGGCTATGTGATGGATGCAAACGTGTGTGTGTGTCTAGTAATGTGATGGCTGTATGTTTGATTTGAGTTTGTGGTATGAATTATTATAGTGATGACATTATGAGCATGCAAAAGAAAACCCACGAATTATATACATATAGGTATATATATATATATATATATCCTCCCTAACCCCCACCCCTGCCCCATACGAACAATAGACAAAGGTTTGAAATGCAGCTGGGACAGTGAAATAAACTGACTGCTTCCAAGCTCTGTGGAAATCCCCGCAACTCGAAACAAAAACTGTTCATGGCACCGATTCGCCTAGCTAATATTCAGACCCCAAGCATGCAGAACAAACGTGGAGACATCCTCTGAAATGCAGACCTGAAGCGTCCAGAACAAACGAAAAGACTCTCTCAAAGGATGTTTGCTAGTTCGTTCGGTGTGCTTTGTCTCTGCATGTTTGGTAGGTGAACTGGAGCCATATGTGGCAATCGTTTGGAGTTACGGACTACTAAGTGTCTCACCATGGAAGCAAGATTCACCCTTTCTGTTTCTTATTTACTTCCTTACTTCAAATTTTCAGATACAGTTTCCTTATTTCAAACTTCCTTTTTGTGGAAATGGTTTGTGGGAGCTGTTTGCCCACCTCTGGCTCTGCAAGTACCGTTCCCGGTAATTTATCATCAACTAGTGTCATTTTCGTTTTTGATGGCAAAAACACTTTTAACCAAAATCTCCACTCAATGTATGGGAACAAAATGGTGACAGAAAAAGAAGCTGTTAGGAAATTCACAGAATCTTCATCCCTAAACAGCCATTTACAATCCCATCCCCCCCTCCCCCTCCCAACCCCTCCTCCAAAATCCTAAAACAGGAGGTCATCCTCAAGAAGCGGACGGGGTGGCGAGGGTTTCTCCCAGGGCTTCCAGCAGTTCTCGGCGATAGTCGTCGAAGTCGCCGTCGACCTCGTTGATGGTGCGCTCCTCCACCACCCACAACTGGCAGTTGGTGTCCCTGATGAGGCGTTCGTCGTGACTCACGATGATCACCCCTGTAGACACACACACACACACATATACACATACACACACATATAAACACACATACATACATACACACACACACATACATACATACACACACATACAAACACACACACACACATCATGTAAAGCGATATCTATACCAGCTGTCTTACCTGTTCCCCAACCATCCCTCCTCCCCACAGCTTTATTTTTTTGTTCCACACGAGACACTTAGTGAAAGGGCGAACAAACAAGCCTTACACATTTCTAATCCAACATTTGTGTAGCTGTGGTCCGAGCAGAGGCATGTATCAAACTTGTGTACTAGTTAACTAGGGAAAATTAAATACCCAGAAAGTGATGACATTTTTTTTGCACAATTTTGTGTGTGTTGTCATTGTTCTAATATTGCCTGACCACTTGCGCACAAGCTTTCATGCCGCATCTACATTATTTACAGGAAAATAAACCTAGTCGAGTTTGGTATTAAAATAATTGTTGGGAATTCCCCAATTCAGTCATCTCAAGAGCGCAGATATATTACATTTTTCATGACAACCACTAATTATCAAACCGACAGCCCCATCTGTAATGGCCGCTCAGCAATGCCAAACATATTGCTGCCAAACCGGCTATGCACAGATGACATTCAGTTCGCCGAGTACAGCGTGGTTAGCTGACTGGTTGGGAGCGGCCTGCAGAAAACCCCTTTCCCTCACCTGCATTCACTCGCGCAATTGTCTAGCACCAAAGTGACTTGCTCTTGATCTGCCTAGTGTGCTGGCGAGACATCATACCAAATCAGATGTTAAAAGTATGGATTGGTATAGGGGGCAAGAGGACAAACACAAAGACAGAACAAGGCATTATGTAGCAGATGGCATTACTGAAGCACCAATCGCTGGGCAATTTCAAATGTCAAAGGTGGAAAGTCTAATTTGGCCTTCAGTGGACTTCGCTACATGTGTGTGTGCCTCAGTGTACATCAAAAACAAAGAGTGAGTTTTCAAAGCACTCAAGCAGTGGTAAGATATGAGAAAACAAACACACACACAAAAAAACCCTCATATAAAACCAAGATGAGGAAAATAAAAACTATTCAATCCAGAAACACACACACACATACACAGACAGACAGACACAGACATGTACAAACACACACTCACACACACAGACATACACAAACACACACGCAAATACATTCACACGCACACACACATGCACACACCCACACACACACTAACACACACACACACACACATTAACACACACATGCTCGCAGACAGACAGAGAGACATAAGCTGGCCCATCCTCACCTCCAGTGTAATCTTTGATGGCATCAGCCAGAGCGTCAATGGACTCAATGTCAAGGTTGTTGGTCGGCTCGTCCTGTGCCACCACCAAGACAGGAAGTGAACGGTTAGATGACCTCTTATGACACGCTCCTCATCAATCAGAGGCAAACCTTACACCCCTACCCTCCTCCGTCCTTGAATCCTCTTTGAATATTTCAATTTTTTTCATATAAACTCTACTGTTAGTACAATCATCACTGAAAACCAATTCTCCCTCCACCCCAAGAATAAATGAGTCATAATTATGACAGTCATCCGAGTCTGTCACAAAACTACTGAGTTATCTGGCTCTGATCACACATACAATTCTTTCCCCCTCCCCCAACCCCGCCCACACACACACACACACACACTAACAAAGCCCTATGTTCTCAACGTTTTTCTCATTTAATGATTTCAAACCAATCTCATTATAACCGTTTTCACTTAAAAAAAACCCAAAAAACTGTTACTTTTGCAGCAAAGATGTACCTAATCCTTACAGCAGCAATGTAACACTGAATGCAATATAAATTCAACATCCAGAGCTCCCACTGAGAAAAACTGGAAATCCCTGAAACCCTTGGGAGTTTCTGAGCATGTACCCCTGCCTCCCCCCCCCCCCCCCCCCCCCCCTCCACTCCCCAAGAAACCAATTTGAAAATGGTGTCCACGCAACACTGCAATTTGACACAAATCGGAGCATCCACTCCACACTGTGGTCTGACCATGACCCAGATCACTTGCTCTGACAGCTTATGCCACAATCTCTCCCACTTTCGCTGATGTTGCCAACGCACCAAATCAGAATCTGACATTGTTCTGCCTTCGCACCCAATCAGAATCTGACATTATTCTGCCTTCGCACCAAATCAGAATCTGAGATTATTCTGCCTTCGCACCAAATCAGAATCTGACACTGTTCTGCCTTCGCACCCAATCAGAATCTGACACTGTTCTGCCTTCGCACCAAATCAGAATCTGACATTGTTCTGCCTTCACACCCAATCAGAATCTGACATTATTCTGCCTTCGCACCCAATCAGAATCTGACATTATTCTGCCTTCGCACCAAATCAGAATCTGACATTATTCTGCCTTCCAACAGGCAGACGTGGAAACTGCCCACTCTGACGTGGAACTTCGCATGAGATCTCACGATGTCAAGTGTCGTCTGCTAAGAAGAAAAAAAACAACAACAACATGAAAACATGACCACATACCCCGCAGATTCCACCGTTCCCCCCCTCCCCCTCTTCCCTCTATGCCCACAATTTTTTTTCCTTGATATATACATTTTTCTTTTGTGGTTTTCATTTTCACGTTTAACTGAAATCCCCAAACTTAATGGAAAAGTGAGAGCGTGCTGCTCCGCTTCCTATAAATCTTTGTCCACTTAACATGACAGCTCACCGACCGACACAGGCAGCCCTCTCACACCCTTCACCCCAGGACTGTATTCTAAAGGTGACGGGCTGCCCCACACCCAGTCCGGCTGACTCACCAGGATGAGCACATCCGGAGCGCGACAGGACAGCTCCGCCAGGGCGACCCTCGCTCTCTGACCCCCAGAGAGGTCACGGTTGAGGATGGTGTGTGCGTGGCTGGCCAGGCCCACTCGCCCCAGCATCTTGCGGGCGTCTTGATACTGAAGGTCGAATAACCTCTGAACACACACACACACAAACTGTGTGATTACAATGTGTTGATCAAGCCTTTGGTGTTACAGATTCAACGTCGATCACCAACAAACACCCACACAGACACACACAAACATCAACACATTAATGACTACATTCATTTAGCCTTTGATATGCATGTTAAATGTCCTGACACACACACACACACATTATACACCATACAAAGACACACATGTACCGCACACAAAGACACACACTTACCACATACAATGATGCTCACGAGTCTCACACAGACTAGGACAAACACTTAATCATAGTTTGATGGTAGGCACTAAATGGTTTAACTGAGGTTTCCAAAAATCGTTTTCTCCACTCTTCTACAAAAGTAAATTTACTTACAATGTGAAAAGTACCTAAACAACAGAACTTAGAAATAAACAAAAAAACAACAAAAACAAAACACACACATACAATCAAAACCAAAAACAAAAGACCCCCCCCCCCCCCAAACAAATCATAACAATCAACACACACACACAAAATGTGTCAGAGCCGACAGCTGAACAATTATTCAGATTATCTTCTTTGTAGATAATCCAAGGAGATATCCTCCAGATTTACACAAAGGAGTATCTACAGATGTTCGACAGAAAACTCTTCCATGGTCACACAAACGAGTGCTCTGTACTACTACAGGTATTCCAAGGAGAACTCTTCTATGTTCACACCAGTGGGTGCTAATTATTACCTATATCTTTCCATGTTCACACAGTAAAGTGCTCTATATTTCCCACAGGTATTCCACAGAAAACCCTCCCATGTTCACATAGTAAAGTGCCTATATTTTCCACAGGTATTCCACAGAAAACCCTCCCATGTTCACATAGTAAAGTGCTCTATATTTCCCACAGGTATTCCACAGAAAACCCTCCCATGTTCACATAGTAAAGTGCTCTATATTTTCCACAGGTATTCTACAGAAAACCCTCCCATGTTCACACAGACAAGGCTCTATACTACCTCCAGATGTTTCACAGAAAACTCTTCCATGTGACAAGAGAGGCTACTGTACATTACCTACAGATACAGATCTTCAACAGAACACTCTTCCCGTTTCACAGAAGAGGGCAGGGTGCTCTACATTTCCTTCAGTTCTCCGACAGATAACTCTCTCAGGTTCATGAAAAGGAATGCTGTATATTAATAATTACAGGTATTCCAGTGAAGGAAGGGCCCGCTGTCCAATGGATAAAGCGTTCGCCTGCGAAGCTGATCACTGTGAGTTCAAACCACTTGTGAGGTCAGAATTTCCCAGGCTTGAAAACCCTCTCTATCCACCCAGCAATAAATGGCTACCTGATTCAGTTCAGGGAGAGTTACAGGCAGTGGAAGCAGAGGGATGGGCGCTGCCTTCCATCATGTCGTGCTGTACACACAGTGCACCTCTCACAGTTCACTGCCCCTATGGCCAATACACTATGTAACCGCTTTTTCTTTTTTTTTTCTCATCTTTTTCATTCCAGAGATAACTCTTTCAAGTCTTACAGACAGGTATGCTGTATTTCGCCTACAAATATTCTACAGAGAGCTCTTCCAGTTCACAAGAGAGAGAGAGAGAGAGAGAGAGAGAGAGAGAGAGAGAGAGAGGGTGTCCATGTGTGCGTAAAAGAGAGACAGAGAGAGAGAGAGAGAGAGAGAGAGTGTCCATGTGTGTTTAAGAGAGAGAAAGACAGAGAGAGAGAGAATGGCTGGTGTCACAGGAAGTCAGTGTGTGTGTTGTGTGTGTGTGTGTGTGTGTGTGTGTGTGTGGTGTGTGTGTGTGTGTGTGCATGTGAGGTGTGTGTGTGTGTGTGTGTGTGTGTGTGTGTGTGTGTGTGTGTGTGTGTGTGTGTGGGTTGTGTGTGTGTGTGTGCGAGGTGTGTGCGTTGTGTGTGTGTGTGTGAGGTGTGTGTGTGGGTTGTGTGTGTGTGTGTGTGTATGTGTGTGTGTGTGTGTGTGTGTGTGAGGTGTGTGCGTTGTGTGTGTGTGTGTGTGTGTGAGGTGTGTGTGTTGTGTGTGTGTGTGGTGCGTGTGTCTGTGTTGTGTGTGTGTGTGTGCATGTGAGGTGTGTGTATTGTGTGTGTGTGTGTGTGTGTGTGTGTGTGTGTGTGTGTGTGTGTGTGTGTGTGTGTGTGTGAGGTGTGTGTGTGTGTGAGGTGTGTGTGTGTGCACATGTGTGGTGTGTGTGTGTGCATGCGTGCGTACATGTGTGCGTATGAGAGTGTGTGTGAGATGTGTGTGTTGTGTGTGTGTGTGTGAGTGTGCGTGTGTGTGTGTGCGTGTGTGTGAGATGTGTGTGTGAGATACGTGTGTGTGCGTGTGTGTGTGGTGTGGTGTGTGTGTGTGTGCGTGTGCGTGAGTGTGTGCGTATGTGTGTGTGGTTTTTCACATTACCCGCAGGTACTCCACGGGGGATTCCTCCAGGTTCAGCTGGTCAGCCGAGTGCTGGTCGTACTTGCCCACCCTCTGAAACGGCACACATCAAGTTATCACCAACCTGATTGGTCGTCATATGACACACATCAAGTCATCACCAACCTGATTGGTCGTCGTGTGACACACATCAAGTCATCACCAACCTGATTGGTCATCGTGTGACACACATCAAGTCATCACCAACCTGATTGGTCGTCGTGTGACACACCCCACGGCTGTGGCCTTTGGAACGACATGGTTACGGCACTGACAACATGCTCAGAGTATGACACTTATAGCCTGTGTTCAATCCTACGCTTATAACATTAATGCTCTTCAAATGGTAAAAGTATACATCCATATCAGAATACTCCTATCCCTTTACCACCTAAAAAAAATTCCATGCTTACATCATCTTAGAAATCATGTCTTACAACACCTTTTACTTCCCGATGCTTACAACATGATCACACTCCTGTTTTACAACATACTTCAAAGTGCACACTCATGACATGCTTACAACCCTATGCTCAGAACTTCCTCACAATTTTATGCCTAAAACATGTTTGAAACTCTATGTTTGGAGCATGTTTATAATCCACATATCTACAATCTCGTGCCCAAAACCTACCCTTGTTTAAAATTCTATGCTTGCAACATAGTTACATCCTTATGTTTCGAACACACCTACAATGTTATGCCTACAACACACCTAAGAACCTATGACTATATAAAATCCTGTGGTTGTAACATGCCTAAAATCCTGTGGTTACACCATTTTCACGAGCCTATGCCTGCAACACACTTACTCTCCGACGCTCATGTCACATCTGCAATCATACACTTATGTTTACAATCATTAGCTAACGAACATATTGTAGAACCCTATGCTTGAAACCTACACACAATCCTTTTCTTCTATGTTCACATGCCAAGGTCTACAATCCTTTACAAACGACACAACCAGACTTGCTTGTATTACACACATAATCTTCTGCACTGCTTCTATTCGTATGTGCAATCCTGTAGCTTTAACATATACATAATCCCTCTTACAACTCTATGAATTTTAGAATTACAGCATACAATAGAAAAAAATCAGAACAAAATGATTGCACTAACAAAAATAATAATAGCAGGAGTAAAGTCATGGTAATAGCAGGAACAATGGTAACAACACCACACCACCATCGGCAACTCCAACGATAATTAACTCACCAGACGGTGGTTGATGCGTCTCTCTCCCACACTCTGCAAAAAAATATCACACTTTTCGATACTATACTGACACAACAAAAAATCAACTAACTCCTTGACACTGTATTGACACAACACACACATTCACCATACTCTTCAATGCTGTGCTGACACAACAAAAAAACTCCATACTCTTTATTTCTGCGGTGACACAACTAAAAAACAAATCTTTGATACTACAAAACCACCACACTTTTAGACAGTGACACAAAAAACCCCTGCCATATTCTTTATACTATATGACACAACAGGAACACCATACTCTCTGAAACTACTAATACTAGCAACATATCATATTCTGCTACTGCACTGATGTAAATTAAAACATCACACTCTTCCCGTACTGAATCAGCACAACAAATTGCCACGCTAAAAACATCAATCACAAAGGCTAATACAACAAGTATTTTGAATACTGACATAATGCATGCACGCACAAACGCTCACACAGACATGCATGCATACATTCCTGATAAATCACACACAACATAGTTCTCACACTGTACAAAGCACTCTAGCCTGCTCTCTGAAACGGGGCTCAAAACTTCAACATGTATGATACAAATATCGCTAAATGTTATCACCAATGCTACAACTTCTCTCTTTCCTGTCACTACAACTGCTGCTATTACTGCTACTTGTATCGCGACTGCTACTACTATTACTGCTATGATCGCCATTAGCATTATTATCATTGGCATGATTACTACAATTATACCAAGTATGTACGTTCCTCTACTTACAGGTTGTAAGTCTCCCATCAGGAGTTTGAGCAGTGTACTTTTCCCCACACCGTTCGGGCCCACAATGGCAACTGCAACATATCAACACACACACACACTTTACAAAAGACAGACAGAAACTAGAAAGAATTAAAAAGAAAAAAAAATGATGTTTCGAAAAGCACAATTTAACACAGAATAACTCTACAACTCCTTAAAACTCACCGACACTCATAAGCATACATACGCTTAACATGAACATAACGGATACATGGGGAGACAGACAGGGAGACAGACAAAAAAAAAAAAAAAAAAAAAAAGACATGATGATATATGAACGCAAGCTGACATCCACAATCAATGTCCTAACTGAACACACGGTCTCTGCCCTGTGCACAGGGCTGTGTGAGAGGTGTGGTGAAAAAAAAAAAAAGCATACTGCTGCACAGGAATCATCCAACCTGAATTCAAAATCATTGTCTAGCCAGGGCCTACCACCACACTTGCAGCGACATACTTTATCAGTTTCTTCAGCCTTAACATTGTACAATGCAAAAATCTTCATGATGATTCTCCGTCCTCACAGACAACAAAATACAGCGCCGCCAGATTGGTCTATGCTGACCAACCACAAGGAAGCTTACAGAAACCAGCCAAGGGAATGCACTGCATGTGAACTTGTGATCCCTTCACTGTAAAAGTCCATACAAAGCAGAAGCACAAGTTTCTTTTGTTGTTGTTGCTTTTGTCATTGCTTTTATATGTGAAAGCAAATTTACACGTTTCTGTGAAGTTTTTCTATCCCTTTGTGTAATCCTAACCACAAACCAGTCAGTCTCTCACCTCGGGAATCCATATCAATGCCGAAGTCCACGTCCTTGAAGAGGGGCTTCTGACTGGGATACCCAAAGGTCACAGCTGTTCAAACACATTTAAAAAAAAAGAAAAAAATGAACCCATCAATCATTTACACAACTTCTTTCTAAAAAAGTTTCTTTTCAAATGGACTCTCCACATCCAACAGAGAGTTAACACTGCTACAATTGTTCAGCAGACAAAGACCATCATCCTTCGTGCCACTCTTTCCAAAGTATGGACGTGTTATTGATGATCAGACCCTTCCTGACGTTCAGTACCTTTAACTGAGACAACTGTACTGTCATGAGGAAGTGTTCGGAAAATGACCCGAACTCCTGTTTCTATGACTCTTCAGAGGTCACAGAAAGCCGAGTGAGATGTGCGGCACATGCTGGTTCTGATTTTCGATTGTAAAAGATCGAAAGGTCGAGTCTAGTACCAAGGTCAAAGTCTTCATGTCTCCCACATCAATCTTCATACGACGGTCACAATCACTCCCAAATGGAGACATGGCCTTCCACAAACAACATTCATAAAACACTCTCTCTCCGATCATTCTCTCGTGACCATCCTAAACCATGATTATTTGTCGTTTACAAAATCAAAGTTTTAAGAAATCTGGTGTAGCACAACCGATCAACGAATATGGAATATTCTACAGTGTTTGAGTACTATGGCATAAGAATAGCAAATCAAAAGCAACTGACAACTTCTATCATTTCTGATTTTTAATTCTCAAAACAACTGGTTGTGTTGTATTATTTGTGATTTTTAATTGACCAATCAATTGACTCTTTTTTTATATGAACCTATTCTAATATTTCTGATTTCCAACTAACCTAGCACTTTCTTACTTAGCATAACTACGTGTGGTGATTTTGTTTCACTGACTGAACAAATGACTTAGTTGAGATTGATTGTGGCAATTTGTAACTGGCTCAGCACAGAATTGAGGATTGCTTAATTAATCAGTCTGTATCTGTGGTGATTCTAAATTGGCTAGTCATTAGTATAGCCATTTGAGGTCATATTTTTCAGGTCCCATCCCTCTCTTTTGATTCAAAGCTGAACAATTCTCTATCTCTCTCTCTATCACACAAACACACACACACACACACATACTCACACACACACACTCACTCACTCACACAGACACACACATACACATACACAGACTCACAGTGGAGGCCCAGGATGGGCGGGTTGAGGGGGGTGGGACTGGGGAAGGAGAACTTGACGATGTAATCTTTGGGTTTGGTCAGCAGCTCCTGCGGCTTCTCCTCCTCCTGAAACGTCGTCTGCTTGCTGCGGTTCTTCTGCTGTTTTCTCGTCAGCGCTTCTTTCTGCTTGGCTTCCTGTTCGCAAACAGCAGCATGACTCTTCACTGACAGAGTGTCCAGAATTACCTTCCTATCATTTTGGGCTACAAACACACAAATACACACACACACACACGCACAGAGTCCCATCCACCCCACACACATACACGCACACACAATCAAAAAAAAAAAATTCTTGAATTTAAAAAAAAAAAGAAAGAAAGGAGCCAGGATGGCAACACACACCTATACCTAACAGGATGCATGAATGTTCTCCACTGCACAACAGTGTCCACTGCAAATTCCTTTCTATAACAGAGTTTTCACGTCCCATGCTAATCAGTACAAAATGAGGCTGATGCCATGGAGTTCTGTTTTGGTCTGAAACTACATGACAGGGCTGTACTCTGCACTTAACTTTCATCATACACTGTGGTTATCAACCAGGCTGGAGACACACAGACACCTGCTGTGGTGTTGGTCAGAAAATTCAAACCATACTCTCAGGTACGCATCCATGAAGCGGACGAAACACAACCGTGTACCTCAGTCATCCCACCTGAATCCCTGGTAAACTCAACTCTGGGTTGGAGCTGCTCAGCGCTGGAAAATCTGGCCAATAAATGGCTGTGATGGGAATCGAACCTAGGACCTTCAAGACTCCACGATGCTAACAACGGCGCCGCAGATGCTGAAGCAAAAACCTCATGAAAGAAGACAATCCATGATTGTGGTAAATAAGGAGTACAGAAGAAGCTGAAGAAGAAGAAGAAGAAGAGAGTACTGTTGTGCCACTGCAGTTTGAGGCCGAAAGCGTTGCTTAACACTGTCAACACAGACCCTCGTTCTGCTCTATGTGCCCAGTTCACACTGCAGGCACAGCACTGAAATTCCCTCAGGACACCTGATTTTGACCATTTTTGATTCAACTGTCCTTAAAAGCCTAAATCCGACAGTGACTTAATTTTTGTACAGTGAAACAGAGCAATCTTTCATCTCCTTGATGATAAATGTTTTACAAGTCAAAAGGATTATTTTGTTGTTGTTTGACTGAGTCGAAAATGACATACTTCAAACAACGAGCACTTATTCAGTGCCTGAAGACACCAACAGGTTGGCTGCTTTTTCTTCAAATTAACCAATGAAATCGACTGTTAGTAGCCTGCTAACTGGTATGGTATGACATAGGAAGGACTGTATCTGTACACCGACACCATTGGTTAAAAATTCTCCAGAAAATTCGTTCTCATCTATTTTTAGAAGACCGTCATCATCATTCTCGCGAAGTGTCCTGAGTGACAGATCGCTTGCCGCGAGTATTTTCACCCCACGTCGCTGAGCGGTAAGTCGGGCGCCACCATCATTCTCGCGGTATGTTGCGAAAAAGTTAAGTAACAGAGCACAGCAAACTCAATCGAGACAAACTTGTAGGTGCTGACTGAAGCCATCTCTCCTTTCTCTTGTTCCTCTTCAGAACACCAGTGCGCATGTTTTGTACATATGTGAGTGTGTATTCATTTGTGTGTATCCATGTGTGATCTATTCCACTGGTGTGATAGAGTACACTTCTATGATTTAACCTAAGTGCAGCCTTGTTTTCATGTTATGCATTCGAACGTATACATATCTCCCGCCCCTCCCAGCTACTCCGCCCCTTTCCTACATCCTTAAACCCCTTTGCCAAATCATTTTTCTCTCTCCCTGGATGTATGTGAGAGGGGTGAGTGAAAGGGTAGGTATGTGAGCATGGTGCATTCCATCTTAAGCTCCATACCGTGTTTGCAGAAAAATTAATTTGCTCAATAAATAATCAATAAATTTGTTATTGTTGTTGTTGTATAGATGACATTTGCTACTGAAACAAAAAGATCTTCTATGAGTGGGGGGAACTCTGGGCCACAAGCAGCAGCACTCACCGCCTGCTTGGTGGACTTCCCCGAGGCCTTCATCTCCTTCAGCCTCTTCTCCTGCTTCTCATACTCCTTGTTCTGCTCCTTGCGCTTCTGGATGAACATCTTCTTGAAGGTGGCTGTCACACACACAGACCGCCAGCATCGTTACCGTTCGTTACAAAAGTGAACGCACAAAACTATACCATATGACTATCTGGAACGTGGCTGTTGCACAAAAACGGCCGGCATCGTTACTGTTTGTTACAAATGTGAACACAAAACCACTGGCATCGTTAGTGTTCGTTATAAAAGTGAACACACAAACCCGTACTGTATGACTATCTTGAATATGCCTGTTGCACAAAAAAACGCCGGCATCTTTACCGTCTGTTACAAATGTGAACACACAAAAGCATACTGTACGACTATCTTGAACGTGGCTGCTGCATATACACCATAATACAATCATCATGACCAGTTGTTGCATATTTGAAAAAAAAAAGAAAAAAAAAAGGACACATATGAAACACATACTGCAAGAATATGTTCCAGAACCTCTCTGCCTGATTTTCTTTCTTCTTGTTTTCTGCTGTCCTATCTTCTGTACCACCTCAGTGGCACTGCGCCCATTCGCTCATTCCACAGCCACAACCCAGCCTGGCCCAACACAGCCCCGGCACCGGCAATCCACAGGGAGCAGTCAATGTCAAGTTCTCAAGAGGCAACCCATCGGAGGAAACGCTGCACTGCTGCTGGGTCACTTTGGTAGTGTTCAGTGGTGCCTATACTGACCCAACATAGGCAGGACACCACCAACTAAGCCCCCTACTGACGACAATAGTTGCTTAGTCACTCTCTTCAACCTGATGATGTTTGTGCCTTGATGGGCATGCTGGTGGAGAGTGTGAGCAAGGCAGACCCTCAATGAAGCACAAGGACACAGAGGAGGCTGGCCCAAAGAGCTGCCACATGGACACAGTCAACTGGGAACATTCTGCCTGCTGATACATCCCACCCCACTGGTCTACCATGATAGTAAAAGCTATTGTACTGACCTGCCACAGTACTACCATAACTTCTGTTGCTTTACTGCAGTTACTGCGGTACTAACAGTTTCTTGGTCAACTTACCATACCAGTCATAATAAAAAAAAGTTTCAACACCTACTTACCACAGTAATGAAGAGTTTCTATGTCAACATTCTCTAGTAAAAAAAAAAAATCAAAAGTTCTCATAGCCTACTGGTCTGAAGAGACAGTGAACTGTCAGAAGTTTCTTGTGTCAAAGGCAGAGCATGATGAAAGGCGGGGCCTACCCTTCTCCTTCCGCTGGCTTTGACCTTGCCTGAACTGAATCAGGTGCCCTTTCATTATTGGGTGGACAGAGACAGTTTTCAAGGCGAAATGAAATTAAAAAAAAAATCTGACCCCATGACAGGCTCGAACTCAAGACCATCAGCTCCACAGGTAAATGCTCGATCCATTTCACTGTGGGCTGCTAGTGGTATACTACGGTAACAAAAAAAGGAAATTTTCCTTCTAAAATTAATCTAACATACTTCCGTGGCTTACTAATGCAATAAGCAACAGTAGTTTGCTCTCCAGCCACCCAAACACTTCACGTACGTTTCTCCCTTAACTCTTTCATTCCTACTTTTCTATGAACCATTACTTCCTCTTGTTCCTAGATTCTTAGAATACGAGTATTCCCTTCATTCCTGGATTTAGAGGGAAAAAAAAAAGAAGAGTAAAGTGAGAACTGCCACATATGCGGTAGCAAACCGGCCAGAATAGAGTGGCGACCACTTTCCACCGCTGTCTGGCATCCATTCCATTCATAAACATTGCCGCGTGAGCGACCCGGTCATGACGTGTACCGATGACGCGACTCGCGCGAAGTTCAAAGCGCTTATCGCGAGAACCGATTTTCCGGGCTGAAGGAAGGAAGGGTAGGATTTCTGTAAACCGGGTTGTAGGGATGAAAGAGTTAAGTGAAAGTATATGCATGAACAACAAAATCAGCAGCAACAATCCATCGATTGCAAGAAAAAGTAAAAGATACTTAGCTGCTCAGAGTGCACGAGGCTAGCACAGAAATGGCTGCCGAGAACAGAGGAATGATCTGGGCTTGCGCAAGACACGAGGCCCCTTCCGGGTTCTTGTCTGTACGGACTTCATTGGTACAAGGCAGAGATAGCAAACCGCTGTCGCTAATTGCGTAAGTGAGCCACGGTACAGTATGTGTAATTAAATAAAAGTTTTCTGTGTTGACTTACCATAGTTACCACGGTAATAGAAGAGCTTCTGCTGGTCCAGGTGGATGATGTCGGTACAGACGTTGTCCAGGAAACTCTGGTCGTGGGACACCACCAGCAGCGTCTTCTTCCACTGCTGCAGGTAACTGACAGCACACACACACACACACACACGTAAACATACACACATGCATGAACGCACACACACACATATATATCACAGACACACACATACACACCCACGCATGCACACACACACACACACACACACACACATGCATGAACGCACACACACACACATATATATCACAGACACACATACACACCCACGCATGCACACACACACACACACACGTACACATACACACACCCACACCCATGACCGGGCCTTGTCAATGTCTCCAACGCTGGACACTCATCTTCTGACCACTGTTCTGCCACACAACTGACTGACCTTCTGCCCTACAGCGCCTGTCACAGGTAACTCTCTATTCTGTCCCTTCACAGGTATGCTTTGAATGTTGAGACGTGCGCTTCGAGGATAACAGCTTCTGCTAAAGTGGCCATCATAGTTTCAGTTTAAACCTAAAAGTACATTTAAAAAAACTAAAACTCAGCTTGTGTCAAGTGTGACTATGAGTGAAAGGGACTGCGATTAATATGGGTGTAGACGACGTGCCAGCTCACGCCCCTTTGAATCGATAACGATGACACAGAAAGCTGTGCTGGCAGTCAAAATGCATTTGCAGTCATACACACTTCAGTACTAGTGTGTAAGATGACTCAGAAGTGGAAACTCTTCATCAACGCTATGGATGAATCCTAGACTTTCTATCGACAATTAAGTCAGGGACCAGAATAGTCCTTTAGAAATTGATACATGCACAGGAAAACTACATCCACTACAACATTTTTCACACAAGACTGGGTGTCCTTTACAGCTTCTGTATCTATAAACGAAAAAAACAAAACAAAACCAAAAAACAACAGTATATGAAATTTCAAAGTTTGATTTCAGTTCACTTGGCACCTTATCAAAAAAAAAGAAAGAAAAAACTGGAATGTTACTTTGAAAACAAACAAAAAAGTAGTTAAAGAGTTAAAAACAGCATCAGCTGAGGTAAGGAAGATAATCAGTAAAAACAATTAATATTTGATACAAAAATGATCATGAACGTCAGACATTTAACATACTCCATGCGAGACATCACAAACATCAATATTTGACAAAGAAATCTCGTGATCTGAATCAAGTTCATTCAGTCAGCAACAGCATCGCTGAAGAAGATGGCCGGATGGCTGTCGAAAGCTACGAGTGAGTAGTGCATTTTCTGTTGTTGGGAGACTAGGTCTAACTCCAGGTAGCAGTAAATAATAAAATGTTCGACATAAACCCATCAGAGAAGACATGGAGCCAGCAGCATCTTAGCAACATCCTGACTGAAGAGCTGGCACTGTCCAAGCATAGCAGACAGAGTCTGCCGCCAGGGCACAACAGAATCAATGCCCATAATATAAAATAAAATGAAAATCAGACAGAGAGAGAGAGAGTAGTAGCCCTGAGACACGTCACCAATGACAGCAAGACAGCACTGCCTGCTGTCTCCATGACCCATGATGGACAGCATAGCCACACTCTGTTCCACTGAGGGACAGGCTCTATGGACACTTGGAGGACCTCTAGAGCTCTGCTATAGATGTGAGGGAGAATGGCACGGCAGTTGAATACAAGAACTGTTATGTAACGATTGATGACAACCAGTCTTAGTTTCAAAGGGAGGTGACTGCAGGCGGAAACTGAAACTAACTTAAAAGAAAAAAACGCAATTCCGCCGGACGAAACGGACAAACCAATGACAAGACAAAACACGACACGTTTCGACCTCTTTGGGCTTTTGACAACCAATTGGGGGCCGGAACAGCCCAGTGGTAGAGTGCCAGACTCGCGATCCTGGATTGCGGGTTCAAATCTCCGCCAGGCCGTTTTGGTACAGGGGGATTTTTCCCTCGGAGTTAACATTGGTTCTGACTCCATTTCCCATAAAGTCCTTCGAATGAGACTATAAACCGAGGTTCTGTGTGTGAACGCACGCATAACATCTTGCACACACGTAAAATCCCATCACCAACTTACGGAAGAGAAGGCCAGTTTGGCCGTTGGTATGGATGACACGTTACACATCGCATGCACCTTCCCTGAAGTTGAAGTGTGGCTGCCTTAATGGCGGGATAAAAAAAACGGTCATACACACTAAACTCCGCTCCCTTTGTTGGGCAGACGGGATTAATACTTGCCTGTCTGCACAGGGAGTGTCTGCAGGAGTATGCAGAAGAAGAAGAAGAAGAAGACAACCAATCATGTCAGCTCTGTTCCTTTTCAGCTCCCTGTCTTTCAGTTATTTTTTCCTTTAGAAGTTTTGAAAAGCTGAATATTCAGTTGAATATTTTTGTTATTTCTTTTAACCCGTAGAGTGCCTTTAAGCCGTCAGCTGACGCCGCATTAAAAATGCTTTCCCAGTGCCTATGGGCCGTCCACTGACGTCATGCATTTTTCTTGAATTTTCATTCGTTACTATTTCTATCAACGGACTTAAATAGAGTGTGCGTAGTAAGCCTTATATGTCTGTAGTATTAAAATGATATGTAAATGACCACACGTGAGGGGAAAGCCCATTTATTCTCATCACTGACTGGATGACCAGCCAGCACTTCGTCTCGCTTGCAAAGATGGCGGCGCAACCTTCGACAAGCGCAGCGACCAAATCAACGTATTTACACAGCTGAGCAGGCTCTGCTAATGATTTTTGACAAAGACAATAATCTTTTATTCAACGACTCACTCGAGCATGAAGGTGAGATGATGATAGTGATGGAATTGCCAACCGTATTCGTCAGTTATTGTGTCGGGCTGTGTGACCTCAATGTGTGTTCAGCTGACTGGTTTGCCAGCGTCGAACGAGCTCGCCTAGTGTGTACTCTGCACTGCGTGCCAGTGGTCAGTGACGTGGTAGTCAGTGTGAGAGGGGAGCGCGGCCTGCTCGCGGCGCGGCACAGGGCAGAGGGAAAGGTAGGGGAAGAGGAGCAGTGAAAGAGAGGGTTGAAGTCCAGCAAGGGGGCGTGGTGGGGAGAGGGGGGCGTGGTCGTGGACTGACCTGTCTGCATAGAGTGTGAGCGTCTTGATAGACTTCTAAACTGTTTTACTTTCATTTACAGGTGTAGTGTGACAATACAAACTTTATTTTCAACTTTTTTGCTTTGTGTTCTTGTTTGGATGTGAAGATGTAGTGGTAAATACATATGCTTTTGATCGTGCAAAAAAATCTATCCAAATCTAATTGTCTAAATACTTTTTTATTATCAAAATTAAAACAAAAGAAGCCCAGATTCAAAATCTTCATTCAATTTCCTTCAAAAATCATATATATTTCATTGTTATATCTTTTGTAGTTTCTGAGCTAGAATTTTTTGTTAATTATTACCCCCAAATCATTAGATTTCCCTGGCACTGGGAAAGCCTTTGTAACATTTTCAAGCAGCTTCAAGCAGCGAACGGGTTAAGTGTGTCCGGTTTCAAATACTGTTTTTAACTTACATAATAATACAAACCAAACAAAAGATGACAACAAAGACTACTGACTTGTCGAGCCAGATGACAGCGTTGAGATCGAGGTGATTGGTCGGTTCGTCCAGCATCAGTAACGTCGGTTCCAGAAACAGCGCTCTGTAACACCCACAGGTCTCTTCAGCACTGACAATATCAGACCTATAGATCCATACTACAAGCTTTACACACACCACTCTACATACATCAGACCTATAGATCCATACTACACTTTACACACCACTCTACATACAACATCAGACCTATAGATCCATACTACACTTTACACACCACTCTACATACAACATCAGACCTATAGATCCATACTACACTTT
Organism: Conus canariensis; assembly: GCA_033310375.1. Classification (NCBI taxonomy): domain Eukaryota; kingdom Metazoa; phylum Mollusca; class Gastropoda; order Neogastropoda; family Conidae; genus Conus; species Conus canariensis. The sequence goes on from CM065735.1 coordinate 43,408,392, forward strand.
ACACACCACTCTACATACAACATCAGACCTATAGATCCATACTACATTAGTACAAGCTTTACACACACCACTCTACATACACCACTTCATAAACACCACTCAACACACAACACTTTATGAACACTAACAACCACACACACTTTACACTCTCAACATACTTTACACATACTGCTTTACACATCACTTTACACATACCGCTTTACACATAATCCTATATACCACTTTTTATTCCACGCTTTACACACACACACCACTGCACACATCCACATCACACTTGACTCACACTACTCTTCACACCTGTATCACACTTTAAACACATCATTCTACACACTATCTATCACACTTTACACATACCACTCTAAACACCTATATATTTTACACATCACTCTACACACCACTACAACGCTTTATACACCACTCTCTGCACCCATACAAAGCTTTCCATACCACTCCAAACACCCACCACACAGTATTTTACACACATCGCTCAAAAACACCCACCAAAAACCTTTCACACTATTCTACACACCCACACAGCACACTACACACCCACACAGCACACTACACACCCACACAGCACACTACACACCCACACAGCACACTACACATCCAGACAGCACTCCACAAACCCTCTACACACCATACACCACTCGTCACACCCACACAGCACTCTATAACTCAACAAGCACTCTACACACCATACCTCACTCATCACACCCACACAGCACTCTATAACTCAGCAAGCACTCTACACACCATACACCACTCATCACACCCACACAGCACTCTATAACTCAACAAGCCCTCTACACACCATACACCACTCATCACACCCACACAGCACTCTATAACTCAACAAGCACTCTACACACCATACACCACTCGTCACACCCACACAGCACTCTATAACTCAGCAAACCCTCTACACACCATACACCACTCATCACACCCACACAGCACTCTATAACTCAGCAAGCACTCTACACACCATACACCACTCATCACACCCACACAGCACTCTATAACTCAGCAAGCACTCTACACACCATACACCACTCATCACACCCACACAGCACTCTATAACTCAGCAAACCCTCTACACACCATACACCACTCACCACACCCACACAGCACTCTATAACTCAGCAAGCACTCTACACACACACACAGCACTCTACACACACACACAGCACTCTACACACACACACACAGCACTCTACACACACACACAGCACTCTACACACACACACAGCACTCTACACATACACACAGCACTCTACACACACACACAGCACTCTACACACACACACAGCACTCTACACACACACACACAGCACTCTACACACACACAAATTCATTTCTGTCTTTCTCTGCCCCCATCCCAAAACCATCCATGTTCGGTCGCTCGTGCCCCTGACACCACACCCCAGCTGACAAAATCTTGAGTCCCCCCCCCCCCCCCCCCTCCACAACTCCCTACCATCTGCTCTCTCATTACCACCCCCTTCTTCCCTCCAGACCCTCCCTCACGCCCCTTTGCCTCCCCCCTCCTTCCCACCTGGCCAGAGACACTCTCATTCTCCAGCCTCCGGAGAGATCTTTCGTGGCTCTCTCCGTCATCTCGCGAGTGAAGCCCAGACCAGCCAGGATCCTCCGGGCTCGCGATTCTGCCGCGTCCGCCCCGATGGCGTTCAGCTCCTCGTACACCTGTTGGAACGAAGCAGCAAGTTGTGTCTGCATGAAAAGGCACACGCGCACAGTGGAAAAGCACACACCTGCATTGAAATCATATGTCAACTATACAACACTGGGGTTCAAGTAGTTTTGACTTTTGACTTTCATATAGCAGAAAAAATAGCTGGCTTTGAACATTTTCCGTCACGGCAGATTTTCACCCTTCAGTTTTACTGGTCCGAGGCTTTTCGCAGTTCTGGATGCGAGACATCCATCCAATCACTGCAGTGCTTGCCACTCGCAATAGGTGACTAGACAAACACCACGAATAGAGCACACACGCATGCCTAGCGCTGTGGTTGTGAAGATCTCACACAAAGATGACTGCGTGATTTTGTGGGAAGGATCATCATAATTATGTTTCTGCTTTCCTTTCACTACAAAGTCACAGACTCACTCCTGATGTACCATCTGAACCTTACTGATTGAGCGGAATGCAGTGGAAGCCCTTCTTCACATCAATGACATTTCCCAGACACCTTCATCACTGTCCAATGCCTATCCAGATGAAGCCTACCTGTCACTACCTAGGAGTTCCTGACTTTGGGGCCTTGCACCTGTACCTGCTGCCCCCCCCCCCCCCCCCTTCCTTTCTCTCATTCTGAGTTGAAAACATTATCCATCATATGGTTAACCTTTGTAAGTTTCCATCAAGCTTATCTTTTCACTAGTAAATCTGGAGAATTTTCCGTTTTCAAAATCTCCGCAACAGCACACCTGCACAAGAAACGTATGTGTACAAGAACCCGTAACTGTATTTTCATGTGAACAACAGTACAGACATGGACTCAACACATGTGTACAACCACCTGCCAGCTTTCCATTTTGAAATCTGAGTAATTATTTTCAGACCTTCGAATGTCACTATAAACTGAGGTTCCATGTGTGAACACACACATAACATCTTGCACACACATGACATCCTATCATCAACTTTCAGAACAGAAGGCCAAGTTGGCCATTGGTATGGATGACACGATACAGTGCATAGCATGCTCCCTGTGTGAGAAACGGAAAGAATGAAGGAAGTAAGGAAACTGGCTGAACGATACTGAACAATATTGCATGGATGACACAGGAAACGACTGAATGAAGTGCCAGCTGGCAGCTCCTCAGTCGGCACTACCCAGGTAGGCAGCCCGTTGTGTAAACGAGTGTGGATTGTAAAGCGCTTAGAGCTTGGTCTCTAGCTGAGGATAGGCGCTATATAAGCATTCATAATAATAATAAAAAACACACCATGATTAACCCCCACCTAGTATCTACCGCATCGACAGTATGACTGCACGACCTGTTGTCGGCTACACACCACATATATGGCATTCAAACTGGAAATGTTACGCACAGTTCTCAACATGCGGAAATGAACAAACAAACTTTCATTCGACTTAAAAAGAAAGACTGACATTAGGGTCTTTCTCTCTCTCTCTCTTCTTCCTTGCAGTAACAGGAGTGCAGTTAAAGGTGATGAACAATCGCACCTGCCTTAATTTTTTTTATTGTTCGGCACCGTCATTTCTTTGATACGACTTTCAATCACCATGCTTTAATTTCCTTTCAATCTTTGTTCGGCACCGTAATTTCTTTGATACGACTTTCAATCACCATGCTTTAATTTCCTTTCAATCTTTGTTCGGCACCGTAATTTCTTTGATACGACTTTCAATCACCATGCTTTAATTTCCTTTCAATCTTGCGCTTTATCGACTCCAGGCTTTCAAGTAAAAATTTCGACATCATTTTCAGAATATTTCTGTTGACGATCTTATGTACTACTGACCCATCATTCTGGTGGCAAAACTAACCGATAGTTTCACTTGACACTGAGATGGAAAACCACTGGAGTGAGTCACTGGAACTTACACAAACCGTTTGATGGCGGCATACAGCAACAATTTATCTGTACATTTCAAATGTCTGAGCTATATATATATCTAATGATCTTGTTTGTTTGTTTGTTTTTCTCAGTATGCATACAGCATGCCTTGTATGCAGAAGAATATCATATGAGAAAATCCTCAGTGAGAAAAGAGTTCAGTGGAAAAAAACTTGTCTGTGTGGTCTCCATCTTCTCATTTCAACACACAACGGAAGTCAGTATTTGTGGTCATTGTAAATTATCCCACAGCTTACAACCAACCCTGTAAACCTAAAGACAAACATGCTAATGCACACACAAAGACCCCCTGTATACTCATACACAAAGACTGATCTCATCTGTCTCTGAAGATGGTTGAAGTGTTTCTTTATAGGCAAATCAAGTCTGTGTTTTTTTTCCTCACACGTTAATGTGCGCACTCACATACACACACAAACACACAGAGAAACATTCACAGAAACACACAGAGAAAAAACACACACACACACACACACATACACACTGACACAGAAACGCAGAAACACACACACACACAAACATACCTATACACATACAACTACACACATAGAAAACACACACATACATATACATACACAAGTACACACATAGAAACACACACACACACATAAAAAAAAACACACACACACAAACACACATACACACAGAGAAACACACACACACACAAACACTCACACACACACAACACAGACTGACCTTCCCCGAAGATGGAGTATGGCTGCCTTAATGGCGGGATAAAAAATGATCATGCACACGAAACTCCACTCCCTTTGTACTAATTGTAGGGTAGATGGGATTAATACTTGCCTGTCCATATAGGGAGTGTCTGCAGGAGTATCATCCTGCGTACGCAGAAGAAGAAAAAGAAGAAGACACACACTGACCTCTTTCAACCTGTCGCTGACTTCAGAGGAAGTGTTCCCCTCATTGACCAGTGTGGTCAGTTTCTTTTCCTCGTCCAGCAGCTGCAGTCGCTTGGTGTCGGCCTTCAGCACCGAGTCGATGGCCTTGGTGTCATCCGCTACCACCTCTGTCACACGACGCCATCATACCCAGCAGTGAATGTACTGAATGCCCCACAACAGGGGAAGTGGCTTAAAGGATGACATGCTTGTCAAAGTAGAAAGGGAATTTCTGGCTAGAAGTTCGAATCTCACATACGCATTTCTTTTCCAACGTTCCCAACAGACTTTCTTAACTGGTGGTCCGAATGCTTGTTTTTCGGACCAGATGATAAAACATGCTACCACATGCATTAAGCACATGTAGAAGAACCATAAAATGATATGGACAAAACAGCTGTGTCTGACAAACTGGGGGGAAAATCAACTAGCTTCTGTGAACGAAAACATTCACACACACACCACATCCAACCCCACCCCCCACCCCCCCCCCCCAAATAAAAACAAAACAAAGAAAACAAAACAAAGAAAACAACACACACACATGCACACACATGCGCATGCACGCACACAAGCATGCATGCACCCACACACACATTATGTTGCACTGTACCATACCAACAAGCTCTCTTTGAGGTGAGCAGCCCAAGAAATGCCCATCCTAAAATCTCCCCGTCAAGAACAGATGAAGTAAAAATCAGGGACAAAATGAAAATATCAATTATTTTCTGGCACACACTATATTCTTACAAATGTGATGCTGTGCAGAAATAAATGTATGCATGTTCGCACACTCACATCATTTGATTATGGCCAACATGACTGACTGGTAAGCACAGAATACTCCTTTGCAGACTGCACAAACCACAGAATTCTCTTTACTGTCCTTGTTATCTACACGGCTATCATTCATCCCATTATTTCCTGATGATCTGGCGGCACTCATTTTTTTAAGTGGCAGGATTGGTTATTTGACATCTTCATCAGTCCCACATATTCTGACCTGCATGCTACATTAGTTATCTGTTCAGCGCTTTCTTTTAACTTTGGCTCAGTACAGCCTCTTCCACAGTTGGTTCTGGATAAATGCTTGCCAACAGTGTTTGAGTAACAACTTCATGTCTGCCCTCATGTTTGCCTGTTTTTGAAAAAGATGCTCCCTTTTGTCTTGGAAGCAAGATTTTTTTTTCTTTTCAGTACCACACAATCAGTGAAAGTCACGTCTGGCAGAGCCACTGATTTTTGTTTTTCTCTAACATATACGGCCATTATAAGACTGTAGGCATCCCTATATAACACACACACACACATACACAACTACAACTGAGCAAGAGGACTCACCCTGTTCACAGTACAGAACATCGATGTTGGGGGGGATGTTGAGAGCGCGACTGGCTATATGCTTCAGCAGAGTTGTCTTTCCATGTCTGCACATCATTGCAATCATTCACCATCATCATCACGACCTCCACGCACATCGGAGAACCCCGTAACACATCAGAGCAGTGAAATATGTAGAAATTTCAAAACAAAGACCCACTCTTAGTCCCAACACTGCTTCTCTTCGCTCCCTTCAGAGATCTCAAGTGACAACTAAGAAGACTAACTCTTGCTTCCATGATAAGACAATTACGCGCCCATAGCTCCAACAAATGCTGGTTGCGGCACCACTCTCTGGAGCTATGGATGTGTAATCCTCTTAACACAGGAGCATGACTTGCCCTTCTTGTTTGTGTGGGGTTATGGGCCTTTACTCAGGGCATCGCATTTAAAAGACATGGCCCACCTTCCCTCTCTCCGCCGTCTTAACCTTTTCTGAGCTGAATCAGGTACCCTTTTATTGCTGGGTGGACACCATAAGAATCCAACTCCGAATGTGGCTCAAACCTGCAACCATCAGCTGTGCATCCAAACTCTCTAAACGTTGACTGCACACCCCTCGGCCAATATGTCCTGCCACATAAAAACTCCCTCCCTCTAAAGCATATTTCTCGTTCTAAAAAAAAAAAAAAAGCGTTTATCTGCAGATACTTCCTTTATCTTCCAACAGAGATTCCCTGCCCTAAAGACCCAGTATCTCACGACTGGAATATTCAAACTCTCTGTCCACACTGGCTTCGTCTCCTGATCATGACTTCAGCAGTGTTAACACCCCAAAGGGTAAGGATATCCAGAGCTTTTTTGTTTCTGTCTGTGCAAGACTGACCTCCTGACTTAAGACATCATTTCTCTAAAGAGCCAATGTTTAAGGAATTACGGCCCATTCCTGTCCATGTCTCTAGTGCTAACAATGTTAGCAGTAGTCAATTTGCAGAGAAGTGAACCATTAGCCATACTTGACCAAAAATATACATATAGATCATACGTTCTATTCTATTGTTTTATTTGCAGAATACTATCAGTGTAGAACAGAAATCACCCAGACTACAAGTATTTCTCAATAAGCTAAAACTGAAGAATATACTGCACAAAAATGTTTTGTATATAATGATTTTCTTTCTAGGTGGCACCCATATATGCCGGTGTTAGCAGACCTAGAATGAATTATGAATGATTACGACCTGTACATTATATTAGTATCAATATGATTGTAGCTTCCTAGAACTGTTACATCCCTAAAACAGCCCCACTGGACATTGTACAGGACCTTACAAAACCAAAATATGTCAACTTTCATAATACACTTGGCTTGCCTCATGTGTTCTCTGTCTCTCTCTCTGTCTTTCCCTCTCTGTCTCGCTCTCTCTCTGTCTGTGTCTGTCTGTCTCACTCTCTCTTGACCATGTAAAGATGTAGCAACCTTTTGCCTTCAAAATGTAAAATGGTATTACCATTATGTTTGATATGTCTGTTTTTTTTTTCTCTCTACTATTTGCTTTGCATTTTGTTGTTTTCTTTTATCTTCCGTTATGTTGCACTATATGAACTTATTTGATTAGGAAAAAAAAATGTTAGTAGCAGTAATCTTAATAAATGGTATGGCAAACTCAGCAAAGGCCAACGGGTCACACACACCCACGCCATAGCTGAACACAGATCTCACCCGTTCGGCCCGACCAGTCCGTAACGTCTTTTGTGTGTGATCTGCAGAGAGGCGTTGACAAACAGCTCTTTGCCGCGAGCCGCAATGGAAAAGTTCTCCACCTGCACAAAGCACACCACCACCGATTAAAAAGATGATCGTTTTTTTTGTTTTTTTGTTTGGTTGTTTGTGTGTCTGCCTTTCACACACACACACACACACACACACACACACACACACACACACACCCACCCTTAATGGGCTGATTTACTCTTTATTCTAGTTTAAATGCATCTTTAATCTGCAGAAAGAAGCCAGAATCTAACCCCAGCTGCTTCACTGATAACCCTAAACTGCTTAAGATGTCAAACGATTATTTATTTTTCATATATGTTTAAAATCCCCCCCTCCCCCCGGGTTGTTTTTCTTTTTTGAGAGATATCTGACTGTGAAATACAACTTTTTTGTTGTTGAAAGAAATCAAATATATAGTAAGAGTAATTCAAATTCAAATGTACTTGAATATATAGTAAGAGTAACTTAGTCTAAAAAATGACACCCATTTTCTACTGAAAAGGATGAACACTATTTAGCAGAATGGGCAGACACCATCTACTAAAAGTCATAGAACGATGACAGCACCTTACTGTCATCAGAGCACAGAGGGCGGACTTACTTTGATGTCCAGCTGGTTCTCCAGCACTGCTCCTTTGGTGTCTGCTGTGCCTGCGACACACTGAACTGGCCCTCTGCCTCCAGTTCACTCAGAAACTGGGCCTGGCAACACACACAGCACGGACCAAAGGTGAACACACACACACTCTCTCTCACAACAGAGCATGGACTGAACGTGAACACACTCAACGTGGACAGAATGTGTGCAACACACACACAAAAACAACACACACACACAATATATATATATATATATATATATATATTATCCAGAACGATTCTGGATCTTCAAGCTAAAATGTCTGGCACCACGTGGGCTCAATGTTTTGATGTGACAAGGAACACAATGACGTCACCAATTGACGTAAAACTAATCGAAAAGACATTATATGACATTGCGTTTGTTTACAAATGAAGAACTCCTGCTGAAGAAGGCTAAGTAGCCAAAATATTTTGGATAACAGCAGATTTGTCTGTTTACCTCATTGTTTCATTACTTACATACATATATATATATACGCTCTCTGTCTCTGTCTCTCTCTCTCACACACACACACATACGCTCTCCTCACACACACACACACACACACACACACATGCTCTCTGTCCCTCTCTCTTACTCTCTTACAATGCACACACACATACGCTCTCTGTTTCTCTCTCTCTCTCTCTCACACACACACACAAGCACCGCACACACGCACACCCCACACCACACACACCACCACACCACACGTTTTGCTCAGCATCAAGCTCTGCGAACGGAAGATACTCTGAACATTTGAAAACCAGCAAACATGCACACATAGTTAACTCACAATATGGGCCCTTGAAAACACTGAAAATCAACCAATACACACATGCCTGTGCATGCGCACACACACACGTGCAATCTGCTGAAATATGGGTCTGTGATTACATCAAGTGAGAGAACTGTTCATTGATTTTTTGTACATCATCACTTGCTGGGTCAGTAAATTTACACTTCAGCAGACGAAATGCAATTCCATTTCCAATGAATGGATATGGACATCTTATTCCTCTTAAACGATGTCCACTCACACAATGATCAGCTGTCTTTATTCACCATGCTGGGATCACTGGGCTGACCATGCTCTGTCCAAGGCAGGCAGCATATGGAGCAGTTCAACCACCCAGTGACTTTCAGAGATGCCAAACTATCATCCACAACAGTACCAAAACCAGTGGAAAAGAAGGCTGGGTGCAGACAGTGGTGTTGATCCAATCCATCAGCTCAAGCGATACCAGCAAACAATCCTCTTCAGACTACTGACTGCTGAACCACCTCAGCCGAATTAAGATTGCCCACACTGATGAACGTCCGTGCGGCACTGGATCTCAGACCCCAGAACACTGTCCAGCCCATGATGTTCTATGGCGTCAAACCTGGCCAGAGGGTGCAAAGCTGCAGACACAGCTTTAGGGCAGCTGTCAAGACCTCAACAAGACTGTGGGATTCATTGCGGTGACAGGATTGAAGATGTGACACAACCAATAAAACTGACTGCAGAAGAAGAATTCACCACACACACATATTTCCACAAGAAGAGAGCTGAAATGTCTTCCTTTCCCTCTCAGTGACATCACATTATCCCCTCTGGTGACAACTGTCTGTGTATGTAGGAATCCATACACGGCAAAGAGTCTTAAAAAAAAAAAAAGCAAACTTACTCTTTTCTTCATTTTCTTCAGCTCCTTCTTGCTCATCTTGGGTTTGGCTTCTTCAGACTCTTGGGCTGTAGACAAACCATTTTCAAATTACATAACAAGCAATCTGATTTGTTTTTCTTTTTTTTTAGTGCTCCAGATGGTCAAGTAAAAGTTTACAGGTAGGTATATGCAGTTCCTGACATTCAGAGAACACCATTTTGGCTGCACTCTCTGACTTTGAATATTTCATCTGTCCTTTCCCAGAAATAATTCTCAAATAAAAAATGTTTTTAAACAAATTGTTTTTTTTTAATTCTGGACTGTTTTTATATGACATTCAGGAGTCTGGGTATGATTTCTATACAGAGCGATTCATGAAAAAAAATTGGCAGGGTTGGCAGCAATGCACACACATGTGCGCACACACACAAACAAGAGCACAAATGCATTACATAATTAACACACACACACACACATTCATATATACACAATATAAGATAAAAAAAAAAAGCCATGTGAGAGGGTAAGTGTTACAGAACAGGTTGGGAGGTCATGATTTGGTTTCCCCTCACAGCCATTAACGGATGAGATCTTTTGGTCCTGACCAGTTCCTATCCACTGCTGAGTTACAGGTCAAACTGGAAGAATGGAAGTACTGGAACCAGACAAGCACATTTCATCCACTTGATGGATGCCTCCTTTAGACTAAGGGTATCGCTCAAATTTCCATGTCAATACTTGGAACAGAATACAGCCCTGTGATTTACTGCTGTAGTTTTAATGCGAATGGAACTCAGATATAAGTTTTGATTTCCTTTTCCATATCTATGCCCTTGGTGAAATTGTGTTGAGAAGTCACCAGTATCACTATCAGATGGGTGGTATCATTGGATAGACGCTGATGCCATCTGGAGGGGTTGCTCACCCAGGCTGGCCCTATGATTAAGCAACTATCATTATAATAATATCAGTAAAGGACTTAGCAGATGGGGTCCTGTGTATGCTGGATCCGAACAGGTGCAACTGGACACCACAGACGTGACTCAGCGGCACTGCAGCGTCTCCTCAAACGAGTTGCCTCCAATGCCTTGACACTGACTTCTCTTTGTGGATTGCAGCGCAGGGGCTGCAGTGGAACAAACTTGGGTGTGGCTGTGAACAGCGAGCTGGAATGAGCAGCTTGTGAGTCAGTGATGCCACTGAAACTTTATGAGACAGAGAAGAAAACAGAAAAAAAAAGGCACACCAGCATCACACTTTACCTTGGGCTTCTGCCTCCGCATCGGAGTTGTAGATCTCCCCTTCCTCCTCTTCCTCAGGCGTGGCAGCAGCTTCAACCTTCGGCGGTGGGGGCTTGAAGTCCAGACCGTTCACCTCATCCTCGTCTTCCTCCGCCCCATTCTCAGCCTGCTCCTCCGCTTTGGCCATGTCCTCCCTCAACAGGTCCATCTTGCTCTTCTTGGCTTTCTTCTCCTGATGGTCGCCAAATCATGGTTAGTAATACTATTTCACGAACGTTAAAAAAATGAAAAACCTAGCTTTGCCTGGTCCATAATCACTCCCTCCCCACCCTCCCTTTGCAATCCCTTTTCCCCCTTCTCAAGTCCATGCTTCCTGCCTCTCCTCATCCACAACACTGCAGTAGCAGCAGCAGCAGTATCGTTTCCCTCATGGGGCCATTCCAACTGCACCCCAACAGTGGTCTATGCAGTCTTGCAGGAGCATAGGATTCTGCTGGCTGGCACGCTCCATGTGCATGGAAATACTGGAATGGCTGTCTTCCTGGACAGCACAGCAGTTTGACTAATTCAGATTAGCAGATGTGAAATCCCAGAGTCTGGAACAGCTTAGCTGGTACAGTGGTCCAGATAATGGTATTATTATCAGGCTGTCATACTATAGGAGACCCACCCACCACTTGACACTGTACAGTGTACTGCTACTCCTGCTACTGAACAACATTGGTAGAGTTCAGTGGTGATTTTTCTGATTCAGCAGGATACCACCAACTAAGCTGTCTTTTTGAAAAAGAAAATCACTGCAGCGAAGTACTGACATTAGTGACAAACACTTATATTCAGAATAAGAGAATTAAAAGATATCATACACAAACTGACAAAGCAACACAATTCTTTTGGGTTCCCTAAAGATTTGCTCGAAATGTAAAATTCATCTCCTTTTTAATCAAACTCACAGATGAGGCGTACGCCATTCTTGCATTAGAAAATAATCAAATCAGCATGCAGCTAAAAAGAGACCCATAAGTACACCTATACATGTGCACCTTTTGTTGGCAACTCAAGATGACATAATTCACATAAGCCATAATAAATTTTGCATAGATTTCCAATGCACATAAGTGGACTATGTGGCTATGACTTGTCAAGAACTTTGTGAGAATTTAGTCAGCTAGCGACTGCTTCATAGCTGATCTTCAAAAATATTTTCAGATCCTTTTGAAATAACTTTAAATGCCTCTAACTGTAGTAAGTGAAGCCCAGTTCGTTTAATTACTTTGAATAGTTTCATTCAGTCTTCATAATATCCTTTGATAACTGAAATTTCATAATTCATAGAACTGTCCTTGTTTCCATGCAAGTTTCAGTGTCACATATGTGCCATATTAGTTTAGGCACAATCGAATATGGCCATTGGCACGTACATGAGAAGAATAGCCAATTGATAAGATTCTACAGCTTGCTTTCATCACTGTTTCTGCTTTTAGGCAAAAATCCTTTGTGTTGATCTCCTTGATTTTGTTCTCTCACAAGAGAAGCTATAGTGTTTGAGACATTTTCAAAACGCAATGTTGTAATGACAGTGTGCTTACTAACTCAGTATTTTTCATCCCTCTTGGTAAATGGAGGAAGAGAAGGAATTCTTCTATGCTGAGTCACACATTGTGTCAAAACAACGTTAAATCATTTAAATGTTGTTTAATACAGTATGTGAAATAAAATGACTCACTGCGAACTTGGTCATCTTGATTGTTGCGGTAGTTTGGAGATGGGCACTTTGTAAACTTAAACCAGTTTAAATATATATCAAACCTTGACCAAAACTGGTTTAAATTAAGTTGAATATCAGAACAATCTGACAACAACAAAAAAAAAATATATATATATATATATATGGACAAAATGATTTAGAAATGGAATGCTATTGTTCCAGTCTGTATCATCATGGAAGCGTATATGCGTGGTATCGTGGTTTAAGCTGCACCAGTGGCCCGATACCTCCGTCTTCAGCTGGAGTTTTCTTTCGGGGTGCCTCACCCTTAGCTCATGGCCCGTGCGTCCTGCCCTGTGAGCACAGGGGGGATTGTTTCTCCGGGGATCCCACCCCGGGGCTAGAGGTTATACCGTGCCTCTTGACCGCATGATGAGCCCGTCATAGGACACATGGGGTATTTCAGTGAGGACAACAGTGCCACCTGTTGACCCACCCCATCCTGATAGGAACATCGACAGTTGGTCCGGGACTGCTTATTCTGCCAGGTAAGCCTGACTTATATCGCAGCTAACCCCCATATCTGAGGGCCATTCCCCTATCCGCCACCCGGGGACCTGCCGAGTTGGGGATGGTCGCCCCACTACTGAATTGGAAGCAGCCTGGTCCCTGGTCCCCATTCACAAAAAGGGAAAGGACAAGTCGAAGGCTGACAGCTACAGACCCATCAGCCTTACAAGCTGCTTAGGGAAGCTGATGGAGAGACTTGTCAACACAAGGCTTGTCTGGCACCTTGAGGAGCATCAGTTGCTGAGCCCTGAACAGGCAGGCTTCCGCCAACACAGATCAACAGAAGACCAGATCACATTCATCACGCAAAGCATTGAGGACGCTTTCCAAGAAAAGAAGAACACGCTTGCTGTCTGGATTGACATGGAGAAGGCGTTCGACAAAGTCTGGAAGGATGGACTTAGGCTCAAACTACGGCGATGTGGTGTGTCTGGGGGGATGTACACCTGGATCAGCCAGTACCTACACAATCGCCAAGCCCGAGTCAAGATTCAGGGCCAGAAAAGCAAGAAGAAGGTGCTGAGACAGGGAGTACCACAAGGAGGAGTCCTTTCGCCAACGCTGTTCCTCATCTTCATAGATGACATCGTCAGAGAACTGCCAAAAGGGGTCAGAGGAGCGATCTACGCAGATGACCTGGTGCTTTGGTGCTCTGAAGAGTACACCACCACAGCACAGGTACGCCTCCAGACTGCGCTCAACAAGATCAGCGACTGGACCAAGGAATGGCTTGTCTCTGTCAACTCAAGCAAAACAACCTACACAGTCTTCAGCCTATCCAGCAAGAAGCAAGAGGCGAAGCTGACACTGAACAACCAAAGGCTTGCAGAGGAACCCACACCTACCTACCTGGGAGTGACCTTTGACCGCAGGCTCACTTGGAAACAGCAGATCACCAGATGCTGTAGCAAGGCCAAGTTGAGACTGGCGATCATGAGGAAACTTGCGGGGACGAACTGGGGGGCTGACGAACGTATCCTGAAGAGACTCTATACAGGGAGAGTCCGACCTGTAGTTGAGTACGGGACGTCAGCATGGGCATCAGCTGCAAAGTCTAACCTCAACCACCTCAATAAGATACAGAACCAAGCTCAGCGTGTCATAATTGGCGCCATGAGATCCACCCCAATCCTGAAGATGGAAGAGACCACTGGGCTACAGTCATTGGAGGACAGAAGGGACACAAAGATCCTCATCCAAGCAGCAAAATTCAAACGCCTTGAAAACCATCCAATGAACAACAGAATGAGCAGACCCACCAAGAGCCGGTTGAAAAGACGCAGCTTCATCTGCCAGTCAAGACGCCTTGAAAGACAAAGCCCAGTCTTGATGGAACACGAAGCAAAGCCTATCCCGGCAAATGTCACCCACCCATCTTGGAAGAGGCAGGTGTTCCCAACAGTCGTCACCAGCATTCCCGGAGTGGAGAAGACAGGAATACAGTCAGACACCCAAAGGAAGGCCCTGGCCATGGAGTACATCTGCAACCAATATCCCCAGGAAGACTGGACCCATGTCTTCACAGATGGCTCCGCCACAGAGGCAACGAGGGATGGTGGAGCTGGAATCTTCCTCCGATACAAAGACGGAGATGAAGAAATTGCAATTCCAACAGGAAAATACTCCACCAACTTCCGAGCTGAGCGAGAAGCCCTCTGTGAGGCAGCCACAACAGTCTTGCAGAACTCCAAAAGAACAACAGGGCAGGTGGTGGTCTTCTCTGACGCTCTCTCCGTGCTCCAAGCCCTCAAGAACTCCCGCTGCAAAGAACAGAACCATATCACTTCAGCCCTTGTTGCCCTGAGTGCCAGAGTGGAGAAAGTGGTGATACAAAGGGTACCAGCACACTGTGGCATCAGAGGCAACGAAAAAGCGGACATTCTGGCAAAAGATGGTGCACAGAAGGAGCAGGCCAACAACCTGGTGTCATACGATGAAATTAAGACAATCATCAAGGCACAACAAGGAATAAAATGGCGCCTCCTGCATCCCAAATACAACCCAGAAGACACATACCATTTGCTGGGACGACGGGAACAGGTCAAGATCTTCCGCCTGAGGACTGGACACAATCGCCTGCTCCACCACATGCACACAAAATTTGGCATTGGACAGAGTGGAGAGTGCCCTTGTAGTGAGGGACCAATGACAACTGACCACATCCTTCAAGTCTGTACGACATATGCAGCATCCAGGAGAAAGTACTGGCCAACACCGACAGCAGTGGAAGCCAAGCTGTATGGCACCCTGGAGGAGCTGCGACGGACGGCAGCCTTCATCGAGGACACCGGGCTGCTCATCTAACGGGATGGCAAACGAGGAAGAAGAAGAAGTTCCAGTCTGTCATTAGTACTGGTCCTCAGAGAAATCCACACGACACGTTACGCGAGAGCCATGTTTTGGTCATACCATAAGCCAAGTAGGACCAGGAACAGCAAAACTAACATAAGATTTCTTTTATAACAGAGCAACTGACTATGATAGATATACAAATTTTCTGCCAGGTACAAACCAAGCTTGCACATAATCTTGACCACTTAAGAAACAAATAAAAAAAGAAACTAACTTAATTACGGTTTTCACCTAAACTCTATTCATTTGCTGAACCTATACAAACTAAGAGTTGCTTAGAATTATCTAAGCCATGTCACTGAAGCCAGCATTAAAACATTTTTGAGTACGTAATTAAAACGACACATTAAAAGATCATAAGGCCTAGTTATCCTAAAATCTTGTTCCCGAAATAATGGTGCGATTCCTAATATTACAATTTTTCACCTGGTGTGAACTCCAGTTTAACCCATGAGTGCATCGACATGTTAATTCTGCAGATCTGGGCTGATCATGACACTTAGGTTTCATTGACAAACACTTAATATTACGTGAAAAGGCTTAAAACATGATTCCCATTGACCTAGGATTTGAACATCTCTCAATGTGGGTTTGTCCCTGATCAAGTGTCCGTCCACACATGGTATAACTGGTCAGTTATTAACCCAACTTTTTTTTCTTAATCTATATCATAAACTACCTATGAAAACTTGCAGACAAAATCAAGACAGTGGGGGTATGATTGGTCATCATCCAAAAGCCAATTAGAAATTCAGTGTATGGGTCTCTGTTTAGCTGTATGTTGTTTTTCTCGGTTTCAAGATAGAATGTGAAACAATGTCTTTCGTTTCAGTGGTTAAGCGAACTATAAATAGTATAAATAACTATAATTAGAAACTACATTCAAGAAATTGTTGTTCTTGAGAACAGACACGGAATGAGACAGTTGGATCTTAACTAGATCACTGAGATTTTTAAATCAAACGAATGACTGTGTTAATCAAACAAGATATCAACCGTGAATTTATATCAAAATGAGTTTTACCTTTTTCTTCTTTTTCTTCTCTTCGTCCTCTTCGCCTTCAGCTGTTAAGTTTTCCATCTGGGCTGATAGTTTCTTATCGGCCTCTTCATCGTTCCAGTCCTCGTCCTTGTTTTTCTTTCCTTTACTTTTCTTCGGCATTGTGAACTGTGTATAAGCTGGGAAATTCAAACCACAACCACAATTATCATGAAAATAATGAACGAAAGAGTCGTTACATGTATCCAACACTGATTTCACCACCTGCGATTGCCCATCGGCTGGATTTGGCCCACATGTGTAGGCTTCACACTTCCGGTACACCTGTGATCCATTTCCTCGCATGACGTCATTTCTTTAACCCATTCATTTGATAATAATTCAATATAATGATAAAATATGATATAAAATGATGTAGTCATATAATAAAGCATATTAAGCAAAAATTTAGAAAAATTCGTGTAAAAGACGATCCATTACGTCATTTTATTCTGCGTTCTTTTCGAGAACGAGGCAAGCAGATGACGTCATGAGCACAAATTACACGTTGTCTGCTAGAGTGTGGCAGACGATTTTCGGCCTCGACGACGTCGATTTTCAACTGTCTTTGAAGACAAGTAAATTTTGAGTTTGTCGTAATAACTAGGAAGCATGGGTCAAGGCCAAAGTAATGCCCCAATTTCCACTGTTTCAAACCCACCTCAAGATGATGGAATTGCTTGGTGGTGCAAAATTGGAGCGAAAGGGGTATGCGTTTTGGGAGGAATTGGTGAGTATGACCATGCATCACAGGATCAGAGGATGAAAAGTATGAATCATGACGCTTGGGACAAAACATTGTGTAGAGAGATATTTGATCGATATTGTAAGAAGATTTGCTATCGTACTTCCAAGGCTCCCGCACAAGTGTATCTTCCTATCAAAATCGCCGACAGTGTGGTTTCAGGGTCGTGATCGCACAGTCAGTTTAATCATGACATGGGAACGTAATCTCGAATTTTGTAGACAGTGCCGGTAAATTTAATCAAATCTGGCATAGTGTTTTTGATGGACAGGGGGTCTTTTACAGGAGAAGAAATTCTCTCTCTCTCTCTCTCTCTCTCTCTCTCTCTCTCTCTGTGCCTGTCTCTCTCTCTCTCTCTCTCCTCTCTCTCTCTCTCTCTCTCTCTCTCTCTCTCTCTCTCTCTCTCTTCTCTTCTATCCTCATGCTTATCTGTTTCCCTTGGGAATAAAGATTATCAATCGATCTCTGTCAGTCAGTCAGTCAGTCTGTCTGTCTGTCTGTCTGTCGCTTTCTCTCTCGCACTCTCATATTTTATTAAGAAAATCATCGTACTAGTTTACTATTTAGCAGCAGCACTGTACATTTCATTCAACACCCATCTTGCGCCAAATTTGAGAAGACAAGTGATTGCTCATTCTTTGTTTATATTTATCCAGAACATTGTTTATCTTGCGTTGAGAAGACCACAAAACATGGGTTTTGTCTTGTAATTTGTTTGTCTCCTTTGTCTGGGGGATTAATTATAATTTTTCTTTAAAAAATGTGTAAATTTCATGTTTTGGTCATGGTTTTGTGAGACATCTTAGAATTTTAGAGTATAACATATGTTCCTCTGCTGCCCTTCAGCTCTGTCACCATAGCTAGTAACACAGGCACAGTCCTGAATTGTGATTGGAATGATTGACGTAAGAAAAAATGAAAAATCATGCATTGGGTGCAAAAAGAGCTCGAGAGAGAGAGAGAGAGAGAAGAGAGAGAGAGAGTAGATGAGAGAGAGAGAAGAGAGAGAGAGGAGAGTCTAGTGGAAAGAAACTATACTGCCAGGGAAAAATATACCGGTTTCTCCACTGATAGTTTTTAATACTCAGGTGACAGTATCTCAAGGCAATGGTCAAAGGAATGCTTAGGGGGAAGTGCGTCTGCAAACAGGTCTGGTGGCTTCCTGAAAATCAGCTGAGTTGTGACCATTGTCAGCTGTGCATTCTTCGGTTAGAAGTGACCATTCTGATTCTGAGGTCAAATGAGATGGTCATTATGAACATGGCAAGTTTTGGTATGTGCTTGCTTAGGTGTGCCAGTGGCTGAATGGTGGTACCACAATACCTTTAGCCCACTTCTCTGCTCGTGAAACTGATGAACTGCCGTTGAGTCGCATGATTGGAAAACTCACAACGACTTTTCCCCACAGCTGCATATGCCGCATGGTTGATCCCGAGTCAGTCATGATCAAGGCCAGATGTGTGGGCAGCTGTCTATTGAGAAATACTTGGGCTGGGCTCACACCTGTAATTGTACGACTGGTAGAGCAGTATATCATGAAGAAACTTGCCAGCTGATGTTCTTTGCTGAAGCCATGGTCAGCACTCTTCAGCCTTTTCTTGTGCACCTGAATGATTCTTTCAGCAGCTCTGTTGGTGGTCAGATCAGAGAACAAATGTGTCTGATCTTGTTCTGCTTCATGAAGTCTTCAAATGCTGTAGTTGTGAACAACATGAATCCACATGATGATAATCAATATTGTCATGGATGAAAAGTAAGAAGCTGCCCTGAATACCATTGTCAGGTAAAGTAATGAAGTTACGAGTGTGAAACATATGAAAGTGGACCAGAATCTGAAATGACTTTCAAAATCCTGCTTGTTTACGTAATCTGTGCACTACACTTCTTACAGCAGTGAGTAAAAAAATATCTTGAGAGTAAACAGAACTCCACTGGCCAAAGGCAAATTATGAAAATGATTCGAAAACCTGTTGTTTTCCCTTTATACTGCTTTAGCAGTTGTTTCAGTTTTGTTTACTTTAAGTTTTCTTTTGGTCCCTGGGATGGCCTCAGTAAAATTTTCAGTGTTTGTTTTATTTTATTTGTTGTAAATGTTGAGGAGGGGGGGATGGTATCTGGGTTTTTTTTTCTTTGTCCTTTGTCAGATAAGAGGCCATGGCGCCATGCAGTTTAAGCTTTTAGATATCTTTTCTGTTAATTCTAATCATTTTGTATTGCTGTGCAAGTAAAACTTTTTTTTTCCAATTAAAAGTTTTGATCTGGTGAGTAAAACTTTTGAAGTACTACTACTTCTAGCCAGAGGCCAGGAAGGGAAGATGCAGACATTCTGGGCAGCCCTTACATCAACTTTTTTGTTGTTGTCAGAATTCAAAATGCACTGTTTTGTTTTCTCTTTTCCTCCCAGTCTTAAGCTCACTACTATTGCTCTGACAAGTAGACACAATGGCAAGCTGGTGAGAAGATTATATCAGATTGTGCAGAAGAGCAGTTTCATAATGTCGAGAAGAAAATTGTTATAAGTCCTGTTTGCAAACTCTGTCTGGTGATGTGTTGCAGGGGCCGTCATCGCGGGCCTGTTCCGCTGCATAACTTTCACTCCGCTCTGCCTGGTCGCCGGCATTATTCTCATGTAAGTTACTGTTCCCTACTCTGCCTTGGTCTCTGGAAAACATTGCATATTTGTGTAAGTTGTGATTGTCCTCTCTAACTGTATGCCAGCATTGTGGTCATGTGAGTTATGGTTGCCTTCTTGCTCATTTGCCAGGATTGTTTTCCCGGAAATCATTGTTGCCTTCTCCTCCTAGTTCCTGGCATTGTTGTCATAGAATTACTGTTGCCCTGTCTGTGTTGTTGCCAGCATTGTTGTCATTGAAGTTGTTGGTGTTTTCCTTAGTTGCCGGTACTGTTGTCATGGAAGTTATTGTTGCCATCTCTGCTTAGTTGCTGCAACACTTTGAGACAAAATGCCATGTCAGGAACCTGAAGAGAAGTAAACTTTTCACAGACTTAAACAGAACTGAGAAAGTGTAGCTCTTTAGACTGTGGACTTGTTTTGTCAACAATATGGCCAGGTTCAGTGAAGAGAGGGAGAAAAAGCAGTATAAAAAAGTTGGTATAGACTATCACAATTTTGTCACCGAAAGCGACTTGTTTCATTGTCGAGCTTTTGTTTTTCTTTTTGTCAGTCATGTCAAAACCATGTGACAACTAGCGAGATTTCCATCTTCGTAGTTAATCATCATGTGTGTTTAAGTGTAACTGAAAGAGCTCTGAGTCTGACTTGTGACATCACATACAAGTGCTACTCTTAAGATTTTGTCATGCTACTCATAGAATGTCAAAGATACTGCACTTAGTGCTTTTTACGTCTTGGCAGCTCTGGTCGTGAGCACTGCTCTCATGTATTTCATTCATTATTGGTTATAGTTGCCAGCACTGTTGTCATGTAACTTATCGTTGTCCTGTCTGACCAGTTTTCAGCATTATTCTCATGTATCGTGTCCATGGCTTTTATCTCCGCATAGTCATTAGCATTATCATCATGCGAGTTATTTATCAATGCCATCACTGCCTTGTTTCTGTCATAATGTAAGTTGTTGATGCTCTCTATGCCTAGCAGCTGGCATTACAAGGATGAAGCTTTCTGATGCCCTGTCTGAGTAGTCTGTGGCATTAAGATGGCTTAAGCTCTTGATGCTTTCTCTAACCGCAGAACTTATTCTCACATGTAATCAGAACATTATTTTACATGTTCATTTTGCTGTTCTAATGTTTAGGTTATAGCAGCCCCCAAGTTTTAAGCGGCTGGCATTATTCTCAGAATGTTAAGTTATTCTTGACCCATTGTTTAGTCAACAGAATGATGATGACGTAACACACACACATACACACACACACACACACACACACACACACACACACACACACACACACACACACACTAACACACATGCTGTTTCTCTCTGTGTTGTGCAGGTTACAGGGGTTTGTGCTGATCTTGATGGAAGCTCCGTGCTGCTGTCAATTCTTGGACTTCATCCAGCCTGTGTCGCGCTTCAGTGACCGCCGTGGTCCATTCCAGAAGGCCCTCATTTATGCTCTGTAAATGACTTTTGTTTGTGTGTGTGTGTGTGTGTGTGTGTGTGTTTGCTTGTGCAGGCATGTGTGTGTGTACGCGCGTGCGCGCGGTGTGTGTGTGTGTGTGTGTGTGTGTGTGTGTGTGTGTGTGTGTGTGTGTGTGTGTGTGTGTGCGTGTGTGTGTGTGCTTGTGCATCCATGTGTGTGTGTTTGTGAGTGTGTGTTTGTGTGTGTGTGTGAGTGAGTGTGTGTGTGTGTGTGTGTATGTGTGTGTGTGTGTGTGTGTTGCGCGCGCGCGCGCGCGTGCATGCACAGCCAGTAACAGGTCACCTTTAATGAAAAGTTCCCCACAACTCCGTCACTCACTGTCTCCAAAGTTAGACTTTGGTCATCATCTCATCCCTGGGGAAGTGTTATGTTGTATGTCGATTGACTGAGCTAAAACGAGGGGGGAGTATATGCAGAGTCATATGTTGTGTGGTCATTAGAAACCATTTCTTGACCTGTCGAGTAGGCTTGGCTTGTCCAACATGATCGTGTCCTTCGCTACGAGACATATATCTTATGGGAGGTTCTTTTTTTACTGGTCCCTCTTCTGCAGTCCAGTGGTTAGCTGACGGCGCTGATTGTCATGAGTTTGAACTTTGTGTTGGGTCGGATTTTCATATCCTGAAAACGCTGACCATCCACACAGCAGCAGATGGATGCCAGATTCAGGTCATGGGAGGTTAAGGCTGTGGCAGGAGAGGGATAGGCACCGCCCTTCATCATGCCGTGCCCCAGACAAGGTGAATGTCTGACAGTTCACTCTCCCTAACAGCCGTCAGGCTACAGGACTTGAACCCTTAACCTTATCGCTGCTGTATCCTCTCAGGGCTGCTCATTCCAGCTTGCCCCTTTCGCAGCCGCGTCCAGGCTTGGTCAGTCAGTTTGTTCAGCACCAGTGGTCCAAAGGGAGCCGTTGTCATCGGGCATCTTCAGGCAATACACCAGTGGAGACCTGCTCTTCTACTGAATACTACTGGTGGTGTTGTTTGGTTGTGGTTGTTCTGATTGAGTGTATATGAAAACCTCACCGACTGAGCCCCCTTCTGTTGACGTTAACTGCTTTGCCACACAGCCAGTGTGAGTTAGCTTACTGTACTGCCAGTTCCTGTTGTCCATCTTCTGTTTTCATTCACTAGTCTGATTGTCACCAACTGGCATGTCACTGAATTTATTACTGCAGTCTTTCACTAGTCTGATTGTAACCAAGTGGCATGTCACCAAATTTTTGCTTCTGTTTGTAACCAAGTGGCATGTCACCAGATTTATTGCTTCTGTCTTTCGAAATAAATGTATGAGTAAGTTAAAAGTGTGTCTCTTCCTGTTTTTTCAAAATTTTAGACAGTTGAGCGTCTCTGTTGATCAGCTTTTGAAACATCATATGACATAGAAATCTGTTCAAATCACTGGCATGGTTTTGTAGTTTAGCTTGAATGAATGTGACACAGAAATGTTAAAAAATTATTGTCATGCAGCCTGCCTCATATTTCATCCCTTTACATCTGATGTTATCATATTGCTTCATTATGGCGCTGTCTGTCTATTCAGCAAAGGGTCTCCTATAAAGTTACATCTCTCCTCTGTAAAACCGTTGAATCCCCCAGTCCTCAGTATTTACCTTACCTGGGTCGCCTGTATACCCCATCACATGTTCTTTGTCTGATACTCATATTTTTTTTAATCCATGCAAGACAGGACTAGAGTGAGGAAAAGGGGGGGGGGGGGGGGGGTGGTTGGGGTTTGCGGAAACCCCCTCCTGGCTGGCAAAACTGGTATTTTTGGCATGTTGCTTCTTTTTTTCCCTATTGGAGGAGGACTCTCGGACCCCCTATGGAAATACCCCCTTGGCATACAACTGATCCGACCCTGCCCTATGTTCAAAACTTAAATTTTTGGTCGGTTCTCCTTTGCCTATAAAGCCCTTACCTTTGGACTAAGTGACCATATGAACTAAGATTCACCGCTTCTCTGTCCGCTTTCAATTCAAACTTTAAAAAAAAAACTTTTTTTTTCAACCTCCTGATATTAGAAGTAAATAAATGGATGAAATATGTGCTGATGTCATTTGCGGGTGTGATATGCTTTTATTTGTAGATGAATCTGTTAGTGATCGTTTTTGATGGAAAGATGTGGGATGGATAGAGAGAGGGAGTGAAAAGGCTGGGATGGGTGGTGATAAATTTGGATACGCTGAGAACATTTGGTAACAGTATTTACTTTGCGCATATTTGTTTGTTTTCATTTATTTCTTGTGTAGTTTGTTGTAGTTTGTTGATTCTGTATGTCTAGCAAATTCATTTAAATAGGCTTATATACATTCTTAATTTCTTATTCTTAGTTTCATTGGGCATGGGTCAGAACCTTTTTTAAAAAGTGAATGCACCAAAATTTTGAAATAAGTTTTTATTTACCTGAAGAGGGCTTAAACTAAGAATATGGGCTGCTCTCTCTTTTTCCGTTGCTAGCGTAACCTAGGAAGGTTCCAGCAACGTACATATCCTGATCCTGAATAATGATAACCATAAACTGTTTTTAATGAAATAGCGTGAGCCAACATAGCGTAGAAATGTGTCAAACATCACAGACTTTTGTGTCGAAGCTGAATACTACATAATTTAGAAATGTGTGAATATTACAGACTTTAGAAAAGTAGTTACAGACTCAGAATCAAACTTACTTGGAGACTTCTGAGTCTGCAACTACTTTTCTAATGTCGAATCCAGAAACCTATATTCTTATATAAATATTACAGACTGTTTTTCATCTATGAGGTGATGCTGCCTGACACAGAAATGCATTCAAACCTTGTCATGGCAGACTGTTTTAATCTAGGAGGGCGATACTGCCTGACACAGAAATGCATTCAAACCTTGTCACGGTTCTGTTGCAGACCAGCCGTTGTGCCCTTGATCCTTTGTTTTTCTCTGACCACTGCCATTGGGTCTGTCCTCGTGTTTGCTTCCGGCGGCATTTACGGCATCATCGCTTTGGGCAAAAAGTAAGCATACTACTGAACAAAATACTTCTGGGAGGTTTTGTGAGTGAGCCTTTAGTATACAGATCTGTCTGTCTGCATGCTTCATTCAGTCAGTGACAGTGATAGGAGATGACTTCAACAGGATTTTTTTTTTAGACTGTAAATGATGTACCAAGAATTGCAGAAGAATGGTTTGAGAAGGAATTTGATAAGATTTAGAAACTGAAGATCACAGAAGATGGCTTCATTGACATGTTATGAAAGTCATGATACTTAGAACTACAGAAGATGCCCTTTTCAGGATGCTTTGAGGATGGTGGACTGAAGAAGATGGTTTTATCTGGGTTTCATTAACCCGTTCGCTGCTTGAAAATGTTACAAACAAAGGCTTTCCCAGTGCCAGGGAAATCTAATGATTTGGGGGTAATAATTAACAAAAAATTCTAGCTCAGAAACTACAAAAGATATAACAATAAAATATATATGATTTTTGAAGGAAATTGAATGAAGATTTTGAATCTGGGCTTCTTTTGTTTTAATTTTGATAATAAAAAAATATTTAGGCATTTAGATTTGGATAGATTTTTTTGCACGATCAAGAACATGTATTTACCACTACAGCTTCACATCCAAAAAAGAACACAAAGCAAAAAAGTTGAAAATAAAGTTTGTATTGTCACACTACACACGTAAATGAAAGTAAAACAGTTTAGAAGTCTGTCAAGACGCTCGCACTCTATTCAGACAGGTCAGTCCACGACCACGCCCCCCTCCCCCCACCACGCCCCCTTGCTGGACTTCAACCCTCTCTTTCACTCCTCCTCTTCTCTTCTGCCCCATGTCACGCCGCGAGCAGGCCACGCTCCCCTCTCGCGCTGACTATCACATCACTGGCCACTGGCACGCAGTGCAGTTTACACACAAGGCGAGCTCATTCGACGCTGGCAAACCAGTCAGCTGAACACACACTGAGGTCACACAGCCCGACTCAGTAACTGACGAATACGGTCAGCAATTCCATCACAATCATCATCTCACCTTCATGCTCGAGTAAGTTGTTGAATAAAAGATTATTGTCTTTGTCAAAAATGATTAGCAGAGCCTGCTCAGCTGTGTAAATACGTTGATTTGGTCGCTACCCTTGTCGAAGGTTGCGCCGCCATCTTTGCAAGCGAGACGAAGTGCTGGCTGGTCATCCAGTCAGTGATGAGAATAAATGGGCTTTCCCCTCACGTGTGGTCATTTGCATATCATTTTAATACTACAGACATATAAGGCTTACTATGCACACTCTATTTAAGTCCGTTAATAGAAATAGTAACGAATGAAAATTCAAGAAAAATGCATGACGTCAGTGGACGGCCCATAGGCACTGGGAAAGCATTTTTACTTTGGCGTCAGCTGACGGCTTATAGGCACTCTTCGGGTTAAGACTGAAGTACTGAGAATCATAGAAGTTGGTTTTTAGTAGAATTTTGAGAGAGTTAAGTTATTGAGGATTCCAGACAAATGTTTCATCATCATTTTCTGAGGACTGAGGTTGTTAGGAGTGCAGACAACTTTACCAGGTGCTTTTTGAGGATCGAGATATTGAAGGGTAAGAATGTCATCATATTGGGGTTATGTCAGGATTGAGGATGACAGGAAGGGTGTTTTTTTGTTTTTTTTTAGGACTGTGTGAGCATATGGGTATTGTGGACTATAGAAGATGGTTTTATCAGGATTGTGTGTGCGTAGGGGTATGGAGGACTATAGAAGATGGTTTTATCAGGATTGTATTAGTATAGAAGTGCCGAGGACTATAGAAGATGGTTTTATCAGGACTGTGTGAGCATAGGGGTATTGTGGACTACAGAAGATTGTTTTATCAGGATTGTGTGAGCATAGGGGTACCAAGGACTGTAGAAGGTGGTTTTATCAGGATTGTGTGTGCATAGGGGTACTGTGGCCTATAGAGGATGGTTTTATCAGGGTGTTAGGACTGAGGTGCCTAGGATTAATGAAAATGGTTTTCAGGACTTTATGAGGATTAAGGCCTTGAGAAATACAGAAGATGCAGGACTGTGTGCGGATTGAGGTACTGAAGATCTCAAAAGATGGTTTTATTAGGATTGTATGATGATAGAGGTACATGGGATTAGATAAGATGGGTTTCATTAGGTTTACAGGAGGAAAGCAGTGTTGAGGATCATATAAGATGGTTTTCTCAGAATTTTGTGAGGATAGAAGTTTTCTAGTATATAGAAGATGGCTTTTTTAAAGGATTTAGTAAGAACAGAGGTTCTAAAGTTTATAGAAGATGGTTTTGAGAGGATTATGTGAGGATAGCGTTTCTAAGGTTTATAGAAGATGGATTTGTAAGGATTTTGTGACAATAGAGGTTTTAAGGTTTATAGAAGATGGATTTGTAAGGATTTTGTAACAACAGAGGTTTTAAGGTTTATAGATGATGGCTTTGTGAGGATTTTGTGACAACAGAGGTTTTAAGGTTTATAGATGATGGCTTTGTGAGGATTTTGTGAGGATAGAGTTTCTGAGGGTTATAGAAGATGGTTTTGTGGGGATTTTGTGAGAACAGAGTTTCTAAGGTTAATAGAAGATGGTTTTGTGGGGATTTTTTAAGGATAGAGTTTCTAAGGTTCATAGAAGATGGCTTTGTGGGGATTTTGTGAGGACAGGATTTCTAAGGTTTATAGAAGATGGTTCTGTCGGGATTTTTTAAGAATTGAGGTTCTGAGGATTGTGGACGATGGTTTTGTCGGGAATTTTAGAGGACTGAAGAGGTGACAACACATTAGTTAGTAGCATACAGTACACAGGGTTATTACACTTAACTGTATATCTGTCAAGATTTCCCAATTTATTACCATATATTAGTCAATCGTTTGGAAGAGAGATAATTAAACAGCAGATTCTACTATTGCATGGAAATGGGAGATGACTCATGTATGACTATTGGACAATTTCATGCACTCAACAAATATGAAAAGAGGAGACCTTGTGAAAAAATAAAATCAGTAATTATGGTTTATGTCATTTGAATATAAAGCTTCCTGGTCCTTGCATCATAGTAATAGACATTTATTTGAGTAAAAAAAAAAAAAAAACAAAAGTACAGCAGTGAGAAAAAGTTGACTGCTATATGAGGAAAACACACAGTCTCTCTGTATGAAATTATCATTCATATTTTTTTGACAAAGTAAATAGAAAAAAAAAGAAGGAAAAATGAATCGAATGACAGACTATAAACCGCAGCAAATCAGCATTGCACTATGACTTACTGCAGATCCACATGTCGCTATCTGAATTATTTTCTCCATGACATGCACTGAGCCGTTTTTCTGCAGCGAAAACAGAGTGCTTTCCCTTAAACTCTCTTTCTGTGTCAGGAAGGTCCTCCGTTTCTTCCCTTAAATTCTGTCTGTGTCAGGAAGGATTCATTTATCAGTTGGAAGTAAAATGTTGATTTTTGCATAGAATTTGTCTATAATTTGTTTTTAATGTGTATAATACAATTGTGAGAGGGGGGGGGGGAGGTTCTGATCAAACAAAATTCAGTTTGGAAAGTGGAGAGAGAAGAAGAAATCTGAAACGGGGGAAACAAGATGCAGAGCATATAAACGTACTCCCAGTTGATCTTGAATACGACGTCAC
>CM065735.1:43441700-43459200 GCA_033310375.1 Conus canariensis
TAGTTGTATGTGATGGCGATTGTTGAATGGGATAGTGTGATGATAGTTGTATGTGATGGCGATTGTTGAATGGGATAGTGTGATGATAGTTGTATGTGATGGCGATTGTTGAATGGGATAGTGTGTGATGTAGTTTGTATGTGATGGCGATTGTTGAATGGGATAGTGTGATGATAGTTGTATGTGATGGCGATTGTTGAATGGGATAGTGTGATGATAGTTGTATGTGATGGCGATTGTTGAATGGGATAGTGTGATGATAGTTGTATGTGATGGCGATTGTTGAATGGGATAGTGTGATGATAGTTGTATGTGATGGCGATTGTTGAATGGGATAGTGTGATGATAGTTGTATGTGATGGCGATTGTTGAATGGGATAGTGTGATGATAGTTGTATGTGATGGCGATTGTTGAATGGGATAGTGTGATGATAGTTGTATGTGATGGCGATTGTTGAATGGGTAGGTGATATAGTGTGTGATGGGATGTTGATGGATGTTGATGTATTGTATGTGATGGATTGTTGAATGGGATAGTGTGATGGATAGTTGTATGTGATGGGATTGTTGAATGGATAGTGTGATGGTAGTTGTATGTGATGGCGATTGTTGAATGGGATAGTGTGATGATAGTATGTATGTGATGGCGATTGTTGAATGGGATAGGTGTGATGGATAGTTGTATGTGATGGCGATTGTTGAATGGGATAGTGTGATGGATAGTTGTATGTGATGGCGATTGTTGAATGGGATAGTGTGATGATAGTTGTATGTGATGGCGATTGTTGAATGGGATAGTGTGATGATAGTTGTATGTGATGGCGATTGTTGAATGGGATAGTGTGATGATAGTTGTATGTGATGGCGATTGTTGAATGGGATAGTGTGATGATAGTTGTATGTGATGGCGATTGTTGAATGGGATAGTGTGATGATAGTTGTATGTGATGGCGATTGTTGAATGGGATAGTGTGATGATAGTTGTATGTGATGGCGATTGTTGAATGGGATAGTGTGATGATAGTTGTATGTGATGGCGATTGTTGAATGGGATAGTGTGATGATAGTTGTATGTGATGGCGATTGTTGAATGGGATAGTGTGATGATAGTTGTATGTGATGGCGATTGTTGAATGGGATAGTGTGATGATAGTTGTATGTGATGGCGATTGTTGAATGGGATAGTGTGATGATAGTTGTATGTGATGGCGATTGTTGAATGGGATAGTGTGATGATAGTTGTATGTGATGGCGATTGTTGAATGGGATAGTGTGATGATAGTTGTATGTGATGGCGATTGTTGAATGGGATAGTGTGATGATAGTTGTATGTGATGGCGATTGTTGAATGGGATAGTGTGATGATAGTTGTATGTGATGGCGATTGTTGAATGGGATAGTGTGATGATAGTTGTATGTGATGGCGATTGTTGAATGGGATAGTGTGATGATAGTTGTATGTGATGGCGATTGTTGAATGGGATAGTGTGATGATAGTTGTATGTGATGGCGATTGTTGAATGGGATAGTGTGATGATAGTTGTATGTGATGGCGATTGTTGAATGGGATAGTGTGATGATAGTTGTATGTGATGGCGATTGTTGAATGGGATAGTGTGATGTAGTTGTATGTGATGGCGATTGTTGAATGGGATAGTGTGATGATAGTTGTATGTGATGGCGATTGTTGAATGGATATGTGATGATAGTTGTAGTGATGGCGATTGTTGAATGGGATAGTGTGATGGAGTTGTATGTGATGGCGATTGTTGAATGGGATAGTGTGATGGTAGTTGTATGTGATGGCGATTGTTGAATGGGATAGTGTGATGATAGTTGTATGTGATGGCGATTGTTGAATGGGATAGTGTGATGATAGTTGTATGTGATGGCGATTGTTGAATGGGATAGTGTGATGGTAGTTGTATGTGATGGCGATTGTTGAATGGGATAGTGTGATGATAGTTGTATGTGATGGCGATTGTTGAATGGGATAGTGTGATGATAGTTGTATGTGATGGCGATTGTTGAATGGGATAGTGTGATGATAGTTGTATGTGATGGCGATTGTTGAATGGGATAGTGTGATGATAGTTGTATGTGATGGCGATTGTTGAATGGGATAGTGTGATGATAGTTGTATGTGATGGCGATTGTTGAATGGGATAGTGTGATGATAGTTGTATGTGATGGCGATTGTTGAATGGGATAGTGTGATGATAGTTGTATGTGATGGCGATTGTTGAATGGGATAGTGTGATGATAGTTGTATGTGATGGCGATTGTTGAATGGGATAGTGTGATGATAGTTGTATGTGATGGCAATTGTTGAATGGGATAGTGTGATGATAGTTGTATGTGATGGTGATAGCTGTGCATTTGAAACCATTCCAAGATGCCAGGAAAGAATGACCAAATTGCATTGTTTACCACCCAGCCCACAACAGGAGTCATGTGTGAGGGCAAAGAAGACGGGTCAGTCTGGTGTGACACAGAGGAGGTTCTGTGTTCAGCATTGGCCGTACACATAGGGTAGTGCCTCTGTGTTCCACACTGGTGTTACACATACATTTGGTAGTATTGCTGCGTTCTGCATTGTTGTTACAACATGAGGTAGTATCACTGTGTTCAGCATCGTGCATTACCTTTGTGTTCCACGCTGGCGTTACACAAACATTTGGTGGTATTGCTGTGTTCCGCATTGTTGTTACAACATGAGGTAGTATCACTGTGTTCAGCATTGGTCGTACATGTACCTTTGTGTTCCACACTGGCGTTCACAAACATTTGGTAGTATTGCTGCGTTCTTCATTGGTGTTACAACATGAGGTAGTATCACTGTGTTCAGCATTGGTGTTCCACATGAGGTAGTATCACTGTGTTCTGCATCGGTGTTACACATGTGGAAGTATTAGCATTTTCCACATTGGTGTTAAAGATATGGTAGAATCTCTCTGTGTTCAGCGCTATCCCCTCTGGCTCATTGTTGACATGTTGATGGTCCAATGGCCGTTAGGTTCAGTGACTATGGATATGACAGGCATTGCACAGATTCAGGTCCTCTGGCTGCAGTGCCAGCACACAGTGCCAATCATCACCAATTTTTTAATTTTCCTTTTATTTATTTATTTATTTTTTTTTACTAATTTTAGATCTCAATCCAAAAATAGCTATTTTATCTAATATTTTACTAACTCTGAAAAAAAAAAACCCAACAACCAGCAAGAATAAAATGGGAGAGAGGGGAGGCCCAACAACAACAACAAAATTTGTTGGAGATTTCGTATGTTCTGTATACATGCATGAAGGACCCTTTGCCTTTCAAGAGATGGTGCTGTGTCGTCGGTTGACAACTTTCACCCAGTGCCATATAGCCACAGGGAGGAAGTCTCCTTTTTTTAAGCCTCCCCTCCTTCCTGACCCCCCCCCCCCCCCCCCCTCCTTCCAGGCTTAAAATGACTAATGCTGCTGTCCAAAGGTATGCAGGTGTACAACTTAATTGAACTGAAAATGAGTTGGGCTGGTTGTGAAGATGTGTGCTTTTTTAAGTCGGTGATCAAGGAAAGTGACTGTGTCAAAACAATAGAAAAATTATGAACCTGTTTACCCCTTGGGGTTTCTATACTTTTTGCAAAAATACGATGGCTATAGTGAAGATTGAAAATGTCATGGGAAAAAAAATCTGAATTAGAAGTTCTTGAGTGGTAGTAAAACCTGTGGAGGGTGACTGTGATTGTTGTCTTGGTATGGCAATACAAGGCCTTTACCGGTGAGTGATGACTTGAGTGTAACTCTTGTGTATGAAATCTCATGTGATTCAGGCTGCCACTTAGGCAACCTCCAGAAACATATGTTACCGCAGGAACATTGATTCTCCGACACTGTGCCTCAGAGACGGGCATCAAACCTAACTGTTGTCAGGGAGAACATTTGCAGCTACTGTAAGACTAACTTCGGAACTGGTCATTCTGTCAAATTCATCTTGGCGGCTATCCCCGCAAGAGTTCAGATGTCCAGGAAGATAATGCCAGTAGCATTTTTGTTTACAGTAAACAGGTCAGTGTTGAGCGTTGTGGTTGTGCTGGTGTGTGCGTGCGTATGTATGTTTGAAAATGCTGGCGTAACGAAGAACAAAATCTCTTCAACTATGTCATTTTATCTCTTTGGTTTTGTTGATACCAAGATAAACTGTGACAGGAAACGTAGTGTACAGCCTTAACATTAGTTTAAGACCCAAGAAATGTTCATAGCACTGTTGTGAATGTGTTTGTATAATGTTATGTGCCATAAACGTAAATGAAAAGTATGGCGTTTGCTTGGGCAAATTTTAACCATTTACTTGTTATTTTAACATGAAAACTATGATTGAAGAGTTTGAGATGTTTGTTAAAAAAATAAAAGAAAATGACAATAATTAGTTAAGATACCAAGGTTAAGTCAGAATCAGTGTTCATGGTAACTTTTTTTTTAAAACAGTGTCATTTTGTTGAAAACAAGAGTCTAAGGGTCATTGTGTTACAGCTAGAGATCTGTGACAAATTCAGAGTAATTGTACATATACAGGCACATTCTGACCTGGAATCTCGCATAGCTGTCTCTCTGGCAACAGTGAGACTAAGGTTGTTGCTTCCCTTTGAAGTTTGTGCATTGAGAGGTATCCTTTCTCTGATCTGCCCTCCAGGCAAGAGAGTGCAGGTTGCTGTGAGTCCCTGCCCAAAAGAACTGTGCTTGCAGATTTATTCATTTTCAGGATCTCCACATTGTTCTGTGTAAGGAACACTGAACATGAATCTTGGCAGCCAAGAAACGTTTGAGTTTGTAGGTGGGGAATATGATATAAAAAGCAAAACAAAACAGTTGGGACATGATATTGTTGGTGCTGGGTTGCCTGCTTCTTGGGTGTACATAGATACCCTGGTTATGTTGAGGTTTGTGGCTGTTTTTGCAGCACAATATTTTGATGGTATACATGTAAGATAAACTGACTTTGTGGGCATGATTTTATGAATGTATGTGGATTGCAATATATATAGTGGTTCATATAAATTGAGATGAAAATAGTGTGGGATTGCTTGTGAAAATACACACCATGAGGCATTTTCCGTGAATGTAAGACTGCTCACATGTTCAAATGTACACACACTTGCACACACGCGCGCGCGCACACACACACACACACACACACACACACACACACACACACACACACATCTCACACATGCATGCATGCACGCGCACACACACACACACACACACACACACACACACACACACACACACACACACAAATAGACACTCACAGACTGATGCTGATTTACGTACCCCTCAAAAAAAAAAAACACCACCACCACCATTTTATCAACAAAACATTAAAACATAATCTTGTGAGAAAAATGATCCCCCAAGTCCTTAGAAAATAAAGGTAAAAAAAGCTTTATTTCCTTCAGAAAATAATTTCTGAACTTCATAACGTTCCAGTCTTTTGCAGAGAGCGTCCTGTCTGGAAAAGAATGCATGTTGTAAGAAACCCTCTCATCTACTCACTCCCTCTGTTAACTCCCAAAAGCCCAAACCAAAAGCAGACCTAAAGTTGTCAATGACGGATTGCAGTTCTGGCTTTGAATGTGAGAAGAGGCCCATCTGTCCTTCTGTTGTATTTTTTTTCAAGAGAGTACTTATATGGCACCTGTCCCTGGCCAGAGACCAAGCTCTAAGCACTTTGCAATCCACATTCTCGTTTACACAATGGGCTGCCTACTTGGGTAGAGCCGACTGAAGAACTACTTGCTGGCGCTTCATTCAGTTGTTTCCCGTGTCATTCAGTCATTGTCGCTCATTCAATTTAACAACTCTTTCATTCTTTCGATTTTTCATGCAGAGTGCATGCAATGTGTAATGTGTCGTCCATACCAGCGGCAAAACTGGCCTTCTCTTCCGAAAGTTGGTGGTGGGATTTTAAGTGTGTGCAAGATGTTGTGCGTGCATTCACACATGGAACCTCAGTTTATAGTCTCATTTGAAGGACTGTACGGGAAATGGAGTCATAACCAATGTTAACTCTGTGGGAAAAGTGCCCATGTATCGAAACAGCCCAGCGGAGATTCAAACCTGCAACCCCAGGATCACTAAGATTATGAGTCCGGCGCTCTATTCCGGCCCAAGCTATTCACCTGCCGTCTCATCATCTATACCTTCTCTATAGCATTGCCCCCACACACCACTCATTCTGACACACTCATGCACAGCTGCATTCAGGCTCATCCCATTGCTGTCTCAGCGCCAGAAGTCAGCAGGAAGCTATCAGTATTAGAATTACATCGCGTAACCCACCAGAGGAGGCACTGCACTGCGACTTGCTTGGTTTTTCAGTGGTCCAGTGCATGCTGGACACCATCTACTGAGACTTGACAGTCTTTTGTGATCTTCGTCAGATTCCATCTATCGCTGAACTAACCCATTAACTCCCGATTTTTGTAAGGTGCTTCCTTCAAGAAAAAAAAAATCTCTTGTGTAAAGAATCCCTGCTCTGGGAACTATCCCTCCAGTTTAAAGAAAGGATATCTGGGGAAGAATATTTCCTCTTCTGTAGGGGATCCCTCCAGTTGGTAGAAAAAAATCCCTTGTATTCTGGAAAGAATCTTTTCTATTTTAAGAAAAAAAATCTCTTCTGTAAAGAGTCCCAGTTGTAATGGAAAAGAATCCTTCCTGTTAGGGAAAGAATCCCTCCAGTAATGACAAGAAAAGTCCTACTAGTAGTGCGGCCCCCACCTGTTCTGGAAAGAATCCCACCCCAGGTTGTAATTTTCCTGAAACATTTGAAGTCTCAGTGTGTAACCTTTGTAGTCTGCATCTATGTATACATTATCAAACGTATCCATATTGCCATGCTTGCCATGTTTATAATGTACAATATGCATGTTTGTTTGTATGTTAGCGTGTGCGCAGTTGGCATTGTGCCCTTACGGATCGATGTGCAATATTAGATGTACCTAGATAACTACCAGAATTTGGGTTTGTGTGTGTGTGTGCGTGTGTGTGTGTACGTGTGTGCGTGTGTGTGTGTGTGTGTGTGTGTGTGTATGCGCACGCGTGTGCGTTCCAGCTGAGCTGATGCATATTCATTTCTGGATGCAACATCTATGGATATTATCTGTGGTCCATGACAAGATCTGTTTTTCTGCCAGCGGGTTTGATATTGTATTGTGCTGTGTTGCATCGCAGAACATGTTGCAACAGATGATTTTTTACAGCATGGATTTCAGTCTGCTCTTTCACAGAAGAGCTCATTTCCGTAGTATGGCATTACTCACCTTTTCTGTTCCGCTCGTCGCGTGTTATTCGTTACCTACCAGACCAGTGTGATACTTGTGCAACAGCCAGGCATTGTTTTGTGTCCGAACAGTAGAGTGAGGCCTAAATTTTGATGGCATGTGATATTTATGGAAAATTTTACGTGATTGTTTATGTGTTGTAGCAACCATTAGAACGACAACTGTATTAAAAAATTTTGTTTCATGTAAATGCATCACTACAGATTTGTTTGTTGGTGTAAAATCTGGGTCAGTTTCTGCGGGATAAAGGCATAGCCATGTAACAACATGCTTGGTTTTTTTGTGTGTGGTTTTTTTTTATTGGTTTGATTTTAAAACTTTTGACCCAGAAATGTGGATTTTTAAAATTAGGAATTACGCCAGGGTGATATTTGGTCACACGCTGGACACTAGCAGCATTTTGTAGTCGGACCCCATCTTGATAACAGCACATTTCAGCAAACACATGGTTCATGAATTTCTTAGCTCCAGACATTGTGCTTTGTTGATACATTTACGGTTTGGACATGGAGTCTCTTTTTGCTGAACGTCTAGCAGAGTGGCAAGGGAAAATACTAACATCTATGTGGAATGAAAATTGCTGTCATAATAATGATGACTGTACTAGTGGTGATGAGGACAACGTTGATGATGATGATGATGACGATGGTAGATGAGGAAGAATGTAATGATGATAATGATTTTATCATTTTTTTGTTTAAGTGTAAAGAACTATTGTTTGGTTTAGCCTAATCAATTAGGCTAATAAAAAGAAAATCACCCAGAGTTGTTTTGTGCATATATATAGATGCACCAATACATTGATTGTTAGCTGGTTGCCATTATTTCTTCCTTTTCTCTTTTTTTTTTTTTTGGCAGGCTTTCAGTGTAAGTGATCGGATCGACTGCATGCTTTTTTTTCTTTTCTTTTTTTCACATTTTTTTTTTTTTTTTTGCTAAAGAAGACTCCTATGAACGCACACAAAAATCCAGGATCCGCACAACGAAGTGTGTCATGCAGAAACTGGTTAGTCAGTAGATCAGATGGCTTGCTGACCATCTCTCTCTCTCTCTTTCTCTCTCTCTCTCTCTCTCTCTCTCTCTCTCTCTCTCTCTCTCTCTCTCACACACACACACACACACACACAGAGTAGGTGGGAAGGGGTGCCTCCCATCACAGACGCCAGGGCATTCAGGATTCTCCAATGCTCTCTGTCCTTGGTCATGGGCAAGAAAAGGTCATGGGCAAGAAAAGGTCATGGGTAATGGTCATGGGCAGGAAAAGGTCATGGGCAACAAAAGGGTCATGGGTAACGGTCATGGGCAACAAAAGGTCATGGGCAACAAAAGGTCATTGGTAACGGTCATGGGTAACAAAAGGGTCTTGGCAACAAAATGTCATGGTTAACAGAAGGTCATGGGCAACAAAAGGTCATGTAACGAAAGGTCATGGGCAC
This sequence comes from Conus canariensis, assembly GCA_033310375.1. Taxonomy (NCBI): domain Eukaryota; kingdom Metazoa; phylum Mollusca; class Gastropoda; order Neogastropoda; family Conidae; genus Conus; species Conus canariensis. Next base: position 43,450,468 of record CM065735.1, read on the forward strand.
CAAAATAGAGGTGTTGGTAGCTAGTCCAGTCATTTATATTGTCTGTCCAAACTTGAGGATGCCTCTAGTGTGTCCGCCCTCTATTGTATCCTGTCCATGATCATGGCTAGGGAATTGTGGTCAGGTACCTGTCCATTGTCCACTTTGTGCTGTAGAAAGGTCTTGGACAGAGGTTCATGGTGAGATACATGTCCACCCTTCACCTTCCTCTGTACAAAGGCCTTGGACAGCATCATGGAGAGATACATGTCCACCCTCCACTTTACTCTGTGGAATGGTCTTGGATTGGGAGTCATGGTGAGATGCTTGTCCACCCTCGCTTGAACTCTGTAGAATGGTTTTGGGTTGGGAGTCATAGTGAGATCCCTGTCCCCTTCCGCTTTTCCATGTAGAAAGGTCTTGGACAGGGAGTCATCGTGAGATATACATATGTCCACCCTCAACTGTACCCTGTAGACTGGTCTTAGACAGGGAGTCTGGTCATAAACACATCCACTCTCCACTGTACCTTGCATTTGTAGAATGATCATGGCCTGGGAATCATGAAGACATGCATGTCCACCCTTCAATGTATCCTGTGGAATTAACATGGCCAGGGAAACCTGTAGAAAAGTCTTAGAGTCATGGAGACTTACGTGTCCACCCTCCACTTTACCGTGTAGACTGGTCCTAGATCGGGAGTCATGGTGAGATACCTGTCCACCCTCCTCTTTACCCTGTAGATTGGTCCTGGATTGGGTGTCAAGGTGAGATACCTGTCCACCCTCCACTTTACCGTGTAGACTGGTCCTAGATCAGGAGTCATGGGGAGATACCTGTCCACCCTCCACTTTACCGTGTAGACTGGTCCTGGATTGGGTGTCATGGGGAGATACCTGTCCACCCTCCACTTTACCGTGTAGACTGGTCCTGGATTGGGTGTCATGGGGAGATACCTGTCCACCCTCCACTGTACCCTGTAGACTGGTCCTGGATTGGGTGTCATGGGGAGATACCTGTCCACCCTCCACTTTACCCTGTAGACTGGTCCTGGATTGGGTGTCATGGGGAGATACCTGTCCACCCTCCACTTTACCCTGTAGACTGGTCCTGGATTGGGTGTCATGGGGAGATACCTGTCCACCCTCCACTTTACCCTGTAGACTGGTCCTGGATTGGGTGTCATGGGGAGATACCTGTCCACCCTCCACTTTACCCTGTAGACTGGTCCTGGATTGGGAGTCATGGGGAGATACCTGTCCACCCTCCACTTTACCCTGTAGACTGGTCCTGGATTTGGAGTCATGGGGAGATACCTGTCCACCCTCCACTGTACCCTGTAGACTGGTCCTGGATTGGGTGTCATGGTGAGATACCTGTCCACCCTCCACTTTACCGTGTAGACTGGTCCTGGATTGGGTGTCATGGTGAGATACCTGTCCACCCTCCACTTTACCCTGTAGACTGGTCCTGGATTTGGAGTCATGGGGAGATACCTGTCCACCCTCCACTTTACCGTGTAGACTGGTCCTGGATTGGGTGTCATGGTGAGATACCTGTCCACCCTCCACTTTACCGTGTAGACTGGTCCTGGATTGGGTGTCATGGGGAGATACCTGTCCACCCTCCACTTTACCGTGTAGACTGGTCCTGGATTGGGAGTCATGGGGAGATACCTGTCCACCCTCCACTTTACCGTGTAGACTGGTCCTGGATTGGGTGTCATGGTGAGATACCTGTCCACCCTCCACTTTACCGTGTAGACTGGTCCTGGATTGGGTGTCATGGGAGATACCTGTCCACCCTCCACTTTACCGTGTAGACTGGTCCTGGATTGGGTGTCATGGTGAGATACCTGTCCACCCTCCACTTTACCGTGTAGACTGGTCCTGGATTTGGAGTCATGGGGAGATACCTGTCCACCCTCCACTGTACCCTGTAGACTGGTCCTGGATTGGGTGTCATGGGGAGATACCTGTCCACCCTCCACTTTACCGTGTAGACTGGTCCTGGATTGGGAGTCATGGGGAGATACCTGTCCACCCTCCACTGTACCCTGTAGACTGGTCCTGGATTGGAGTCGTGGTGAGAAACGTGCACACCATCCACTTTACGCTGTGAATAATCTTGGACAGGGAGAAGATACGGCTGTTCACCACGTCACCCCTGTAGAATAATTGAGGACAAGGAGTCATGCTGAGAGGCACGCACATCCACCACTGTACCCTGTAGAAAGGTCTTGGATAGGGAGTCATGATGAGGTGTTTGTCCTCCAATTTACCTTGTAGAAAGGTCTTGGATAGAGAGTCATGATGAGATGTTTTTCCTCCTCCAATTTACCTTGTAGAAAGGTCTTGGATAGAGTGTCATGATGAGATACATGTCCTCCAATTTATCCTATAGAAAGGCCTTGGAGAGAGTATCATGATGAGATGTTTGTCTTCCTCCAATTTACCCTGTAGAAAGGCCTTGGATAGGGAGTCATGATGATACATGTCCACTGCCAATTTACCGTGTAGAAAGGGCTTGGACAGGGAGCCATAGAGAGATGCATGGTCACAGTCCACTGTAGGCTGTAGAGTAGTCTTCAATAGGGAGTCACGGTGAGATACATGTCCACCCTTCGTTTTACGCTGCTGTAGAATTGATCTTTGACAGGGCGTCTTTGCGAGAGAAACATGTTCATCCTTCACTGTACCCTGTAGAATGGTCCTGAACAGGGAGTCATGGCGAGACGCATGTCCACCCTCCACTGTATCCCGTAGAATGGTCTTGGACAGGGAGTCGTGTTGAGATACGTGTCATCCTTCACTGTATCCTGTAGAATGGTCTTGAACAGGGAATCGTTGAGAGATACAAGTCCAGCCTCCACTGCACCCTGTAGAATGGTCTTGGACAAGAAGATATGGAGAGGTACAGGCAAGCTTGCGACCAACGATCACTGCGAGGAGAAGTTCTGGTTTGCCAGTGTATGCAGTGACTTGCTGTCTGACATATAATCATTCGACCTAGGTTCCTGGAAGGAGATGCAGTGGATCTGTCTGAAGCTTTTTGTTTCAATTCTCAAACGCCTGGGTTTTTCCACTGAAGATCTGCTGTCGCTGACCAGCTCACACATCCATAGAGAAGGATGGACATCACCAGAGGATAGTAATTTTTTTGTGTTCATCGTTTGGGAAGCAAATAGACCGGGTTCTTTAGATGACACAGAGTGTTGTTATGGCAGACATCACCAGAGAGTTTGGTGTCGACCTCAAGTATTCCCCTCGTGAAAATCACATTCAACGTATTTAATATGACACGCTCAGAGACTTTCAACACCCTCCCTGCTGGCTCCATGTAATGTCCATAACATGTGGTCTGTCGTCAAAGAGGGCGCCACCAGGGGATACATAAGGGAGGTAATTTAGCCGAACTGTCGTGTCCTCGGGATCAGCTCTGGATCTAGGTGTTCCGCACGGATTACTGTTTTACAAGACAGGAATGAAACCCCTGCTGGTGTTTGAAGCGTGAGTCAAGCCGAGCATGCTATCTTCAGCACTGCTTCTCGTTGACTGCCGGAGTAAAATACTACAGATACTACCGTGCCAGAAATACAATTAATGGAAGATACATCATAGGGTGGAATAGGAGACCCCTTGAATGACGGCCTTCAAAAGACGGCTTCTTTCTGTCGAATATTAAGGTCGGATTTGTTGAAACAATGAAAGCGTGAACTCGTTGTTCGTGTGTGTGTGTGTGTGTGTGTGTGTGTGTGTGTGGCATGCATGTAGAACATTGAGATGCTTTCTAATCAGATTCACTTCGATGCTTGTTGGAAAGAAAACAACAAAGGGGAGAGAAATCATGTTGGAAGGCGAGTGAGCGGTAGAGCTTCCGCCATCGGATGCTGCTGTGGTGTGACATTGGTATTGAAGCTGTGCGACTAGACAAGTCAGTCAGTCAGTTAAGAGTGAGATTCACGTCACATTAGCCGGGGGCCTTACGGACAAGGTAAACTTGCAGTCTGAAGTCTGCATTTTGTTGTGGCAGCACGGACAAGGTTCAACTTGCAGTCTGAAGTCTGCATTTTGTTGTGGCAGCACGGACAAGGTTCAACTTGCAGTCTGAAGTCTGCATTTTGTTGTGGCAGTACGGACAAGGTTCAACTTGCAGTCTGAAGTCTGCATTTTGTTGTGGCAGTTTTTGCCCGTTGGCAGCAGTGTTGTTTGGTTCCGGATGGGGGCTGCCGTCTGTCGCTCTCTCAGCTCTAGTTCCGTGTGAACTCCGGTTCACTTTCTGGTGTTCGTTGGCCGACGGTGGGCGTCGGTTTTCTTCTTCAGGACCATGGTGGCCTTCTTCATGCTCGGGTGGTGATGGTCCTGTGCCGTGTGAGGCCGCCTCAAAGAAGGAGCAGGACGAAAGTCGCAGGAGCGCTGCACGAGTCCCTTGTATTCTACGGTCCACGCAGACTAGGGCCGAGAGGGCAACTTTTCAGCCCAACCCCATGAGGGGTTCCCATCATGCCCCAACCCACAAAAGCACGGTATCCCAGGCCACAGTAATCGTAGTCAGGCAAGCGCTTCATCGCCGATCGCCCCACGTCTCCAGGAGTCGTCCCCCGGCGACACAGGCTAGACCCGCCGTCACCTATCAGGCTGGAAGGTTCGCTGCGCCACCTGACACCGCCCTCTCACATCAGCGTCCCTCATAGGCGAGCTAGCTGCCACCTCTCCTTAGGTGTTCGCAGCTATGCCAGCTCGCAGCGAACTGCGGACAAGTCAGGCTGAGCGACGGCACAGGGGAGTCGGGACAAGGGCGGCGTGGCAGTCACGCCTTCGGGGCTAAACCCTGTATTAGCATTGATGGCGCTTACTCTCCTCTCCTCCCCATCCACCCACCCAACTCCTTTCTCCCTTTTCCGTCCCCCTCCAACGCCTAGTGAGCAGTACCCTGCTGATTTCTATTTGTTTGTTTGTTTATTTATTTATCTATTTGTTTGCTTATTTATTTATTTATCTGTTCATTTTATACAGAACCCCTTGTATCTAGTTTTCATCCATTCGACCCCTGGATGAGAATCGCCAGAAATCTGCCACTGCCAGTGAACCACCACTCCCCTCCTCCTCTTCATCCCATCCACATGGTATCCGACGTAAGTCATGCCCCCCCCCCCCCCTTCCCCACCCCCACCTCCACCCCTCCCCATTCCCTCAACCGCCCTCCCATAGAGAAGAAAATCCCAATCCCAACGGCTTCTGAAAACGGCCAGTGAAGAGTTGTACACGAATAGCAGGAAGGAAATGTCAGTGTGCCATGACACGGGTGTCACAGAGGAAGGGGAGGAAGCAATGCACGTGACCACAGCCAGGGAAGATAATTGCTGAGTGAGGCGACTGCAGGCGGAAATCTGAACACATCTTTTAAAAAGTTTAAGTACTGTATCCGCCAAACACGAACAAACGAATCACAAGACCAAAAAACCCACCAAAAACAAAAAACAAAACAACACACACACACACACACACACACACACACACACACACACACACACACACAAACGACGCGTTTCGACCTCTTAGGTCTTCTTCAGGCAAGATAAACAACTGTCAAGACAACGAACATGAAGAACGGAGCAATCACGCCCATCTTGCGCCGCGAATTTGATGAAATAAGTGATCGTGTGTAGTCCTGAGTGTTGTTTATCTTGCCTGAAGAAAACCTTAGAGGTCGAAACGCGTCGTGTTTTGTTTTGCGATTCGTTTGTTCATGTTTGACGAGTACAGTATTTTTTTTGTGAAGATTTAGCCCATGAAGAGTTAAGTATGAATGTAGGAAGGAAATGGCAACATGCCCTGACACAGGTTCTACACTTTACACGGGAGGAAGAAAGGCCCCATACAGAAGAAACAGTCTTGTGCCGTTTGCATACAGGCCACTCGTTTTACACCCATTCTTTATCTTTTAAAAGGTGAAGAAGTTCCGCGGTGCATTCCATGTCATGTTCCACTCACAGCGAAACATATTCTTTTAGAGTGTTGGGACTTGCACGATGTGAGACATAAACACTTCACAGCAGACTCCATGAATCAACGTCTTCATGGAGTCTGCTGTAAAGTGATGTCCCACCTGACGTGATCTTTGAGTTTCTGAGGGAGATCAACATTTTTCATCTGATCTAAGATTTTACGGAAGAAAGATTTTTAAAGAATTTTCTGGCGCGTTTTTAGAAAGCGTATTTTAAACAGGTGCGTGAATGTTTTATTTTTTAAATCTTTTATTAATTATTAATTTTTTAAATTTATTAATTGTTTGTGATGACTTGTGAGTTGATTTTAACATGGTGACAGCTCTGATATGGCCCTTTGCGGTCGGCTGGGCTATAAGCAACATTACTTTACCTTACCTTACCCACCTAGCTTCACTCTTTCCTCTGCAACGTTTACAGCTGACGGTCTGTCTCGGTGATAAGGTTCCGTTCCCGCATGACTGCCCATTCATTTTTGTGGTGAATGGTCTGTCTGCCTGGCTACTCTTGTCTGTCAGATCCACAGGAGCGTTCGTCCAACTGTCACGCACAATTGTTTTCAGTGAATCATGTTACTTTTTGACTACCGACCAGGGCTCCTTTTCTCTCAAGGACCAGCCAAGGGATTGGAACTCTTTACCATCGGCAAAATTTCATCTTCGTTGCACTTTGACACTTTCGTGGCAAAGGGTCACTACTAAACATCTGTCACGGGGGCCGGAATAGCTCAGTTGGTGGAGCACCGGACTCGTAATCCAAGGGTTGCGGATTCGAATCTTCGCCGGGCCGTTTCGGTACAGAGGGATTTTTCCCTCGGAGTTAACATTGATTCTGACTCCATTTCCCATACAGTCCTTCGAATGAGACTATAAACCGAAGTTCCGTGTGTGAACACACGCATAACATCTTGCACACACGTCAAATCCCATCACCAACTTTCGGAAGAGAAGGCCAGTTTGGCCGTTGGTATGGATGACACGTCACACATAGCATGCACCTTCCCCGAAGATGGAGTATGGCTGCCTTAATGGCGGGATAAAAAACGGTCATGAACACAAAACTCCACTCCCTTTGTTGAGCAGATGGGATTTATACCTACCTGTCTATACAGGGAGTGTCCGCAGGAGTATCAGCCTGTCTATACAGGGAGTGTCCGCAGGAGTATCAGCCTGTCTTTACAGGGAGTGTCCGCAGGAGTATCAGCCTGCGTACGCAGAAGCAGAAGAAGAACGTACATCTGTCACAAATAAAAGTTAAGGAAAATTTCTTTTTCTTTTCTTTCTTTTTTCTTCTTTTTTTCGTTGTTGTTGTTGTTGTTGCTGTCCTGACGTAAAGTGTGGGCCGCGCTTGACCCTCCCTTGTGGTGGGTCAGCGCTGAGTCCGACAGGGCGTGTAACCAGGGGCAGCCAACTCCACGTCGCCTGCTGGGTCATGAAGGCCATAGGATTTTTTGTTTGTTTGTTTGTTTGTTTTTGTTTCTTTTTTTGACTGGCGCCTCTGTACCGTTCATAAGCAGACCCCCCCCCCCCCCCCCCCCCCCCCCCCCCCCTCCGCCGCAAAGTGGCAGAATCATCAACCAGTTGATGGCGGCCACTATACGGAAGAAGACGAAGAAAAAGAAGAAGAAGGAGAAAAAGGAGAAGAAGAAGAAGGTGTTAATAATATAGTTTTTGTAGGAAACGATAATCATCATTTCGTTTCCATACAGTTGATGGGTTCAGCATGTATATCGGCAGTTACGGTTTTGTTTGTTTTTTGTTTTTGTTTTTATTTAATAGCATTTTAGATGGGTTGTCCGTTTCTGTACTTGCTATGCTGTGAGAAATTTGCTCTTTTTAATTTTGATTTTTTTTTTTTTTTTAAATCAGGCATGTTCGAAAGCTCGTCACGCAATAATGTACATAGTGAGATGTTTTTCACACTCATTTCAGCCAAGCTGGTACGAATGGTCAATAAAAATCTATCCACGTTTGATTGGGTCAACTGAAGGATGTCAGAATGATTAGCAATGCTTGTGTGTGTGTGTGTGTGTGTGTGTGTGTGTGTGTGTGTGTGTGCGTGCGTGCGTGCGTGCGTGCGTGCGTGCGCGCGCGTGTGTGTATGTGTGTGTGTGTTTACATATACTCTCTGACTCCCGAATGCTCAGAATTCTTCTTCTTTTATGCACAATCACAGTCAGTATAGGTTCTTACACACGCGCGCGCGCGCGCGCACACACACACACATTGGCACACACACACACACGCACTAGCACACACACACACACACACACACACACACACGCACTGGCACACACACATACGCACGCATGCACGCACACACACACGCGCGCACACACGCACACACACGCGTGCGCACCACTAGAATGATTTAAAGAACCCCACCTCTGTCAATAGTGGTGGTTTTTGTTTGTTTGTTTAATTGAGATTTTAAAGATCATTTCAAAACATTTTATATTCACGCACGAAAAAAATAATATTGCTTTGGACCACATTGCTAAAAGCAAACAAGCAAGCAAGCAAAAAGGCTCAGACATGTCTTCCATAGCAAGAAATTTGAAATGGCAAGAATTTCTGAGCGTTCTTGCGGCGGTGTTAAAATATGTTTAGTACAGGGGCTGGTTGCTAGTTGCCTGATCTGACACTGACGAAAATATCACTTCACTCTAGGGAGGAAAGCAGAACGGGGGGGGGGGGGGGGGGGGGGGGGGGGGGGGGGGGGGGGGTCAACTTCCAAATGAAAAAGGA
>CM065735.1:43461700-43464200 GCA_033310375.1 Conus canariensis
TTGTCAGACAGTATTCTTTCAGAGAACTGGTACTTAGCATTAGAAAAGTAGTTAGACTCGGAATAAAAAAAATTCAGGATCTGATTGTAGATCGGGGGGGGAGGGGGGGGGGGGGGGGGAGTTCAAAGCCTTGATCTCTGTTCAGGCTGGGGCGTCTGGTCTTGATTTCGATGGCTTCTTCAACTTTTCTTTTCGTGAGGAAGGGCTCTGTAGATAAGATCTTGGTTTCTTGCGGGCTTTGAACCTCCCCCCATCTACAATCAGATCCTGACAACCGTTCACCCCACACAACAGTCTCCCCACCAGGCCTCGCTGCCACAACAGCAACAGTGAGCTGATGAAGACAGGTCGACCCTGTCGAAATATTCTCCAAGTAAGTTTTTTTTTATTCTGAGTCTAAAACTACTTTTCTAATGTCGAATCCAGAATCCAGAAACCTATATTCTTATTTAGTGGTACTTAGCAGGTGTTTATGATTCTTTCCGATTAGTTTATGATTTTTGTCTGGATCGGCAGAGTCCATGAAGACATATTCCCTTATTTGAAACTTCATGTAATTGCCAGTCCAAACTTTTATATAATCTCCCAAGTCATCTGTCTGTCTGTCTGATTTTGTCTTGCAAATCAAGAAGCAAGGGGGATCCTGAAAAATGCTCTAAGTTTTCTATCACAATGTTCACCCCCAGCTATACTTCCATTATTGAAGAACTGCAGTAGGCATCCTTCAGTCTCGGAAGACTATGGAGTTGCGCTCTAGGTGTCTACTCTGGTACAGCGACGGGTGTGGCTGGCCAGTCCGACGCGGGAATGACACAGTCCCTGTGGTAGAGGGCACAGATGAAGTCTGACGCTGGTCTGTCTGCCTGGGCTGCGGCCTTTCTTCTCATTCTCTTTTCCCCGTGCTGCTGAGCGAGTGTCTCTTCGAACTTGGAGAGACCTTTCTGCACAGTCTGTCTCCAGGCTGACCGTTCGAGGGCTGTTGCTTCCCAGTTGTTCTGGTCGATGTTCAAGGCCTTTAGGTCCCTCTTGCACACGTCTTTGAATCGCAGCTGTGGTCTGCCTGTGAAGAACAATTGCTTGTAAAAGAAACTTCCATGGAAAGTCTTATACATTGCCCATGTGTCCAAGACTAGCTGGATAAAAATGATTAATGATCCAAGGTTAAACACTCGGTTGACAAAATTTTCTCGTGATGGTACACGTATCTGTAAAGAACGCACTTCTGTCGTCCTACCTTTCATCAGATCGCCCAATATTGACATAACTTTTATTTAAAAAAAAAGAAAAAAAAAAGACAAAGATCTAAATCTCGGTAATTCTCTCTATATAGGCCATACTTTTTTTCTTTTTTTTTTAATCATGCACACGTTCTTGACACTGCACTCGTAATTTCTAAATCGCAGCAGCATACATTATTATCAAAAATTTCAGTAGTGAAATCTTGAATCTGTAGGATGGGTGGTTTAGGCTTACGTGTAAAATCACTGTGTATGCTTTTATAATTCGTCCTCTTGACTCTTCCAATGACTTGTCACAAGACGTAACGATGCTGACGTCAAAAACCAGCAGCTTACAGTGTGTTTAACGAAACGAATCTCCGGCTGTCGCAAGGAGTCATCCATATCGGGAAAAGAACGCAGAACTTTTGATCTTGCCCGGGGGTGGGGGGGTGGGGGGGGGGGGGGGGGGCGGGGGGGGGGGGGGGGGGTAGAGGACGGGCAAGTTGCGGCACGTATACCACTTGCCGAAACTAGGCTATTCCTCGCGCTGTCGGGCAACCGCTACAGGCCTACCATAGGAGATATTAATAAAATATTTGAGACCTACCAGAGAGGAGAGAGAGAGAGAGAGAGAGAGAGAGAGAGTTTGACACTTTGATATTTTATTGTCATTACCAAAGAGGTCTTTTGACAAGGGGGAAGGGGGGGGGGGGGGGCTAACAGAACAATAATACTTCCCTCTTTGTTTGTAGGGGAGAGAGAGAGAGACACTTTGACACTTTGACACTTTGATATTTTATTGTCATTACCAAAGAGGTCTTTTGACAAGGGGGGAGAAGTAACAGAACAAAAACATTTCCCTCTTCCTTTCCTGCAAACAAATAGTACACTTTCATTCCTAGTGTGTATCAAATCCAAAGTTAACGAAAACAAATAAATTCGTAACATTTCGTTATGTCCTCACCTCACGCACAGGAGTAATGCAGTAAGGTTTAAAAAAAAAAAAAAAAAAAAAAAAACACCTTAAGATTGACTCGACCATCCGCTGAATCAAATGATGACATTGTATTTTGCTGATGTCTTCAACATGGAAAAAAAAAAAAAAAAAGACTGACTAGACCATCCACTCAATCAAATGATGACATTGTATCTTACTAATCTCTTCAACATGCGATGAATGATAACATTCATTCAGATATCTCTTATAATGTATTATCTTCAATTTCACTATCCTTCATCCGTCTAATTTTCAATGCTTCCGCGATGAATTTCGCAACTGA
>CM065735.1:43466700-43469200 GCA_033310375.1 Conus canariensis
TATCTGGACAGTGCCTTGGACCAGTCATTGCGTGGACATCAATTTTTTCAAGAACTTTGAAATTGTTTTCCAGATTTTTTTTTCTTAATGGGATGTAATTATTGATGGTATTTGATTAAGAACCATACCAATTAAACACGTTTACACTCCAAAATTTGATAGTATGAAATTTTATTTTGATTAAGTGGACTTACACACACACACACACACACCACACACACACACACACACACATCGCTTTTTCATTTCATTATCTAGACAGGGCAGTATCTCAACGTTTCATGCTGTTCACACATGCAAATACGGTAGTAAAGAATGTAATAATTGATGGCATTATATTAAGGACCATACCAACTACACACGTTCACACTCAAAATGTAATAGTATGAAATGTCACATTCATTAACCTTTCCCGTACGTCGCATAACATTTTGCGCGCCATACGTCTTGGGTGTCCAGAGACCCAGGGTTTTTGTGAAGGAATAAACCTTTGCCATACTTCGTGGGTCTCAATGGACCCATGTTGTCTTCTAAAGGAATAAACCTTTGCTGTACTTCGTGGGTCTCCATGGACCAATGTTGTCTTCTGAAGGAATAAACCTTTGCCGTACATCATGGGTCTCCATGGACCCTCGTTGTCTTCTGAAGGAATAAACCTTTGTCATACGTCGTGGGTCTCCATGGACCCTTGCTTTTTCCTTTAGGAATAAACCCTTGCCGCACACCATAGGTCTCCACGGACCCTCATTGTCTTCTGAAAGAATAAGGCTTTGCCGTACATCATGGGTCTCCAGGAACCTATCTTTGTCTGAAGGAACTAAAACCTTGCCGTATAACGTGTCATAAATTGTCATGCATTGCAAAAAGTGGAATGGAATGCTATTCTTTGTGAACATGTATGAAAACACTTTCTCTAACGCCTCACACTATCCTATCACCTTCACACTAGTTCACTTTCAGTCTCGAATCTCTGTTTGAGTGAATGATATGCTCTCTCTGCCTCTGTCCCTTATTCTTCTTCTGGTGCTGTTGTTGTTGCTTCCTGCCGATTTGTTTTTGGTTGATTTCAACGTTGTGACAGCCCTGATATGGCCCTTTCCGGTTGACTGGGCTATAAACAACTTGCTTTCTTCATTCTTGTACTTGTTCTTCTTCAGCAGTTACTTGCCTATTCTGGGCTGTCACCTCAGAATGTATATGTCGCTGTGTTGGCTGAATTTTATATATATATATATATATACAATTATAAACAAAGCTTGCTCTTATGTCTTAGATTGAAGAAACAGGGGGAAAGATAAGCATTCATATCTGCAGTGGTAGATAATTCTGCCTAACTAACAGTATGTGCTTGAGTGGGTGAATGGGGAAAAAATAAAATAAATGCTTCTCAAAATGAGCCTTCTGCAAAAAAAAGTCTCCAAGGGGGAGACAATCTCCAATGGGGAGGAAACTCACCGATACCGATATTTCGAAACCTGATTGTTTCTCCTCAGTAACAGCGGAAAGTGGTAATTTGACTCCTCTGCCTTTTTCGTTTTAAGAAGAATGCTATCCCCGAAAAAGGCTGGTGTGCAATACTGTAGTATTTTTGTTGAGTTTTCAAAAAACCAACCAAAGGTGCCACCTAAGAAGCAAAAGAAAATCATGAAAGTGCAAAACAAGCTACATTTTCTTGTGAAAAGTAGAAAAAAAAAAAAAAAACCTCTTAAGACACAACTGCTGATGGCCAGTTCTTGGAATGAATCCGCAAGGGACTAAATTACAATAAACTAATAAATTCCAAGGATAAGTACCGAGACCCATTCCAGCAACTTATATATATATATATATATATATATATATATATATATAAAGATGCAACTTGTGCACAACAGAGAAGTACTACATACTCTGCAAACCAGGCATGGCAACTTTGAACTCAAGAGTGGAGATGATCAGCGCATGCCCACATATACGAAAGTTCCTCCTAGCAAACGTAACATAAATGACACATAAAGACCCTATCAGAACGTCACACATATAAAACGTAGCCAATATATCACGTCATCTGATCAAATATGTCATCTGATAAATTACGCCATCTAATAACTTCTAGAACCTGATGAGAGCGAAAGCTTGAAACAATGTTGTAATTCGGAGACTCAAGAAATCTTATAATATGCTCCTATCCGGAATAGGTGAGCACTCTTCAATTCTATGAAAATGAATTAATGTTCATGCTAATGTTCATGTCCATGTTTATATATATATATAATATATATATATATATATATATATAATGCTGAACAGTTAAGTAGTGGGGGAAAATAAGTGCAGGCTAACAATTCTTCAGTCATTATAATAATGACTTGGCAAAGATTTGAACTTTTAGAGAGAAAAAAAATGAAGATGAAGAAAATGGGGGGAAGTATATTATAAATATGAGAAACCATTCACTAGCTGCCTGAGGGAACCATCGTGATCTCGCTCGAAGGCAGATCTATTTGTATTGCCTGCTCCT
>CM065735.1:43474200-43496700 GCA_033310375.1 Conus canariensis
AGCAGTAAACGGAATCAAACCTTCTATCATGTAGTTGTAGTAATAACACTGAAGTGGAAAAATAATTTTCCATCGTGTAGTTATAGTGGTCACGATAGTGAACTGAATCACCCATTCAGTCATGCAGTTATTGTTGTAATCAACCGTGAATTGAATTATACACTACCCCTGTACTTACTGTAGAATAAACGATGAATGGAACACCGACATTGCACCTGTAGTTATTATGATAAGACCTTTGGCAAGAGAACGGCAATGTTATAAACGAATAATAAACGTTTGTAGGTCCTCCAAAACTTACTAAAAAAAATATTACCCCATGCCACTGAAGACTGTAAAGAAGAAATCTTTTATTTTTTAAGTGCCAGTTACATCAGGCTCCTGTTCTCACTCCCACGCGCATCTTTTAACAGGTACCAAGACTCCATGTCATGGCTTGCTCACTATGATTTTTTTTAAAAATTTAATTTAATTTTATTTTATTTATTTTTTTTTTTTTTAGATGCGGGGCTTCAATCCTCCTATTTTTGTCCAGCATTGATTTCTTGAAATTAATTTTTTTTTTCATTTCTTTTTTCTTTCTTTCTGTCTTTCTGTCTTTTTTTAGTGGGGCCTCCATTCCTCCTCTCCCCTCCCCCCCCCCCCCCCCTCCACTTTTTTCACTTTTTTTCTTCAAAGACTCACACACCATGCATAGTCTGTGTGCTACATTGCCGATGGACATCCGCTCGCTGTTTTATTTTATTTTTTTAATTTTTTTATTTTTATTTTTATTTTTTTTTGCGTTTGATACAAGGCGTCTGGGTTTACTTATGTTCTAATGTTTAGTATGCTGACGCTTTCGCTGTGTTGCATTTACCACTTACACCGAAAGGAACCATTAAACAAAAGAACAACGAGTGCACTGCTTCTAAGAAGAGGTACACAATGTGTGTGTGTGTGTGTGTGTGTGTGTGTGTGTGTGTGTGTGTGTGTGTGTGTGTGTGTGTGTGAGGAGAGAGAGAGAGAGAGAGAGAGAGAGAGAGAGAGAGAGAAGTCGTAAACTCGTGACTTTAATGTGAGGCCTCCAGCCTATCCACATGAGACACGTAACATAAAATTGTTTATGCTGATGAACATGAATGATTTATATAGAAAAACTTTCAAAAAAGAAGGATGCTCCTTGGGCGATAACAAAAGTAACAAAATTAGGTTGACAACATTTCATTACAACTGTTCCTCTCTAAAACGCAAAGCGTAATGTACAAACAGAGAGCGAGAGAGAGAGAGAGAGAGAGAGAGAGAGAGAGAGAGAGAGAGAGAGAGAGAGAGAGAGACGCCATGAAGTATGTGCAGCGTTGGGATTTCCATGGCATTCATCATGAACACGTTATTACCGTACAATCCAGGTAGACGACGTTGTACTGGAGGCAAGTTTCACCAGAGGCAAGTTCAGAGGCTTCTTTTTTTCTTTTTTCTTTTTTTTCTTTTAAAAAAGAGATCAAGATATTTAACTGGATTTAAAACTGTATGGAAAAGAGACTCCGGTTTCGGGGCGTTTTGGGAGTGTTCAAAAAAGTCTTGTCTACTAGTATTAAGGGTTGACTGCCAGAACCCCGCATCTCACTTATATATTATGTATAATTATGTGATAAACTGGGTTCTGGCCGGTCAACCCTCGAATGTTTTTTTTTCAATACCAGATTAAAAAAAAAAAAAAATGTTGTCGACAGCGTGGCAGTCCTGATATGGCCCCTTGCGGTCGGCCGGGCTGTTCACTGTAGGAAGTGACTACAACTGAACTTGATGGAGAATGGCGCATCATCCGCCTCGTCCAAGCAGGCTGATATCATGCAAACACATAGTAGTTGCGACGTTTCGCTGGGATCACAAATATTCCACGCATGTGTTGCCAAGTTTTGTGAGAGCGGTGTGTGATTTCTCCTGGGTTTACCATACAGTCCAGTCTGAGTTATGTTGATGACATCTGGAAGGCGACGGGTTGAAAGACTGGCCCAGCAACCACTCAGTCTGTGTATGCATAGACAGAGGTCATGGGCAATGTATTCTGCATGAGAGTAGTGGCAATACCTGCTACACCAAAACAATCTAGTGCGCATGTGCATCCAGCCTGAACACACACACAGACACAGACATAGACACAGACACACACACACACACACACACACACACACACACACACACACACACACACACACGATCAAAAGATGAAGGAGCTCCGTGGTGCATCCTATGTCATGTTCCAGCTCACAGTGAATCATATTCTTGTAGAGTGTTGGGACTGGCATGATGTGAGACATAAACATGTAACAGCCAACTCCATGAAAGCCTCATTCAGAGATGCCCCGCCTGATGTGATCTTTGAATTTCTGAAAGAGATTAACATTTTTCATCTGATTTAAGATTTTACGGAAGAAAGATTTTTTAACGAAGGTTCCGGTGCGTTGTTCGAAGGTGTATTTTAAAGGGTTGTGTGAATATATATATATATATATATATATATATATATATATATATATATTTTTTTTTTTTTTGTGATGACTTGAGAGTTGACTTGAACGCGGTGACAGCCCTGATATGGCCCTTTGCGGTCGGCTGGGCTGTAAGCAACATTACCTTACCTTACCCTGTCAAAAAAGAGCGTGTCCGGAACCTAGTCCTTGCAGAAGGCGTTCTCAAAGGCACAGAAGAACTTGCTGTTTCTTCCTTGGTCATCCTGAAACATGAATCTTTGTGGTTCCCAAATTCCATGGATATCATGGCTTCACCGATATTCCTTCTATGATATTCTCTCCCCTTGTCCTTTGTTTAATATACATATCATGCTGAGTTGAAGAATGCCTGGGGTTTGGGGTCCCCAATCTGTTGGTAGATCTTGGCAACTAGCCAGTGTCATTAATGCAGATAGCTGCACGCATCTGTCCTGTCTAAGCCATACTAACTGCGACACAGAGAACTAAATCAACAAGTCCACTCGTCTCTAACCTTGTCTCATTGCAGAAACCGTTCTTAAAGACCAGGCAGAATTTATCGTTCGTTCTTGATCGTCTTGAAACAAGAATCATCCTGGTTCCCACTTCCGTGTTTGCCGTGGTTGCCTGGATACTTCCTCAAGGAGTGTTGATCTTTGTTTTCTATCTCTTCTGGGGGCTGGAATAGCTCAGTGGTAGAGCTCCGGACACGTAATCTTGGTGATCCTGGGGTTGCGGGTTCGAATCTCCGCCAAGCTGTTTCGGTACGGGGGGATTTTTCCCTCGGAGTTAACACTGATTCTGACTCCATTTCCCATCCAGTCGTTCGAATGAGACTATAAACCGAGGTTCCGTGTGTGAATGCACGCATAACAACTTGCACACACGTCAAATCCCATCACCAACTTTCGGAAGTGAAAGCCAGTTTGGCCGTTGGTATGGATGACACGTTACACATAGCATGCACCCTGCATGAGAAATGGAAAGAATGAAGGAAGTAAGGACACTGAGTGAACGATATTGAACAATATTTACTGGATGGCCTGGGAAACGACTGAATGAAGTGCCAGCTGGCAACTCTTCTGTCGGCACTACCCAGGTAGCCAGCCGGTTGTGTAAACGAGCGTGGATTGTAAAGCGCTTGGAGCTTGGCCTCTCGCCGAGGATAGGCGCTATATAAGTATTCATAATAAAAATAATAATAATAATCTCCACAAACATGTTCATTTGTTTGACATGTTTCACTCTGACCCTGAGGAGTGCAGTCGCTGGGTTTTCTGGGGACAATCACTCGGTAGAACTTGACAATTGGACAGTGTTATCATAACGGTGTCTGTTTTCATCTCTCCTCTCTGAACCTTACTAATGGGAACAGGAAGAACGAGGCGGTTTCTCATTTACATGATCACGATATTACTGCAGCTAAACCTTCATGATGCTGGCTCTTTTCTGCCCCTGTTGCTGTGGTTGTGCACGTGTCAAGATATACCTTCGGCACAGTTTTCTTTACCATAGGTCATGCCAACCCGACGATTCGTCCATATCTTAATACTTTTGCAGACTTCATCTTGACAACAAGCAAACAAACAGACAAGCTCATGAGGTTTCGAATAATTTTCATTTCTTCCGTCATTTTGCAAAAGAAAAAAAATGCCTTTCATATTCTATGGGATCAAATTCTTTTAACTCATTTCCAAAATTCTTTTCACCCGTCATTTTGCGAAAAAAATGTCTTTCATATTCTATGGGACCAAATTCCTTTAATTCATTTTAAAAATTCATTTCATCCGTCATTTTGAAAAAAGAAAGAAAGAAAAACAAACAAACAAAAGACAAAAACGTCTTTCATATTCTATGGACCAAATTCCTTTAATTCATCTCCAAAAATAATTTCATCCGGCATTTTGCAAAAAAAAGTGTCTTTCATATTCTATGGGATCAATTTCCTTTAACTCATTTCCAAAATTCATTTCATCCATCATTTTGCAAAAAATGTCTTTTATATTCTATGGGGCTAAATTCCTTTAACTCATTTCCAAAATTTATTTCATCCGTCATTTTGCTAAAACGATGTCTTTCATATTCGATGGGACCAAATCCCTTTACTTCATTTTCTTTTTTTTTTTTTTTTTTTTTTTTTTTTTTTTTTTTTTTTTTTTGCTGTCCCAACCTCTGCGCCACCCCAGAGGCAGTGCACCCACGCCGCTCATTCCGACACCCCGTCCACAGCCACAGCCCGGTCGGCCCCGCCGCAGCCCCGGCACCGGCAATCCACAGGGAGCAGTCAATGTCAAGTCGTCAAGAGGCAACCCGCCGGAGGAGACACTGCACTGCTGCCGAGTCACTTCGGTGGTGTTCAGTGGCGCCTGTTCTGATCTAACATACGCAGGACACCACCTACTAAGCCCCCTACTGACGACAATAATTGCTTAGTCGCGGAGCCGGCGTGAGTGAGCTCTCCCTCCGGAGGGCGCCACCACGTCCATCCAACGACAGCTCCCATGGACTCGCCGATACCGGTGACCCCGACGGAACCAAACCAAGGCCACAGACGTGGAGAGGACATCGAAATTGAGGTCACCATGAGAGCAGGGCATGAAGGGCCACAGAATTTGAGACATTTTTTTTTTTATGCTGATCGATGAGAATGAGGATGATTAAGATGATGCTACGGATTTCCATTTCGGTCTGAGACTACATGACAGGGCTGTACTCTACGCTTCCTTTCATAATATATCCCGGCGTCAACCAGGCCCGAGAGATACAGGCACCTTCAGTGTTGGTCAGGAAATTTGAGCAACACTCTCAGAAACGCATCCATTAAGTGGATGAAACTCGACTGTGTGGTCCCAGTCTTCCCAACTGAGTCCGCAGCAACTCAACTCTGGGTAGGAGCCGGTCGGGGCAGAAAAACCCACATGACTTCTGATGGGATTCGAACCCACGACCTCCCAGCCGGGAGTCCGCGACGCTGACCACTTCGCCACGGCGGCTGGTCTTTACTTCATTTTCATCTGAACAAAAAGCTTCCCTACTCCTCGTCTTATACAGACCGTTTTCATCCGTCGTTATTTCTGTTAACGTCTCGCCATCCTTCATTTCAGTACTTCTTTTTAAGGATCCTTTATTTTGATCTAAAAACGCCTATCCCTATCATCCATCCTCTAGAAACAAGAATCATCCTGGTTCCCACTTCCATGCTCGCTGTGGTTGTTTGGCTGCTTCATCAGGGAGTGTTGATATTTGTTCTCCATCTCCACAAACGTGTTCATTGGTTCGTTTGTTCATTGACATACTTTTAATGCCGTCACTGAGTGGCGCAGTGGTTGGGTTTTTTCGAGGACAGTCACTTGCTGACATCTGGACGACTGCAATAATTAGGTCATTCGTCTGGGTGGTTTGGTGATACAATGGGTACCAGCACACTGTGGCATCAGAGGCAACGAAAAAGCGGACATTCTGGCAAAAGACGGTGCACAGAAGGAGCAGGCCAACAACCTGGTGTCATACGATGAAATCAAGACAATCGTCAAGGCACAGCAAGGAATAAAGTGGTGCCTCCAGCACCCCAAACACAACCCAGAAGACAAATACCATTTGCTGGGACGACGGGAACAGGTCAAGATCTTCCGCCTGAGGACTGGACACAATCGCCTGCTCCACCACATGCACACAAAATTAGACATTGGACAGAGTGGAGAGTGCCCTTGTGGTGAGGGACCAATGACAACCGACCACATCCTTCAAGACTGTATGACGCATGCAGCATCCAGAAGGAAGTACTGGCCAACACCGACAGCAGTGGAAGCCAAATTGTACGGCACCCTGGAGGAGCTGCGGTGGACGGCAGCCTTCATCGAGGACACCGGGCTGCTCATCTGACGGGAGGCGAACGAGGAAGAAGAAGTCTGGGTGGCTGTGTTCATCAGCCCTCTCTGAATCATGTTAACTGTAACAGGGAGAAGAAGGATGTGCCTCTGTTACATTGTCATGATATCACTGCAGTGAAAACAAAGTGGGGGGTGGGGGTGGGAGGGGTTGGAGGCTTTCGCGTTGTGTGTTTGCGCGTTGCCGTTGTTTACAGGCTGCAGGTCTCATTTCATTTTCTATGAGTTTTGAATCTTACTCATTTCTTTTAAAAACTGAGGATGATAGATTAAGCTGAATGGTTGGTGAGGTCTAGTTAAGGACTTAGTTAAGTCCATTAAGGACTTAAAGATGTCAATACACCAGTAATTGTTTCATGGATTTGTGCATATCATATTGCAGATGTGTTGTGTCTATTTGCTTTTTTTTGGTCCAATGACAACGCTTGCTTTTCTACATGATGATAGCCCAGAAAAGGATCTTTTTGTCCAATGAAAACGCTTTCTTTTCTACATGGTGATAGCCCAGAAAGGGACATTTTTTGACCAATGAAAACGCTTTCTTTTCTACATGATTATAGCCCAGAAAGGGATCTTCTTGTCCAATGAAAACGCGTTCTTTTCAACATGATGATAGCCCAGAAAGAGACCTTTTTGACCAATGAAAACGCTTTCTTTTCTACATGATGATAGCCCAGAAAGGGACCTATGTGTCAACTGGGCTGTTAGACGTCTGGAACTGAAATTCGAAAAGCTGTTACCAGGGATGCTAAGGATGTTGGTGTCGCAGACACATGTCACTTCGGTTCTGGGCTTTTGTTGCCCCTTCCCCACCCCTATCCTCCCTCGAATCCATCACTCCCCACCCCTCGATGTCAGGTCTCCTGTATTGCCTCCAGTCACACATGTGAACGATTGTGAGAATCAGCTGACGCCTGAGGGAGTCTCTGATGACCCGGACATTGAACTTGGTCATGCAGACTGGTCGAGTGTCTGGGCCGCTCATTCAGTGTGAGCCCTTTTCAATTTTCGATACGTCAGAGCCACAACCGTCTATCTTGAAAAACGCCATTTTGAGAAAGAGCCACTTGAAGATTTCACAGGTCTCCAAAAATTACACCTCTGCACGCAGAACTTCCAAACTTGGGAAAAACAAACACTAGATAGTGTTCTGAAGCTGTACAAATAGGGGTTAAAAAAAAACAAACTCAAATGGAAACCACAGAATTACGCAATCTTAAGAAGTAAACACTCTTGGTCTGAAAAGAAAGGCTATCATCTTCCCAGAATTTTGAAGCACAACTAATTAACAAGACATAGATAGTTGTGGCACACAACAGTAAGACCTTCACAGCTGAAATTCTCAGGCCACAACTGATCAGCTACGGGACAGTGACTTGTGGCCTGGAACATTCCTATCAGTTTGCGGTAATAGTTTCGAATACAAGTGTCTTCTATGGCTCTAGCCACCTGTGGAACGGACAAACTGTCCCACTGTATGGAACATTTCAGGCCACAGCCTGTGACTGCTAGCTGTTCATTTGTGGCATGGAGAATCTGGCTGGAAGTGGACAGGGCAACAACTGTTTCTTTGCTATCAACCAAAAACTAATAAATGTTTCATAACCATGTTTCAGCATGTTAAACAGACTGTATTAATACACCTAAAAATATGAAAAAGTCAAAACACATTTTTTTCGAGATAAACAGTTGTGGCTCTAATGTATCGTTTTGTGGGTGGACAGTGGCGGATTTGATCTTCCAAGGACTATGGGCAGTCCATTCCCATCTCTTAAGTTGAACCGTTGGAATGGTATGTTCCATCCGTGGCAATCTTTCCCAGCCTTTTGTGTTCAAGTTTTGCGTGGCAAAGAGCGGTGCCATACCTGCTCCACCCTTTCAGGTTAACTAAAGTCTGCAGATGTATAGTGGTTGTGAAGTTTTGCTGGGATCACAATATTCTACATACGTGTGGCAAAGTTTGTGATCGTCGTATCCTGTCTGTTGGTTCTACGACTCGGTCCGTTCTGAATCACGTGTGCAGTAAGACAATGAGACAAAAACCCAAGCTGTACACCTTCAGAGCTCAAAATTGAATTATTAGCAACACAGACTAACCTAATACCAACCCAGTCCCTGCGTACATGTAAGAACTAAATGACAATGTGTCCTGTCTGAAAACAGCCATTTAAAATGCATATTGCATGAAAACATTCGATGACAGCGCCGCCATCGGGGAAAGAGGCAGCCACACGCCAATCAGAGCATGAACTTGCCCAGGGCATGGTCCATGAAGCTGGCGTTCTCAAAGACAATGACACACTTATTGTGCATCCTTGATCATCTCCAAACACGACTCATCCTGGGTTTTTTTTTCCTGGTCCCATGATTTCCTTTTTACAGGGATACTTTTCTTGTGTTTATAAAAGTGTCCATTTTTGGGACACCTCTCTCCACAAACTAGCTCCACATACTGTTCATGCTGGCCCTGACTTGAGGGAAAGCGGCGTTTCCTTGGCTACAGTTTCTGGGTAGATCTTGGCAGCTGCCTGGCATCTTTTGGTCAGATGCCTATGTCCTGTCGGAAGGTTAGTAGTCAGAGCGTGTAGAACGATGAGCGACGAAACTATTTGTCCCTAGCATCGTCAGATTTCGCTGCAGCTACAAGTTTGATAACGATACGCTCTGCTCCGGTTTCTTAGTCGTGCTTAAGTCAGCACATGCAGTCTCATCAGGTTTTGTTTCGTTATGTCAGCCCAGCGATTTGGTTTGTCCATCTTTTGGTCCTTTTAATGATTTCATCAGATCAAAAAAACGTATGCACGCATACACGCATGCGAAAAGACACACACACACACACACACACACACACACACACACACACACACACACACACACACACACACAAACGTAAGCACACACATATTTCATCTGTGGAAAATCCCTTTGATCCTTCGCCTTGTGAGAATTCTTTTATATTCCGTGGAAGGAAGATCAGAGGATTCCGTCTCATGTGACGAAGGATCTCCCACATTCACATGTCCCCGTGAACAAGTCGTGTGAATCACGTGACCAAGGATCTCCCTCATTCACACGTCAGCGTGAACAGGTCGTGTGAATCACGTGATGAAGGATCTCGCTCAGTCACATGTCACCGTGGACAGGCCGTGTGAATCACGTGACGGAAGGATCTCCCCCCATTCACGTTTCACCGTGAACAGGGCATGTGAATCACGTGACGGAAGGATCTCCCCCATTCACGTGTCACCGTGAACAGGCTATGTGAATAAGTTCACCAATAGTTTAAAAGTGAGTCTTTGTTTCACAGACTGGTGACACATTGAGGAAGCTCTTTCACGTGGCAGCTTTTTCACAGCAGATGGACAGAGGTCGAGTGGATCTCCCATGGATGTTCGGGGGCAGTCAAGGTCCACTTCTGAAAGTTAACCCTTAGTTTCGTCATGCTCTGTACGTGCATTTCGTTCGAAAACTTTTTCCCACTTAAGTTTCGGGTTTGGGAGAGTTTTGCATCGTCTGCTTCATCCATCAGAGTTGATTGATGTCTTGCCGACATATGTGACGCTTGGTTGAGATCACATATGTGTTGCTGGGTTTGTTACAGTGTGATTTTTTTCCGGTTCTACCACTCTGTCCACTTCAGATCTAGTGTACAATAAGAGAATACGATAACATGTCCATTTTTTTTATACCTGTGCTTCTCGAAAATAAAATATCGGTTCCATAGACTGACCCAACAACAGCTCAGTTTGTTAAACACATGGAGAGAACTTATGACAATGTATCTTGCATGAACACAACCCGTCTTACATGAACACAATCCGTCTTGCATGAACACAATCCGTCTTGCATGAACACAATCCGGCTTGCATGAAAACAACCAGTCTTGCATGAACACAATCAGTCATAATGTCTACTACATGAAAACAGCCTGTAATAGTGCGAATAATTACACTCCGGTAGGAGGCGTAAAGAACACATTCAGGACGTAGTCCTTGCAGAAGGTGTTCTCAAAGACAAAGAAGAACTTTTTTTTGTCTTTCCTCAATCTTCTTGAAACAGGAATTAGCCTGGCTCCTGGTTCCATACTTTTATTGTTATTAAGACTTCTCCTGAGATTGTCCATATTTGATATTCTCTTCAGTGAAACTCCTCAGCAGTTGGACCTACCTCTCACACTGACCATGGGTCGAGCAGTGGCTGGGTTTTCTTGGCCGCGGCATCTGTGCAGATTCTGGCACCTGGCTGATGTCTTTGGGTCAGGTGCCTGTACACCTCAGTTCTCTCTGACCCATATTTGGTACATGGAGAACGAAGATCAACAAGACCACGTTGCACTTACACTTGAACGATTCTTACGTCTTATGATTCTTCCATCTTTTGTTCCTTTACCAGACAGAGTTGCAAAGAAAATGTATGTGGGATGTTTGGCACATTGCAGGTAAAGAGCGGTGAATTTTAATTCGGTGGAATTCATAGTTTTCGTGTGGTAATTCCACTTTTGACCGTCAAACAGGCAGACAGGTCATGATCTCACGTGCTGACAGGACAGAAGCAGGAGCTGGGTCTTGTCTTGATCATAGGAAGCCATGGGTTACTGGCTGATAGCCCAGCGTCTCTTGCACATGTTCACACGAACTTTTTCAGCGTGCAAACTTCTCTGTCAAAACATTGTCTGAGAGTGGCATCGTCATATAGTGATGCCTGCTTGAAGTGATTTTTACTCTTCCAAACTTCTCACACGTGAGTGAAGAACGGCATTGTATAATCAAGGTCAACACTCAATAAACTTACGTCCCTTCAACCTGAAAGTTCATCACCGAATCATTTTTTTTTTTTTTTGTAAACGTAAATTGTTTTACTCTTTAGCCATGCTGGACCTCAAAAAGCGGAAGTAATTGATGTGGCAGAAGAGGTTTTCCCCAGAATTTCGAGGGGGAGGGTGGGGGGGGGGGGGGGGGGAATAGAAGCTCGTTAGACTTCAGAGAGTAGAGGTGATTGAGGTGGCAGACAAGGTTTTCCCCGGAACTCTGAGGAGGCGGGGGTGGGGGTGTGGGATGTGTGTGTGTGTGTGTGTGTGTGGGGGGGGGGGGGGGGGGGGATAGAGGCTCGTTAGACTTCAGAGAGTAGAGGTGATTGAGGTGGCAGACAAGGCTGTGTGCAATAGCAGTGACTGGTTAAAGAAAAGAAGACATGACTTTCATAACATTTGGCCTTGTCAGAAAGTCGCGAAGCTGATAACAGAATAGACTGTCTGATTGTCCATCTCCTGATTCCCACCACCGTGGAAGCAGTCCATGTGGAACATCAAAGGTACTTTGGTGTGGTGTGGAAGCAGTCCATGTGGAACATCAAAGGTACTTTGGTGTGGTGTGGAAGCAGTCCATGTGGAACATCAAAGGTACTTTGGTGTGGTGTGGAAGCAGTCCATGTGGAACATCAAAGGTACTTTGGTGTGGTGTGGAAGCAGTTGATGTGAACATCAAAGGTACTTTGGTGTGGTGTGGAAGCAGTCCATGTGGAACATCAAAGGTACTTTGGTGTGGTGTGGAAGCAGTTGATGTGAACATCAAAGGTACTTTGGTGTGGTGTGGAAGCAGTTGATGTGAACATCAAAGGTACTTTGGTGTGGTGTGGAAGCAGTTGATGTGAACATCAAAGGTACTTTGGTGTGGTGTGGAAGCAGTCCATGTGGAACATCAAAGGTACTTTGGTGTGGTGTGGAAGCAGTTGATGTGAACATCAAAGGTACTTTGGTGTGGTGTGGAAGCAGTTGATGTGAACATCAAAGGTACTTTGGTGTGGTGTGGAAGCAGTTGATGTGAACATCAAAGGTACTTTGGTGTGGTGTGGAAGCAGTTGATGTGAACATCAAAGGTACTTTGGTGTGGTGTGGAAGCAGTTGATGTGAACATCAAAGGTACTTTGGTGTGGTGTGGAAGCAGTTGATGTGAACATCAAAGGTACTTTGGTGTGGTGTGGAAGCAGTTGATGTGAACATCAAAGGTACTTTGGTGTGGTGTGGAAGCAGTCCATGTGGAACATCAAAGGTACTTTGGTGTGGTGTGGAACAGTTGATGTGAACATCAAAGGTACTTTGGTGTGGTGTGGAAGCAGTTGATGTGGAACATCAAAGGTACTTTGGTGTGGTCTGAAGAGCTGCAACTCCCTAACAGTTATTCAAACCGAAAATTTCAGCTGTGCAGGAAACATGTATGTAAAAAATCCAGCTGGTCATGCTGTCTGGTAGTAGCACCCAGCAATGCCGATTCCCATCAGCTTAAAAAAAATACATTTTGTTTTATTTACATTTATTTATTTATTTTTTTTTCTCCACGCATTTTAATCATGTAATACAAGAGCTTACGCATGCCCAGAAAGAAGACAGTGCGCGGAAATTTTCAGACATATGTAATGAAGCAAACTTTAGAAAGAGAGGGGGTTAGTTACCGCCAAGAACATCGACAAACAAAGCACAGGACAAGACACAATGCATTTCGACCTCTTGGGTCTTCTTCAGGCAAAAAAAAAAAACAAAAAAAAACCAGATCACATTTAACATTTAGGACAGTACAAACAAAGAACGAAGAGTGACTTATCTGTCCATGTGTTCAGAAAAAAGGGTATATCTATGGATGACATACATAAACATTCTTTTTCTTACAGTATAAATATGCAACGCAACTATGATAACAAACTTATGTAAGTCTATACATTAACACACAGTGGCACATATTCAAAGCGAACAGATGTAGATGCATTTTAAAAATCTTTTAAATGGGCACACATAATAAATTTGTAAACATATTTTGTAATGGCTTGTGAGTTGACTTGAACGCAGCAACAGCCCTGAAATGGCCCTTTGCGGTCGGCTGGGCTAAAAGCAACATTACCTTACCTCCCACCAGCTGCATGGTGTGCCGGGGGCTCTGAGGAGAATAATCTAATTTTGGAAGCGAACCAGTCTCCATGTGTCATGGCATGAAAAAGGACAATCATAACCCTCATCACCTTGACGTTCAGTGAACTGCCCCATAAGAACTCCATAACCCCACGTTCGAGTCATTTAGTAACACAGGATGAGCAATAGGACGATCGGCTGTGCTTTATTTTTTTATTTTTTTTTCTCCACGCATTTTAATCATGTAATACAAGAGCTTACGCATGCCCAGAAAGAAGACAGTGCGCGGAAATTTTCAGACATATGTAATGAAGCAAACTTTAGAAAGAGAGGGGGTTAGTTACCGCCAAGAACATCGACAAACAAAGCACAGGACAAGACACAATGCATTTCGACCTCTTGGGTCTTCTTCAGGCAAAAAAAAAAACAAAAAAAAACCAGATCACATTTAACATTTAGGACAGTACAAACAAAGAACGAAGAGTGACTTATCTGTCCATGTGTTCAGAAAAAAGGGTATATCTATGGATGACATACATAAACATTCTTTTTCTTACAGTATAAATATGCAACGCAACTATGATAACAAACTTATGTAAGTCTATACATTAACACACAGTGGCACATATTCAAAGCGAACAGATGTAGATGCATTTTAAAAATCTTTTAAATGGGCACACATAATAAATTTGTAAACATATTTTGTAATGGCTTGTGAGTTGACTTGAACGCAGCAACAGCCCTGAAATGGCCCTTTGCGGTCGGCTGGGCTAAAAGCAACATTACCTTACCTCCCACCAGCTGCATGGTGTGCGGGGGGCTCTGAGGAGAATAAGCTGTTTCTGGAAGCGAACCAGTCTCCATGTGTCATGGCTTGAAAAAGAACAATCATAACCCTCATCACCTTGACGTTCAGTAATCTGCCCCATAAGAACTCCATAACCCCACGTTCGAGTCATTTAGTAACACAGGATGAGCAATAGGACGATCGGCTGTGCTTTGAATTGTCAGTGCCTACAGTACCCGTTTGGATGAATATTGAATGATTCCAGGCGACCGAAAGCCGGGTAAATGGTCATCCATTGTCTCTTCCCCAGCACAGCAGCTCTCCCAGCGAGACCATCGATCACTGCCTATGCTTCTGTCTACAAAGCCCCTGCAGAGAGTTGCAATCTTGTCACTGTGGAAGGGCTCATGTGGCCCAGAGAGTCCTTACATTAGGCTGATAGGGGATATCGTTACTTGGAGGGAACGCTACTTTTCCAAAATGCTTCCAGGCTTGTGTGGCCAAGATGTTAACAGGCCTAAGCATAACGTGGCAAGGGTTTGATACCCCAGGTAGGGTTTCCCATGTTAGACAGAGATTGTCTCTCCCTCACCAGGCTTGTGTGGCCAAGATG
Organism: Conus canariensis; assembly: GCA_033310375.1. Classification (NCBI taxonomy): domain Eukaryota; kingdom Metazoa; phylum Mollusca; class Gastropoda; order Neogastropoda; family Conidae; genus Conus; species Conus canariensis. The sequence continues at coordinate 43,488,857 of CM065735.1, forward strand.
TTAACAGGCCTAAGCATAACGTGGCAGGGTTTGATACCCCAGGTAGGGTTTCCCATGTTAGACAGAGATTGTCTCTCCCTCACCAGGCTTGTGTGGCCAAAATGTTAACAGGCCTAAGCATAACGTGGCAGGGTTTGATACGTCAAATAGGGTTTCCCATGTTAGACAGAGATAGTCTCTCCCTCACTAAACCTAAGGCCCAGGCGTATAGCGAGAGGAATGGAACTCGCAGACGGATACCAAACTGTTCAAAATCCGCCCAAACCTGGAAGAATTTTTACCATGTTCCCGAGGCAGCCGTAAAGATGAAAAAGTCTGGTGCCGTTTGCATACAGGCCACTCGTTTTACACCCGTTCTTATCTTTTAAAAAGTGAAGAAGCTCCGTGGTGCATTCAATGTCATGTACCACTCATGGTGAAATGTATTCTTTGATAGTGTTGGGACTTGCATGATGTGAGAAATAAACATTTTACAGCAGTCTCCATGAAAACCTTGTTCAGAGATGTTCCATCCGGTGTGATCTTTGAGTTTCTGAAAGTGATTCACATTTTTCATTTGACCTAAGAAATTTACAGAAGAAAGATTTTTTAATAAAATTTCTGGTGTGTTTTAGGTGTAGTTTAAAGGTTGGGTAAATGAGTTTTTTTTAAACTTGTAGTTGCAAAGTAGTTGTAGTGGTTCATTTGTATTTTTTGATTTTTTTTTTTTAATGACTTGTGAGTTGACTTGACCACGGTGACAGCCCTGATATGGCCCTTTATGTGGGTCAGCTGGGCTGTAAGCAACCTTACCTTACCTTACCTTACCTTACCTTACCTTACCTTACCTTACCTTACCGTAGATTGCCTTACCTTACCTTACCTTACCTTGCCTTGCCTTGCCTTGCCTTGCCTTGCCTTGCGTTACGTTACGTTACCTTGCTTTGCCTTGCCTCGCCTTGCCTTGCCTTACCTTACCTGAGTAAGGTTGAGGGTTTAGAAAAAACAGTGGCATACCTGTTTTATTTTTCATCTTCTGTCTTGCTTCCTAAGGTCATTTCTATCTTCCTCACCCCATCATGTCTTCTGTTCCACGTGCTTCCTTTTCCTCTGTGGGTCTTCTTCAGACTTGCCCATGTTTGCCATGCGGTGTGACTCTTTGAAGCAAAGGAATGAGATCCTCGAGGTTGAGAGGTTCGGGGCGCTCAACGCATCTCTTTGGCCCAAACCTCCCCTCCCCTTAGAGAGGAAGGTACACTTTGGCTCTCGAGCGTCAATCACACACCCTTTGCTGGTTGGGGTCAGGACAGCTTTTTTTTCGTCTGGCCAAGGTAAAGTCTGGTGCCGTTTGCATACAGGCCACTCGTTTTACACCCATCATTATCTTTGAAAAGGTGAATAAGCTCCGTGGTGCATTCCATGTCATGTACCACTCACAGTGAGACACATACTTCTAGAGTGTTGGGACTTGCATGATGTGAGACATAAAAACACTTTACAGCAGACTCCATGAAATCTTTGTTCAGAGATTTCCCACCTGACGTGATCTTTGAGTTTCTAAAAGAGATCAACATTTTTTAAATCTGATCTAAGATTTTACGGAAGAAAATTTTTTTACTTCTGGTGCGTTTTTAGAAGGTATATTTTAAAGAAATGCGTGAATGTTTTTTTTTGTTTTTGGATGACTTGTGAGTTGGTTTTAATGTGGTGACAGCCCTGATATGGCCCTATTGCGGTCGCCTGGGCTATAAGCAACGTTACCTTACCTTACCTAGGTAAACCCTGCAGTATTGAACTCTCTCCTCCCAGGAGCAGGACATGATCAGGGGGAGGAATGCTTGCTGTTCATCTACCTGGAAACCTGAAGGAGTCAAGGAATGTGGTTTTCGCCTGGTTCCTGAGATGAGTTGAATTGCATGGTGAATGTGTGGTTGTTCGGTCGCCCTGGCTCCTGAGATGAAGCTTGAATTGCATGGTGAATGTGTAGTGTTTCGCCCTGGCTCCTGAGATGAGTTGAATTGCATGGTGAATGTGGTGTTCGCCCTGGCTCCTGAGATGAGTTGAATTGCATGCTGGTTGTGGTAATTGGAATGTTACGAATTCTCATGGGGGAAAACATTCCAGAACTTCATGGCTTCAAAGCATCACCCCCACACAGCGGAGAGAAGTTTTTTTTTTTTTTTCCACACTGTCTAAAGTCTTTGTCGCAACGGATCCAGTTTAAGATGTTTTGAGTATGTTCTAAAGGAACTGGTGCATTGAACGGTTTTTTTTTTTTTTTTTTTTTAACTGATTTTGACGATGCGATAGCCCTGATACGATCCCTTGCAGTCGGCTGGGCTATAAACAATACAGAAGGAAATCTTACATGAGGCTGGGAACAGTAAACAGTAATTAAAGAACAGGTAGTATTACAGGTAGTATCTACAGTAGTATCTACAGGTAGGTATCTACAGGTAGGTATCTACAGGTAGGTATCTAATCTTGTTGAAGCAGCATTCGTTTGCAGTTATGGGCGTCTGCTCATTTCATCAAGGGAGCGAGAGTTACCGTACTTGTTTTTTTTTTCATTAATAAACAATATAAGTTGAATTGTTTAAAATATAACACAGGAAATGGAAAAGAGACAAGGTAACAAACATGCATGCATACACACAGTCTCAGAGCAAAAAAAAAAAAAAAAAAAGAGAAGTATATGACTTTAAGAATGCTTGGCTAGCTGGTTGATCATCGAAGGCCCGGACGGAAATCTCCCACTGTCAGCAGTGAGCCCTGTTGTGATCACCCAAGGCATTAAGAAACTCTCTGGAATTAAATGGAGAGCAAAGATATAGAGGAATGAGTCTTTTGTTCGTTGAAGTCACGTCCAAGCTGCGCTCTGAAGTGCTCATGAAATCAGTAATGTTAGTAGATCATCAGATCGAGGTGTTTCCTCATAATTCTTTTAAGAGAATGAACTTCTGCAGAGGCCAGCGTGAGCAAGCTCTACGACAAGAGACGTTTTTTTTTTTTCTGACTTTCTGCACAGCAGCATTATCTCAAAACATTTTACTGGCATACCACTGTCTCCCTGGCTGCTCTTGAAATGGTTTCTAAATCAAAACATAAAGTTTTTCTCATTTTGTTGGGCTCCCTTTCTGCTTTGGAGGCCATTGCTTGCCGTAACGTCAAGCACCCTCAACTGCTGAAGTTATTCATACTGTACACCTCTCTGAAATCAGATGACCATAACATTTTTCTTGCTCGGGTTCCCAGCCATGTGGGCATTCAAGGCAACAAAGTGGTTGATGAACTTGCCAAGAGTGCCACCGAGAAAGAGTTGAGCAGATTGTCTGTCCCTCATACTGATCTGAAACCCAAAACTCGGTGTCAAAGACCTCTGGCAAGAGGAATGGAACTTGCAGACGGATACCAAACTATTTAACATCTGTCCAACCCTGAAAGAGGTTTTACCATGTTCCCGAGGCGGCCGTAAAGAAGAAAACAGTTTTGTGCTGTTTGCGTACATGCTACTCCTTTTACTCCCGTTCTTATCTGTTAAAAGGTGAAGAAGCTCCGTGGTGCATTCCATGTCATGTACCACTCACAGAAAAACCTATTCCTTTAGAGTGCTGGGATTTGCGTCATGCGAGACATAAACGCTTTACAGCAGATTCCATGAAAACCTTGTTCAGAGATGTCCCACCTGATGTGATCTATAGATTTCTGAGAGAGATGAACATTTTTGAGCTGATCTAAGATTTTACGGAGGAAAGATTTTTAACAACATTTCCGGCGTGTTTTAGGTGTGCTTTAAAGGGTTGTGTAATTTTTTTGGGGAATAACTTGTGAGTTGACTTCAACACGGTGACAGCCCTGATATGGCCCTTTGCGGTCAGCTGGGCTATAAGCAGCATACCTTACCTTACCTTACCTTACCTTACCTTACCTTACTACTTACCTTTACCTTACCTTACCTTACCTTACCTTACCTTACCTTACCTTACCTTACCTTACCTTACCTTACCTTACCTTACACCACTATCTTGCTCTAGGTGCCGTAAGTTTACTTACGTGTTGGGGAGCACTGTACAGAGCGAGAGGCGGGCAGTGTCTGCTTCAAGGCAGTTCACAGGGGTGCATGTAACAGGCTGGCCGTCTGCACCTGAAAGTGCTGGATCCTATCTCTGTCTGCACCTGAAAGTGCTGGATCCTATCTCTGTCTGTACCTGAAAGTGCTGGATCCTATCTCTGTCTGTACCTGAAAGTGCTGGATCCTATCTCTGCCTGACCGGAAAGTGCTGGATCCTTTCTCTGTCTGCACCTGAAAGTGCTGGATCCTATCTCTGTCTGTACCTGGAAGTGCTGGATCCTATCTCTGTCTGTACCTGGAAGTGCTGGATCCTATCTCTGTCTGTACCTGAAAGTGCTGGATCCTATCTCTATCTGACCTGAAAGTGCTGGATCCTATCTGTGTCTGTTCCTGAAAGTGCTGGATCCTAGCTCTGTCTGCACCTGAAAGTGCTGGATCCTAGCTCTGTCTGTACCTGAAAGTGCTGGATCCTATCTCTGTCTGTTCCTGAAAGTGCTGGATCCCATCTCTGTCTGTACCTGAAAGTGCTGGATCCTATCTCTGTCTGTACCTGAAAGTGCTGGATCCTATCTCTGTCTGTACCTGAAAGTGCTGGATCCTATCTCTGCCTGACCTGAAAGTGCTGGATCCATTCTCTGTCTGTACCTGAAAGTGCTGGATCCTATCTCTGTCTGCGCCTGAAAGTGCTGGATCCTATCTCTGTCTGACCTGAAAGTGCTGGATCCTATCTCTGTCTGTACCTGAAAGTGCTGGATCCTCTCTCTGTGATCTGAAAGTGCTGGATCCTGTCTCTGTCTTACATGAAAGGGCTGGATCCTATCTCTGTCTGACCTGAAAGCGTTGGATCCTATCTCTGTCTGACCTGAAAGCGCAGGATCCTATCTCTGTCCTACCTGAAAATGCTGGATCCTATCTCTGTCTGTACCTGAAAGCCCTGGATTCTATCTCTGTCTGACCTGAAAGTGCTGGATCCTATCTCTGTCTGTACCTGAACGTCCTGGATCCTATCTGCGTCCTACCTGAAAGTGCTGGATCCTATCTGTGTCTAATCTGAAAGTGCTGGATCCATTCTCTGTCTGTACCTGAAAGTCCTGGATCCTATCTCTGTCTGCACCTGAAAGTGCTGGATCCTATCTGTGTCTGTACCTGAAAGTGCTGGATCCTATCTCTGTCTGTACCTGAAAGTGCTGGATCCTATCTCTGTCTGTACCTGAAAGTGCTGGATCCTGTCTCTGTCTGTACCGGAAAGTGCTGGACTCCAAGTTCCCGTGGAGACAGTGACGGGGCAGGGTACATCACCTGTGCCATCACCACCCTGACCGACAGTAGCTACGTGGACAATATACCCCAGGCACGAAAGAAGACATAACTCCTTCCACATGAAAAGCCATCGCCAAAGTCTGGGCATACCCTGGCAAAGACAAGAGTGGCCCAAAGCCGAGGTCCTCTCTCACGCTGGCGTACACACAATGCCCGCCCTGCTCGAACAACGCACAGTCCCCTGGCTGGAGCATGTTCAGTGCATGCCGGGTGATCACATCCTAAAGGACATCCTCAGTGCTGAGCTGGGGTCCTGGGCGAAAACTACTGTCCGCCCTAGGCTGCGATACAATGTTGTGCGCACGACAAACACGAACGGCTTTGGCATCGACAAGAAAGAAAAAGATACACCCGAAGGTGCATGTGGGACCCAGAGAAGTACTGTCCTCAACTGCCGAACAAACCAGCTGGGAGCAATCCTGCACCACCCTTGGAAGCCTGCGCTGTGTTCACATAGGGTGCAGGCACGCACAGGGCGTTCCATTAAGACGTCAAGGGATAATAAGTGACACCTCGTGTGCACGACAAGCATGGACGCGTTTGCCATCGACACACAAAGAAAAGACTTAGTGGTCGAGGTAGACAGGTAACCTACACCATCAACTTTTGCCAGGGAAAGAGAAGTTACTGAGCGTAGCACACGTGAACTAATGGGTGTGCGACGGAAAAGACCTGATGGCAATCAGAAACATTTTGTACTCGACAATGCGTACATGCATCCAGGATCCCAGAAACAGCGAGGACCTTTTTTTTTTTTTTGGAGGGGGGGGGGGGGGGGGGGGGGGGGGAAGGGGGAGTACAAAATGAATTTGGAGACTGTATAATATGTGGACATCATAATGCATGGTCAAAATCGTGAGATCAGCATGGTTCCCACCCTCAAGGAAGTGTCCCGGAAGAAATGTTGGATGAAGCACTTGTTCGGCGCACTGACAACAGAATCTCCAACCCATACAGCAATGCAGGGTTTCGCCGACAGTGTCATGGACTTTGCACCCGTCGTACCACAATTCACAACAGGCATGAGTGCGGACGCACTTCTCCATCACGGAAGTGACCAAATTATCCTGTCTAACTCAGTTTACAGAAACTATTAAAAGGAAAAGAAACGAAACGAAAGGACTCGGTTCAGGACGACAACAATCAAAGAAATGTCGTAAGACAGTTCAAGGAATAGCACGTGCAAAAAAAAGAAACAATGCTGACCCTAAACAAATCGTTCAACCTCTTTGTTGGAATAGAAACAAAGAAACAGCCATGGAGTAGAAACACAAGGTTATGAGAATTGGACAGAAACAAAGAAGAAAACCTCTGCCCTGATCCAGGTATTGAAACAAACATGAATCAGAAAGACTGAACAATTCAAAACAAGCTGAAAAAAAAAAAAGCGAAAGTAACTAAATAGCAACCATTCTATAAATCACTTCATTACGGGGGCCGGAATAGCTCAGTGGTAGAGCGCCGGACTCGTAGTCTTGGGGTTGCGGGTTCGAATCTCCGCCGGGCCGTTTCGGTACAGGGGGATTTTTCCCTCGGAGTTAACATTGGTTCTGACTCCATTTCCCATACAGTCCTTCGAATGAGACTATAAACCGAGGTTCCCTGTGTGAACGCACGCAGCACACACGTCAAATCCCATCACCAACTTTCGGAAGAGAAGGCCAGTTTGGTCGTTGGTATGGATGACACGTTACACATAGCATGCACCTTCCCCGAAGATGGAATATGGCTGCCTTAATGGCGGGATTAAAAAAAAACAACGGTCATACACACAAAACTCCACTGCCCTGTTGGACAGATGGGATTAATACTTGCCTGTCTCTACAGGGAGTGTCCGCAGGAGTGTCAGCCTGCGTACGCACCCAGGGTCGGCTTGACTGAAACTTTTTTTTTTTTTTAATAAAAAGGGAGCGACAAGAGGAATTCGGAAGACAAGAACAGATTTTTGACCAAGTGAAATCCACATCCAGCTCAAACTGGCAACGATGATGAACTGGCAGCACTTGAATTGGATGGAGCGATAGCTAAATGAGCTGAGTTCCTTAAATCCCTGGGGATCATCACCATGAGAGGTTGAGTTCATTGAACAAGGAAGGCAGAGCGAAGCTTTTCAATATACGTACGTACGTGTTTTAACCTAGAGGGCTGGATGTAGGGACAAAAAAAAAATCGTGTACGCTTTGCCCCCCACGCTCTTTAGAAAAAAAAAGTATCGTTAATTCCTTCGTTTGTTCGACCGTTCTCTCTCTCTCTCTCTCTCTCTCTCTCTCTCTCTCTCTCTCTCTCTCTCTCTCTCTCTCCTTTCATTACTTATGGTATCTACAGATGAAACTATTATTATAAAACGTTTTTGTGTTTTCGTGTCCAAGGCATTTAAGAGTCGAAGTTATGTATTAATTGTTGTGTGTTGTTTGATTTCGTCTTTTTGTGTGTGTATGTTTTTTTTTAGTGTATGTACTGTTATGGTGACGAG
>CM065735.1:43506700-43511700 GCA_033310375.1 Conus canariensis
ATGCGTGTGTGTGTGTGTGTGTGTGTGTGTGTGTGTGTGTGTGTGTGTGTGTGTGTGTGTTGTGCTTTAAGGCGTCGTGCATTTAAACCTCGTGACATGACTGACAACGTTTACTCCGATTGGCTAACACTCACCCTTTACTACTATGTCAAAGTCATCTACCAACACTCGGTCTGCATTGGTGGAGCTCGGGTATTGGGTTTATCAGGATCTTTGTCTGTCTGTCTCTGTCTCTCTCTTTGTCTCTGTCTCTCTCTGTCTTGTCTGTCACTCTCTCTCTGCTTGTGTGTGTGTGGTGTGTGTGTGTGTGTGTGTGTGTGTGTGTGTGTGTGTGGTGTGTGTGTGTGTGTGTGCGTATGTGTGTACATTCTTGCGAATGTTTTATTGCTGGCTCTCTCTCTCTCTTCTCTCTCTCTCTCTCTCTCTCTACCTCTCTCTCTCTCTACTTACATACCACACACACACACACACACATACGCAGGCACGCACACAAACATGCACGCATGCACGTACGCACGCAAGGCACTCACACACACACACACACACACACCACACACACACACAACACACACACACACACACACACACACACACACACACACACACACACATTTGCCAGAATTATGTGGTGAGACACATTTAAAAGCAAATCTTTCTCATTCATTTGAAAACCAAACCCTGACGGCCATTTTTGAAATGGTAACATTCATCAACTAGCATGAAATGCTCTCTGTATCAAGGTGACCCATGAAAATTGCTTTTTAGGGTGATGCATCGCTAAAACAAGCGAAATGTAAAACGAAGAAAAAATGGTAGTAAAAAAAAAATTCGGTGACAGCTTCAGTGGCTATTCTGATATCTATATATATATATTATTTCATGGAAATCTGTTAAAGAAAAAATTGGCTGCTTACATTAGAAAATCTGCCATATCATTGATCTTTTTAGCGACACGTGTCGCGGGCATCTTGGAAAGTCAACATTTCGCTTCGCGAAGAGCATGACATTTGGATAATTTTCAAGGTGGTTTCCAAGTGTTCCTTTCTAGGTGATATTTTGATAGATGTAAAAGTCTATAAGTAATAGATCTCTTCTGCAATGTTTTTTTTTTTTTAATTTCTTTTTTATTTTTCACATTTGGACTTCATCTTGAAAATACAACACGCATCAGACAGCAAGACATGTGACAAGTTTCAGGGCAGCCTTCCAATCTTAATTCCAGGGATGTCTGTCATTGTGTAAGAATTCCATGTGTCATATTGAAAAATCTTGCTTCCTTTTTTTTTTTTTTTCTTCGATAAAACGTCCAATCATTTTGACAGTTAAGCCTGAAAAAACCAAATCAACACCCACACAACTGCCATTAAAATGGACTAAATCTTAAGGCAACATCTAAGCATTATTTTACAACATTCTCTGGCTAAAAACCAGCGACCTCTTTGATACAGAAGACCAGAATACAGTATTCATTTATGTTCCAGCCACCATCTTGATTATAAAAAAAAAAAAAGAAACGAAAAGAAAATTGATCAAACACACAACGTTTTGCAGGGTTCAAGACAAAATATGTAAACACTCAGTTTCTGGAATTCTTGTTACAGAAGAAGGCAGTGAAAATGCCACAGAAAAAAAAAAAAAATCCCAGCAATTCTGAATATACGTTTTCTGTCTTCAGCTAGCAGTCTGTCTTTGAGTGGCCTTACTGCAACTTACAAAAAGAAAATGATCAGTAGAGATAATGCGGCATCCCATGGACATAACTGTGTAGCAAACACTTTTAAGAAAACAGGTTAAATCGTCGATGGCGCCCTTTCGTCGAAGTTCAGCTGTCAGAATGATTGGAAAAAAAAAAAAAAAAAAAAAAAAAAGAAGAAGAACAAAAATCACGACTGGCAGGCCAACTACTCTGATTTCTTAAGGTGTTTTTTTTTCCCAGCATGCTATTTGTCTTCTTCCTCTTCTGATTCCTAAACTTAAAAAATAAAAATCTTTCTTTTTTTTTTGTCTCTTCTCCTTTTCGCTCTCCTTTTCCCTCCTCCTCCTTCTCTTTCTTCTCCTCCACCTCCTCTTTCTTCTTCTTCCTCCTCCTGTTACCTCCTCCTCTCCTTTCTATCTCCTCCTCCTTCTCCTTTCTCCTCCTCCTCCTCCTCCTCTTTCTCCTTCTCCTCCTCCCTTCTCCTTCTCCTCCTCCTCCTTTCTCCTCCTCCTTCTTCCTTCCTCCTCCTCCTCTCTCCTCTTTCTCCTTCTCTCTCCTCCTTCTCCTCCTCCTCTCCTCCTCCTCTCCTCCTCTTTCTCCTTCTCCTCCTTCCCCTCCTCTTTCTCCTCCTCCTCCTCTTTCTCTTTCCTCCCTTCTCCTCCTCCTTTCTTTCCCCTTCCTCCCTCCTCTTTCTCCTTCTCCTCCTCCTCCTCCTCTTTCTCTCCCTTCTCCTCCTCCTCCTCCTCTTCTTTTCCTTCCTCTTCCTTCTCCTCTTCTCCTTCTTCTCCTCCTCTTCTTGCCCTCCCTCTTACCATTCTTTCTCCTCCTTCTCCTCTTCCTCCTCCACCTCCTCTTACTCCTCCATTTCCTCTTCCTCTTCCTCCTCCTCCTCTTCCTTCTCCTCCCTCCTCCTCTTCCTCCTCCTCCGGTGCTAATGGTGAATGTCATGGACGCCAGAGCGTGGCGGAGTCTGGAATGCTGTTCGGTGTTGCAGCCATCCCCTCGCAGCAGTAGTGGCACTCTAAATCAGGGGTGGCCACCGCAGGATCGAACTCCATACAGATCCGTTTGTCCGACGTCTGCAGGTTTCCACCGATCCACACACGTCTGGCTCTAACACACCTGCAACAACAACACCCCTCCCCCACCCCCGTACACATTGTTTGTTGTTGGTCTACACACCTAAAACACCACCCTGAACACACCTGAAACACTCCATGAATATACCTGAAGCAAACCCTGAACACACGTGAAACACCCCGTACACGTTGCTTGTTGGTCTAGATACCTGAGACACCACCCTGAATACACCTGAAACACTCCCTGAAACACACCTGAAACATCCCCTAAACACTACCTGAAATACCCTGAAAACACCTGAAATACCCCCTGAACATACTTGAAATACTCCCCGAACCATGAAATCCCTGAAACACCTGAAATACCTTTGAACACCCTGAAACCCTCCTGAAAACGCCTGAAACACTCCCAAACCCTGAAACGCCCCTGAAAATACCTGAAACATCCCTGAAAACACCCGAAACATCCCCTGAAAACACCTGAAACATCCCCTGAACAAATTTGAAACCCCGCTGAAAACATCTGAACCCCCCCCCCCCCCCCGACTATATCTGAAATACCCCTTGAAAACACCTGAAACACGCCTGAAATACTTCTTGAAAATATCTGAAATACCTCCTGAACACACCTGAAACACTCCATGAACAAACCTGAAAAGACACCCTATGAACACAACTGAAATACCCCTGAAACACCTGAAACACCCTGAAACACCTGAAACACACATGGTAACACACCAAAACACCCCTGATACACACCTGAACATCCGGCTAACACACCTGAAACACCCTGACACAATCTGGAACACCAAACACTGAACACATTCTGTAAAAAACCACTCCCTGAAGAAACCTGAAACACCCACTGTAACATTACCTGGTATACCCTGAAAACACCCTGAAATTCTACCACCATGAAAACACCCAAAACACTCCCTGGAACACACCGAAACATCCATGTACACACTGAGCAGCTACACACCAGAAACACCACCTGAACATTATCATTGGTAAACACCTGAAACACCCCTGTAAATCCATTATATCTGACTAAACACCTGAAACATCCCCTGTACACATATCATTGGTCTCAACCAGAACACCCTCCCTGTACACATTACATGGCTTACATCACCTGACAACCTAAATCCCCTGTACACATATCATTGTCTACACACCTAGAAACACCCCTGTACACATTATCATTGGTCTACACACCTGAAACATCCCCTGTACACATTATCATTGGTCTACACACCGAAACACCCCCTGTACACATTATCATTGGTCTACACACCAGAAACACCCTGTACACATTATCATTGGTCTACACACCAGAAACATCCCCTGTACACATTATCATTGGTCTACACACCAGAAACATCCCCTGTACACATTATCATTGGTCTACACACCAGAAACACCCCCTGTACACATTATCATTGGTCTACACACCAGAAACACCCCTGTACACATTATCATTGGTCTACACACCTGAAACACCCCCTGTACACATTATCATTGGTCTACACACCAGAAACACCCCTGTACACATTATCATTGGTCTACACACCTGAAACCCCCCCTGTACACATTATCATTGGTCTACACACCTGAAACCCCCTGTACACATTATCATTGGTCTACACACCTGAAACACCCCTGTACACATTATTATTGGTCTACACACCAGAAACATCCCCTGTACACATTATCATTGGTCTAACACCCCAACTATCTTGAAACCAACACCCTCTGTACACATTTCATTGGTCTACACACTTTAAGCACCCCATGTACACACTATTATTGGTCTACACACCTGAAACACTCCATGTACACACTAGCATTGGTCTACACACCTGAAACACCCGATGTACACATTACCATTGGTCTACACACTTTAAGCACCCGTGTATACACTATTATTGGTCTATACACATGACATACCCTGTGTACACACTGCCACTGATCTACATACCTCTGTGTGTGTGGTGTGTGTGTGTGTGTGTGTGTGTGCGTGTGGTGGTGTGTGTGTGTGGTGTGTGTGTGTGTCTGTGTGTGTGTGTGTGGTGTGTGTGTGTGTGTGTGTGTGAGTGTGTGTGTTGTGTGTGTGTGTGTTTTGTGCTGTCGTGCTTTTTGTGTGTTTGTTGTTTGTGTGTTGTGTCGTGTGGTGTGTGTGTGGTGTCGTGTGGTGTGTGTTGTGTGTGTTGTGTGTGTGTTGT
>CM065735.1:43524200-43531700 GCA_033310375.1 Conus canariensis
AATAACAACAGTATCACCACCACCACCACCACCACCACCACCACCACCACCACCACACACCAACAACAACAACAACAACAAAACAACATACCATGCCCAAAAATTTCCCGGACACTACCATGTGCCAGGTCCAGTCTCTGGGATGCACACCTGCACATAATGTCCGGTCCGTCTCAGTGAGACATGGACACCTCGACAAACAACAACAAAAGTCAACAAGAAGACAAGACACAGCACACAACACACACACACACACACACACACACACACACACACACACACACACACACACACACACACACACACACACACACACACACACACACAACACACACACACACACACAACACACACACACACACACACACACACACACACACACCCCACACACACACACACACACACACACACAACACACACACACACAACAACACACACACACACACACAACACACACACACACACACACACACACACACACACACACACACACACACACACACACACACACACACACACACACACACACACACACACACACACACACACACACACACACACACACACACATACACACACTACATTCCCTCCTCTCCACCAGCCTCAAACACCTGAAAGTGCCAAAACAGAATATACATGTCTTTTGGTGCTTGTTCCTTTTCGTTAAACTTTCTCGTCCCAACAGTTTGGAACTCTTTGCCAGTCTGCGAAAAAAAACAAACAAACATATCTTCCAAAGCACTATTTGGAGCCCAGCCTTTTTAAGCAGATGATTTCAATCATTCTGTGCTAAGTGTATGAGTGACTAAAACTAGCTCACTGTGTGCCAAGTGTGTGTGTGAGTGAAATTAGTTTCTGTGTGTCAAAAGTGTGAGTGAGTGAGGGCTGATCCTGTTTCACATTGTGCGAGTGAATCTGTAACAATGAATAAGATTAGCCCCTGTCGGCTTAAAGCGTGTAAGTGAATGATGGTAGCTACCGTGTGCCAAACGTGTGTCAGTGAATGATGGTAGTTACGTGTGCCAAACGTCTGTCAGTGAATGATGGTAGTTACCGTGTGCCAAAAGTGTGTCAGTGAATGATGGTAGTTACCGTGTGCCAAAAGTGTGTCAGTGAATGATGGTAGTTACCGTGTGCCAAAAGTGTGTCAGTGAATGATGGTAGTTACCGTGTGCCAAAAGTGTGTCAGTGAATGATGGTAGTTACCGTGTGCCAAAAGTGTGTCAGTGAATGATGGTAGTTACCGTGTGCCAAAAGTGTGTCAGTGAATGATGGTAGTTACCGTGTGCCAAAAGTGTGTCAGTGAATGATGGTAGTTACCGTGTCCAAAAGTGTGTCAGTGAATGATGGTAGTTACCGTGTGCCAAAAGTGTGTCAGTGAATGATGTAGTTACCGTGTGCCAAAGTGTGTAAGTGAATGATGGTAGCTACTGTGTGCCAATAGTGTGTGGATGATTGAGACAGCTTCCGTGTGCAAACAAACAAACAAACAAAACAAAACAAACAAACAAAAAAAAACACGCGTAAATGAGTGTGAATAAATATGTATGTATCCGTGTGCGTGTGCGTATGTGTGTGTGTGTGTGTGTGTGTGTGTGTGTGTGTGTGTGTGTGTGTGTGTGTGTGTGTGTGTGTGTGTGCGTGTGGTGCGTGCGTGGTGCGCTTGCGTTCGTACATGCATGCATGCGTGCGCGCGCGCGCGCGCGCGCGCGCGCGCGCGCGCGTGTGTGTGTGTGTGTGTGTGTGTGTGTGTGTGTGTGTGTGTGTGTGTGTGTGTGTGTGTGTGTGAGCGTGTGCGTGTGTGTATGTGTGTGTGTGTGTGTGTGTGTGTGTGTGTGTGTGTGTGTGTGTGTGTGCAATACTCTCCCTCTCTTCCATCCTCTCCCCCCCCACCCCCCTGCCTTCACACACTCTCCCTCCCCTCCCCTCCCCCCCCCTCCCCCCAAGAACCACAGCTACAGAACCACGCATACATGTGAACATGTTTTATCGTAGTCACAGTTCCAAAAACTCCAAAGAGAGCAATTGGTATCTGGTCGTCTCAAAGACCCCCGCCATGGAAGACCCCGCATTACTTCCAATATATCCCTTGAGCGGTACTTAATCAGTGTCCGTTCTGAAATCACCTACACAACACGCTACTCCAAAGCCTTCCGTGGATGGAAATGATCGTCAAGTCACACACAGCCACACAAGTCACCCCGTTCCTCCCCCCCCTCTCCTCTCTCTTTTTCTCTCTCTCTCTCCTCTCTCTCTTCCTCTGTTCTGTATTCCCCTACCACTGCTCTTGGCCCCCCCCCCCGTTTTTTTTTTTCTTTTCTGTGCTCACTCTCTTTCTCCGCTCTGCAGTTTTCCCCCTACCACTCTTCTCGCCATATCCTTCACTGGTGACCATCCATACATCCATGAAAGACATTTCTGGGGGGGGGGGGGGGAGGGAATCTGACAGAAAAAAAGACTTCGACGCAAGTTTGGTACGGTCATGGATATGGAAGGGAAACTGAAAGTGGAGGGAATCATGAGACAAAAGGCCTGGCCTGGGGGCTTAACCATGAGGGCAGACACGACGTTGATATGAAATTTCCTTTTTTGGGGGGGGGGGGGGGGGGGGGGGAGGGGAAGACATGCGAACACGTGTGACAGGGCTGTACCCTAACGCTTCCTTCGACAGTCAATCCGTAAACCAGGCCCGAGAAGGTACAACCACTTGCGGTGTTTGTCAGGTTTGGAGAAAGCGTACAGATGTTTTCGGTCATTATGTCTGTTTCTCTAACTTGTTGATTGATGGTGATTGTGTGATTGACAGATTGAATAATTGTTCTAATAAGATTTGAAGACGGCTTTTGGATCATTCTCGGTCGTTCGTTTCTGGCTTGTTGATTGACTGATGGTGATTGACTAATGATGATTGAGTGATTGAGAGATTGAATGATTGTTTTTGTAAGATTTGAAGACAGCTTTTAGATATTCTCGGTCGTTTGTCTGTTTTCTGGCTTGTTGACTGACTGATGGTGATTGACTGATTGTGATTGACTGATCGTGATTGTGTGATTGACAGATTGAAATCATGGAGTCATCGAGCTCACCTCGTCCTCTGGACAGTCCCAGAGGGTGCGGGGGTCACGGATAAAGGTGGCAAGGTCATGGGGGTGGGCAGGTGTGGGGACGGAACGGGTAGAAGCAAGGCCCCCCTTGCACTGTGCCTGGGGATTCAACAATAGTGCCAGTGCATTTTACTACTACTATACTACTACTACTACTACTATCTTGCTGCTGCTGCTGCTGCTGCTGCTGCTGTTACTACCACGACTATGACTACTACCACTGCTATCACTACTGCTTCTCTAAAAAAAAAAAAAGAAAAGAAAAAGAAATACAACATCGTGCGTTAGGTCATGTGAAAGAAAACAATACTCATACCGGTCGCACCCTGCTTTCGCTTCTTATGAATGTACTTCGTAAGGCGTTTAAGAATACCTTCTGTGTTGACTGTTGCTTTTTGCATTTGCTGTTTTACCTTTTGGACTCCAGCTTAGTTCCGTTGGTCGAGCGCTGGGCTCCTGATCCTAAGTGATCCTGGGAATCGAATCTTCCCCGGGCCGTTTCAGTACAGAGGGGATTTTGTTTTTCGCTTCGAAGTTAACATCGGTTCGGATTTCACTTTTGAATGAAACTATAAACTGAGGTTCCGTGTGTGAACGCGTGCATAGTATTTCGCACACACAGAAAATCCCGTCACCAACTTTTGGAAGAGAAGGCCAGTTTGGCCGGTTGGTATAGATGACGTACAACACAAAGTATGCGACTTTCGTTGTGTAAACGAGAGTAGGGAATGTATAGCGCTCAGAGCTTGGTATGTAAACGAGGATACACGCTACACAAGTAACCTCATGGACAATTTACTTTCCTTCAGCACTGAGGTTCTTCCTTTCAGTCATGAGTGTTTTCCTTCAGCATTGAGTGTTTTCCTTCAGCATTGAGTGTTTTCCTTCTGCATTGAGTTTTCCTTCTGCATTGAGTGTTTTCCTTCAGCATTGAGTGTTTCCTTCAGCATTGAGTGTTTCTAGCAGCATTGGGTGTTTCCTTCAGCATTGAGTGTTTCTTGCAGCATTGAGTGTTTCCTTCAGCATTAAGTGTTTTCCTTCAGCGTTGAGTGTTTTCCTTCAGCATTGAGTGTTTCCTTCAGCATTGGGTATTTTGGTTGGCATCCAGTTTTTCGCTCGGTACGACGGCAGTCAGTGTTGACCCCAAGCTTTTCCAGATGGAACAAGTCGCAGATGCTGGGCCAATGAAGAATGCTGCCAAAGGTTCCGTTGGTTGAGACCCCACCATCAAATGTTCAGTTGTCTTGTAGACAAACAGGGACATGGATAGATGCAGAGACAAATTAGAAAACAAATACCATGAATCAAATAATGACAGCAGCAGCAGCAGCAGAAACAGCAGAAGCAGCAGCAGCAGGAGAAAGAGCAGCAGCAGCCGCAACCACAACAACAACAACAAACAAATAACAAAACAAAGACGATGATGAAGCTAATGATGATTGCAACAATAACAATGATAACAATAATTTTTCATACACTGTCACCATCATGCTTCGAGATTCTCGATATACTCATGTTTGACTCCTCTTTTTGGCATGGAAGATGCAATGCGCTCAACATACTTCAACAGATTAAGTACAACAAGTCAACAAATCAAACGTCAGAAATCAACGTAAAGAAGCCATCAATGATCTAAGAGCACTCTCCATACATGATAAATCCAGTCACATTGAGATGAACTTTTTTTTTTAGATTCATATATTGCAAAAAAAAAGTGGTGGCCTGTTTCGTTTTAGGAACAGGTGGAAATATCTTTTGCGATGCATTATGTTTTATGACATTTCATGAATATGAAGTGCATCTCCTGTAATGTTCAAGTCACATTCATGTCCTCCTTATGAGTGCTGGTTTTTTTAATGCCTTGTTCAGATTGTTACCTATGACCATAGCATTGAAATTTAATGCCTGTGAACATTTACCTAAATACTGATAATTACCTCTGCCATAACATGTAAGAGATTTCACATTCTTTGGAAGTCTTCCGCTTATTTTGAAACTCTAACAGAGTTCTACACAGAAAGTCTTTGCTGTAAAATAATTGGGACTTCCAAACACATTCCTACCGATTTTACCGTTAGTCATTTTCGGATTTGGTCCAGCATTGAACATGTCTTCAAAACAGGTGCATGGTGATTGTGATGAGTCACTGGACAAGTCCACCCGATCGGTCCCAAACACCCACTCTCTTGTACAAATTGTACAAACAAAGATGCCATCCACCCCCTTTTTCTCTCCTGTGTGTCGCACACACAGCAACAGATCTACTCAAATCTATGCCCTCTCCCCTCTCCACCCCCTCCCCCTCACTTACTACAGCGTGAGCCGCCCAGCTTAACACACATAAGTTACAAGGAAAGTTTACATCACGCTGTGAAGACGTCACCCATCTTCCCCCTCCCCCCCCCTTCCCACTCTCTCTCTCTCTCTCTCTCTCTCTCTCTCTCTCTCTCTCTCTCTCGCGTATCTACTTTGCCCACGATCGACTAATTGTTGACACACTACAGAGAACCCTCTCCTTTTCTCTCGCTCACCTCTCTCCTTCTCTGCTACCTCCCCCTCCATATCCACCATCCCCACGCTGTCTGTCATGCACCATGCACACAGCTGGTGAATTATGCTAGTATGTCAGCCAGCGCTTGGCTAATTAGCATTTGTTCTACAGAGGTGTGCATGAATTATCATACATTGATTTCGATCCAAAGCGAATGCAGTTTCCATGGTTTGTGATTGGTCAAATCCATGATCTGGGAGAGGGCGTTGACAGACAATTCCCCTCCCTCTCATTGCCCTGAGTGACAGCCTGTCTCAAGGGAATAATCTAGAATACACAGTTCAGCGTATAAAATATGGACACTGAGCTCTTCCCCTTCACTGTTTCAAAGACCAACTGTAGATCAGAACTAAGTAACATGAGAGGCGCCAGGACAGGAGGCACAGTTCTCTCTTCCACTCTTTGACTCAGTCTCTGAGCTACTGATTCTCCCAGAAATGTAAGCTGAAACTATGTTTTACCTTTTGCATCTATGTATTGATTGTATGTAAGCCATGTGGCTTAGCAGTGTAACTTTGTGCCAATACTTGGTGACATTTATCAAAGTGATGAATGAGAATTCTGTTGTAGTAGTTTGCTTGCCACCATGTAGTAAAAGCTATTATCATGTGGTTAAGATTCTTTGTTAACAATCCAACCACCATTCTTTGTGTTCACTCTGACTTTTGCCAGTTTGGAATTCTATCAATTAAGATGATAACTGAATGATAAACTTTGATCAGAAAAAACGGTATGCCTGTACTAGGTTAAGACCGTTGAGCTGATTTATAAATACTGGTCATTGTTGGAATGCTGTGTAGTTTATGACTTTAAGTCTACACCACATTTGTACTTGGGCTAAGTTAAATCCTAGTTAATGTAATTTAACTCATAAGAAACATTGAAGAGTTATTTGACTAAAATTGTTAGCATTGTATTACTGTCTCCTACCCTTTTGTAAACTCCACTCAACCTCTAAACAAAAGTGGAGATTGATAATCATAGTAAGAAACTCTACACTAGACTAATCCTTTGTCAGCAGAGTTCTCACACCTCTTCTGAAAGATAGAGGGCAAATGTGTGAACTGGACAAACCAGACTCTCAGATACTTCACTACAGACCAGCTTTCTTTATCACAGACTGGGACCATTGTTACACCATACACCATGATTAAGCCATACACCATGGTTACACCATAGACTGTGGCTATACTACATACCACTGGGCAAGATCGATTGTGAAGACACACCACAGCCCAGCACTACAGCAACAGGTTCACACTGCAGGATCAGTCACCAGCCACAAGAGAGAGAGATCAACTGTCCTCTCCACTATTAGCTAAGTTATAATATCCAAGTGGATTTTAATTCAACTCATCCTGAGCTTCCCCTCACTTAATGATGAAACAGTGAGAACATGTCTATTGTTAAAACTTTAACTACTACGCTGGGTGTAAGCAAGTGAAGTAGATGTGTAAAAGAGTACGCATTTAAAGTAACATTGACATGTCCATTGTAAACCAACTTTAACTACTGCACTGGGTGTAAGCAAGTAAAGTTGATGTGAGGAAGTGCACCTAACTTGTGTCAGCTTTTTGTTGTTCAATCAGTATCGAGCATTTGAACTTCTCTCTAATTTTGTCTCTCAGAGCTACAAGTACTTTTAAGAGTACAAGCCTAAGGAAACTTATCTCAGAGCCACTATTGAGTATTTTAACATTCCCAGGAACAAAGATACATTTCTTTCAATGACTAGTACCAGATAGGTGTTCCTTCCACCACTAGTTAGAGAGAGGGTGGCTGGGAAATTTTAACATAATTCTCATAGAGAGAATATTCCAAGTCCTTCCCCTAGAGGACCCACTG
>CM065735.1:43539200-43541700 GCA_033310375.1 Conus canariensis
AGGGGATAGCCAGGACAGCAGGGGACAGCCAGGACGACAGCAGGAGACAGCCAGGACAACAGGGGACAGCCAGGACAGCAGGGGACAGCCAGGACGACAGCAGGAGACAGCCAGGACAGCAGGGGACAGCCAGGACAGCAGGGGACAGCCAGGACGACAGCAGGAGACAGCCAGGACAGCAGGGGACAGCCAGGATGACAGCAGGAGACAGCCAGGACAGCAGGGGACAGCCAGGACAGCAGGGGACAGCCAGGACAGCAGGGACAGCCAGGACAGCAGGAGACAGCCAGGACAGCAGGAGACAGCCAGGACAGCAGGGGACAGCCAGGACGACAGCAGGAGACAGCCAGGACAGCAGGGGACAGCCAGGACAGCAGGGGACAGCCAGGACAGCAGGGGACAGCCAGGACGACAGCAGGAGACAGCCAGGACAGCAGGGGACAGCCAGGACGACAGCAGGAGACAGCCAGGACAGCAGGGGACAGCCAGGACAGCAGGGGACAGCCAGGACAGCAGGAGACAGCCAGGACAGCAGGGGACAGCCAGGACAGCAGGAGACAGCCAGGACAGCAGGGGACAGCCAGGACGACAGCAGGAGACAGCCAGGACAGCAGGGGACAGCCAGGACAGCAGGGGACAGCCAGGACGACAGCAGGAGACAGCCAGGACAGCAGGGGACAGCCAGGACAGCAGGAGACAGCCAGGACAGCAGGGGACAGCCAGGACGACAGCAGGAGACAGCCAGGACAGCAGGGGACAGCCAGGACGACAGCAGGGGACAGCCAGGACAGCAGGGGACAGCCAGGACGACAGCAGGGGACAGCCAGGACAGCAGGGGACAGCCAGGACGACAGCAGGGGACAGCCAGGACAGCAGGGGACAGCCAGGACAGCAGGAGACAGCCAGGACAGCAGGGGACAGCCAGGACAGCAGGGGACAGCCAGGACAGCAGGGGACTGTCACAACCGTCAAATTCAATACACATGTTGATTCGTTCATGTTTGAACATGAGTATTTATATTTCATGGATATGAATTCTCTAGAAATACAATATTGAGCCCTGGAAAACAGTGTAGACCCGCCCGCCACTTCACAAACCATATGTGTCAGGATAGCTTCCTCTATATGTATGTCTACTTAGTCGTTTTCTATGCAGATGTTTAGATCTATTTCTTGGGAAGAGTCCCAGTTAAAAGTCATTGTAGTGATGACAGATTAGATCTTCAGGATTGGAATCAGAGGAGGTTTGGTAACCGCCGAGAGGGGTAGTTTTAGGACTATCTGGAGCCCTTGGAGGCTAAACTAGGTTTAGCAAGGGAAATCTGTGTATTCTTTGTTGTAAACTTCGGCTTAGTTTCTCAAAAAAAAGTGAGAGAAACTGTCTAAGTTGTGTTATTTAGCCTAGGATTCTCTGCAGATTCTAGTAGTGGAATCTGAATCCAGACTGCGCAACTGTGAATATATTATATGTAAATTCGTCTCAAGAGGTGGTGTGCTAGTTTGTGCTACGTTGGTTGTGCTGTCCTGTGCTACACGGGTTGTGCAATCCTGTGATATGCGGGCTGTGCTGCCCTGTGTCGCGCTGGGCTATTCTGCGCTGGGCTGTTACGTGCTAGGCTACAGCATCCTAAGTCGTTACGTCTGGGCGGCCCATATCGTTCTGCTCTAGAAGTCCCGAGATCCCATTCTACATCCCCTTTTTGGACCCCATTCCATCTACCATTTGTCTCATACCCCAATCCCTTCCCTACCGAAGGACTGCTATCATCCACAAGTTACAAAGATCTACGTCAGAGAATTGGTTTTCGATGGGGTGGGCTCCAAATCATATATTATATTTTGTTATTGCTACTGCAAGTTGAGCGACCGGAAAGGTGAACGTTTGCCGTGGGGTGAATGATTGATTAACTTTTGCTACGTCAAAGTTAGATTGTGCGTTAAATGTGGGGTGAGCATCAGAGAAACTTACTTTCGCTACTGCAAGGCGGAACTATGATCTGGTTTTTTTTTTTTTTTAGGTGAGCGACAGAGAGATGCTTCATCTACATCGGGATGGGTAACTGGGTTATCTTCGATTTATCCATCAACCTGAGAGGGCGAGACTGAACTGAATTATCGTTGGTTACCTTC
This sequence comes from Conus canariensis, assembly GCA_033310375.1. Lineage (NCBI taxonomy): Eukaryota > Metazoa > Mollusca > Gastropoda > Neogastropoda > Conidae > Conus > Conus canariensis. Next base: position 43,541,331 of record CM065735.1, read on the forward strand.
AGTGGTTCTTCGTTCGTGAGAGACAGCATCAGTGTTGGTCCTCGACGTGCAGATCTACTGGATGAACATTTGAACCTTGAAGGGGTGAAGACTGATATTGTGGGGTGTTTTTTTTTTTTTTTTTTTTTTAAACTTACTTATAGACGCTATCCTGGTGAAAAGAAAGGCGTTCTTCTAATATTTCCTGGACAGTTCGAGGAGGAACTTTGTGAAGGAACCATAAAATTAATTTTGTGACCTAATTAGCTTAAGGGTCATAGGACTGGGGTTGAGCGAATGTGTATGAGTGTGGGTTAGAGTAGATGTATGATTGATAGAGTGCAAGGCGCGTCGGGGTAGAGTAATAATATTGAAATTTGATGCCATGGGT
>CM065735.1:43549200-43566700 GCA_033310375.1 Conus canariensis
TTTTGGACTCAACATTGAGACACGGATTTTGGATTCAACATTAAGACACGGATTTGAACTCAACACTGAGATACGGCTTTGGACTCTACATTGAGACACGGATTTGGACTCATTACTGAGACACGGGATTTGGACTCATTACTGAGACACGGATTTGGACTCAACACTGAGACTCTGATTTTGGACTCATCACTGAGACACGGACTTTGGATTCAACATTGAGACGCGGATTTGGACTCAACATTGAGACACGGACTTTGGATTCAACATTGAGATACGGATTTGGACTCAACACTGAGACACGGATTTTGGACTCAGCATTGAGACACGGATTTTGGACTCAACATCAGAAAGACACAAAGATGAAATTCAGACATTCTAGTTTCTAATTCAACTTCTTTCCAAGTAAAATGCTCTTAATTTTAAAAATGAAGAAGATACATGTCGTAAAGGTTAGAGGTCAACAGAGAAATCGTGTCGGAATCTGACCAGCCAGTATTTTTGTCACCGTACTCTATAGATAGTAAAAACCGTCAGCATTTTTTTTTTTTTTTCATTTTTCTTCAGCATGTCTGCCAGACCCTGTTATTGACCTTTACGTCTGGGGACAACGACCGTCCGGAAACAGTTCCACTTCTGTGACCTCTTTGGGTTGGAGAGTAACATTGCCGCCGAATTGCTCATTCTACCATTAAAAAAGACTTTTCTTTTTTTGGTGCTTGAGGTAAATATATCCCGAACACATCTGTCATTTCTTTGGGTTGGAAAGTAACATTCCCGCCGAATTGCTCATTCTGCCAATTAAAAAAAAAAAAAGACCATTTTTTGGTGCTTGGGGAAAATACAGCCCGAACATTTCTGTGATTTCTTTGGGTTGGAGAGTAGCATTCTCACCAAATCGTATATTCTACGATTAGGAAAAAAACAAAACAAAACTGTTTCTTGATGCTTGAGTAAAACACAGACCGAACATTATGATACGATTCTAAAGATTCGTTTCTTCCTTTTGGCTATTTAAGACCGTATCCATCGTGTTTCTATCTGAAATGAATTAGACTGTAAATGGAATTAAACTGAATTAGAAAGTTTACTGTTTAATGTTCGTCTTTGGATTTCATCTCTGCCTCTTTAATTTATGGGCATCGATATTTATGTCAGACTGTCTGATTCGCCGTCTTCTCTAAACTTCTTCTCATTGGTAGAAAGAGACGGCGGTATTCATCTGTACAGGGAGGTGAACAAGAGTGGATCGAGTGGGAATGGAGGTGTGTGTGTGTGTGTGTGTGTGTGGTGTGTGTGTGTGTGTGTGTGTGTGTGTGTGTGTGTGTGTTGGGGGGGAGGGGGAGGGGCGGAGGCAGGGGAGCTGTGGACTTGTGTATGTGTGTGTGTGTGGGGGGGGGGGGGGGGGGGGGGGGAGACAGGGCCTATAGTAGGGAGCTGAAGGCCTTCAATATCAGCCACACAACATGGGAGCAGACCGCCCAGGACAGAGACGGGTGGCGATCAGTTGTCCGCAAAGGTGCAGAAACCTGTGAAAGCAACAGAACTGCTGCAGCTGAGCAGCGCAGGATGATCAGGAAGACCAGTGTCAACAGATCTCCAGCTGCTGCCACCATCCCCTGTCCGTACTGTGATAGATCTTTCCGGGCGCAGATCGGCCTGACCAGCCATCTATGCACTCAACGCCGATCCCAGAATGACTAGATGGTCTTCGTCGTCTCGACGGACAAACAACAAAACAGTAGGGAGAGGACGATCTATTGGTCTGATTTGCGGAGCACTGGCTTTGTTGCTTTGACTGTGGAGAAGGTGTCTCTTTCAATAGTAATGGTAGCTGTGGATTTGTTGGTGAGACAGTGGAGAGGGTGTATTCTTTCACTGACAGTCATGGCTCTGGCTTTGTTGGTTTCATTGCGGGCAAACTATCTTCTTCTTCTTCAGACTGTGTAGCTCTGGCACTGTTAACCTGATTTGTGGAAAGAATGTCTTCTTTAAACAAAGCTGTACCTCTGACACTGTTCTGGTTTCAAACTGACTGCATATGGTTGAAACGCGTGTGAAAAGATTTGAAATAGGAAGTAAACAATGAGTGCAGCTAAAGTGTGGCGCCAGACAACGACCTAAACCAGGAGAACCCAACCAATGTTCCCCAAGCAACGTTGACAAGGTTTATGCCCTGTTTGCACAAGTTGAAAAAAAAAATCCCGAATTTTGTTCCCTCCAATACATTGCAACCATCTGCTCTAGGAAAACTTGGAATAAACTCGACAATAATCCGTCTCATGTTGAGAGATATTGTCAGTCTACCCCAAGGCAAGCTTTGAAATGCGGTATTGCTTTTCTCTGATTCAAACATGAACACACACACACACACACACACACACACACACACACACACACACACACACACACACACACACGCGCGCGCACACACACACACACACACACACACACACACACACACACGCACACACACACACACACACACACACACACACACACGCACACATATCACGCACGTACACACACACACACACACACACACACACACACACACGCACGCACATATTCTCTCTCTCTCTCTCTCTCTCTCTCTCTCTCTCTCACACCACACACACACACACACACACACACACACATTCACACACACACACATATTCACACACACACACACACACACACACACACACACACACACACACACACACACACACAACTGAACAAGATTCCCCCAGGTTTAACAGTGTTGTTACACTTTGCCCTCAAACATCCATTAAAGAAGCCCGAACACCATTCCCACATGTCGAGAAACATTGCAACTGCCTGTCCCATGGAACCTCAAACAGCTGGAACAACACCTCCCTATGCTGAGCACATCGCAACAGACTGTCTCATGTAATGGTAAAAGAATCTCAAATGTTGAACACTTCTGCAGTTGTCTGTCCCCACGCAATATTACAAAAATTTCAAATAATAGTCTCCAAATTTGAACAATTTTGCAGCCGAAAAAAAAAAAAATTCCCGACCAGACAGAGCATAACTGTTCAACCGTCTGCAACGTGGAAGCTCAGAAAATCTCGAAGGGCAGTAATCAATGTTGAATCACACTGCAGTTATCTGCCTTGAGCTGTCATAAAAGAAACCCCAAAAGGTATCTTACACCTGAATTCTTTGCAATCACATGGCCCATGTAATCATGAAAGAAACTTGAATAACATTCCTTCCAGCTGAACAACACGTAAACGTTTGCCTTGTGAAAGCTAAAAACATAAAACAACCGACCAACCAATCAACAAACAAACAAAAACCCTTATCCCCCAGGTTGACCAACATTAGAATGGTACGTTCCATATAAACGTACACAAAATAAGTTATTATTATTCTCTCAGGGGAGCAACATTTAACTGTCTGCCCTTCGGAAACAATCAATAACGTCCTCCCCATTTGACAAACGTCGCAGCTGCCTATCCCACGCGTCCTTTTAACATATAAGCAAAACAATAACGCAGGTAAACAACAGCAAAAAAAAAAAAAAAAAAAAAAAAAAAAAAAATTGCACAGCGCTGAACAAATTTGCCTAAATCTGCTCTGTGGAAACTTGCGAAAAAATATTCCCTGAAGTTGACCAGCACCGGGAACATGCAAGCTTGGAAAATAAGATCACAATGATGAGCAACATATGTAGTAGAAAGAAACTCGTGGAGAGCGTGGCAGCAGAGAGTCCTCAGAAGAGAAGCCCCCTTCAAGCAAGTGTTTCGGCCCTTATCTCCTGACACTCTAGGGGGGTTGGGCCACACCCGGTTCATGACTCCGGATGTCCCTCTGCTGCCCCTTTTTTTCCCATCTTGGGACGAGCCATGGCTGGGATTCGAACCCATGACCCTCTGGACATGCTCATTTTCCACTTAATGACTCGCGCTTTAACCACTGAGCCACAGGGACACCTGATATTTGTAGGGAAATTAAGCCTTATGAAGTTCACTTTTGTTCCTCCTTGACCAGATCCAGCTTGAACACCTCTCTGCCGCTTCTGCCATTGCTTTCAGGGCTCTGGTTTTTTCCTTCCCTGCAACTGAGAGCTGTTTCATGAGGCTGTATGCAGACGTTCCTACAAACCCCCTAGCTCCAATTTCTGCAGTGAGGACTTTGACCTGATAGCCTTCTCTCTTCAGGCTGTTTGCCAGATCAGCATACTTTTCAGTCTTGTAGATTTGAGCTGCCTCCATTCTGTTCTCATATGGCACCGTGAGCTCGATCATGATCAGCTGCTTGGTTGACTTAGAGTGGACTACTATGTCTGGTCTCATGCCACTCTTGCTGATGATCTCTGGGTGACTCTTCCATTCTGGGAGGTCTGCAGTGCACTCCCAGTCATCTGCCCCGTCCAGCAGACTCTGCCTGCATGTTCCGAGTGGCACTGTTGTTCTTGGCCATGATTTGCTGCCTCCTGCCGTGAAGAATGTTGCGGGTGCTTTTGGAGTCCTGATTTTCCCTTTTGTGGTGTTGGTACTAGCCCAGACTACTTGTACAATTTCTTTGAGCACTTGGTTGTGCCTCCATGTGTACCTTCCTTGAGCCAGGGCTACTTTACATGAGCTTAGGACATGCTCCACTGTTTGTTTTTCATGGCAGAGGGGGCATGCAGGATCGTCTGTTTTCCCCCACTTCACCAGGTTTGCATTTGAGGGCAGAAGGTCATATGCAGATCTGAGAATGAAGCTGATCCTGAGAGGGGCCATGTGCCAAATGTCATTCCAAGTGAGACTTCTTTGGAGTGCATTCTCCCACGTTGTCCATTGCCCTTGCTGGCTCTGCTGGACTGCTTTTTGGAGTCTTTTTTGGTCTTCTTCTTTTCTCATCTCCTGAATCATCATGTCTCTTTTGGCTTTTCCTTTGGCCTTTGACCACCATTCAGTTTTGGTCACCCCCAGTCCCTGTCTGTTGGTCTGTGTGTGTCCTGTTATTTCTCTGATCTTGAGACTTTCTTTTGCAGAATCCATCGCCTCTTGAACTTTCCATTTTCTGCCTGTCTTCAGCTGGGGCTTGATTGCTTCTACCACCTTGTCTCCTGAGTCCTCCAGCGTGCTTTGAAGTCTGATCTTCCCTGCTTTGTATTCCTCCAGGATGGATTTCAGGGGTAGTTTCAGCTTTGCTTGGCGACAGTACAGCGCTATGTCAGTCAGACAGGGTGGGACACCAAGCCATTTCCTTGTGAACTTGTTGATTTTGGCTTCCATTGCCTCCACTATGCTGGTGCAGATGTCGTATATCATCAGAGGCCATAGCAGCTTTGGTATCAGCATGAACTGCAGACACCAGACCTTGTATTTGCCAGGGAGCCCACACTGGTCAATGGTCTCCAAGCCTTCCTCCGCCATCTGCTTGGTTTCTTTTGCTCTTTGTGTGTCTTTCAGCGTATCATCATACCATCTTCCAAGGCTCTTGACTGGTTCTTCTGTGACTGTTGGAATGGCCTGGTTGGCAACACTGAAGACCACAGATCCGGCCACTTTTCCTTTCCTCAGTGAGAGACTCCGTGATTTCTTTGGCTTGAACTTCATTCTGGATGAGGCAACTATGTCGTCCAGCTTCTCCAGCACATGACGTGTCTCGTCTTCTCTGGATGAAATCACTGTAGTGTCATCCATGAAGGCCTTGAGAGGAGGCATCTTGTATCCATCGCCAAGGTCTGTTTGTCTCGCGTTGTTTGTTGCTGCTTTCAAGATGAGTTCCATTGCCAGCACGAACAGTATTGGGGAAATTGCACAGCCCATTGCAATACCCACTTCCAAGTTGATCCAGTCTGTTGTGTACTCCTTGGTAGAGAACCGCATTGAGAAGCCATTGAAGTACTTCTTGAGCATGTCGCGGATGTTCTTTGGCACATGGTACATCTCAAGAGCCAACTGTATCATCTCATGGGGCACAGATCCATATGCGTTTGCCAGATCAAGCCACACTACGTCCAGGTCTCTCTTTTCTGTTTTTGCTTTTTGGATTGCGTCCCAGATCATTGTGGCGTGTTCTACACAGCCCGCCACGCCTGGGATGCCACCTTTCTGGACTGACACATCCAAGTACTTGTTTTCCATCAGGTACTTGGTCAGCCTTGCTGCCATGACAGAGAAGAAGATTTTCCCTTCGACGTTCAGTAGTGATATTGGCCTGAACTGGCTAATGTCACTTGAGTTTTGCTCTTTGGGGATGTACACACCATCTGCCGTCATCCACTGGCCGCTGATCTTCTGGTTTCTCCAAGCCGATCGCAGCAGCCTGTGGAGCCACTCCAGCACCTTGGGACATTTCTTGTAAAGCTGGTAAGGTATTCCGTTTGGCCCTGGTGATGATTTGGCTCTGGCTTTGTCGACCACCTTCTTGATTTCCGCCAACGTTGGAGGCTTGCCATTGAACTGTTCCTCAGGGTTGGTTGGCCACACCAGACCTTGAATGTCGAGTGGTGCTTTGCTCTGTGGGTCAGAGTATGTTTTCCTCAGATGCTGCTCAAGAATTCCTTTGTCCACACTTAGGGTCCCAGATTTTGGCTGCTCAAACAGTGTTCTGGCAAACTGGAAGGGGTCTCTGAAGAAGCGCTCTTGTGTCTTCTTCTTTTTGCTCTTCCTCTTCCTCGCAGATTCCGCTTTGCTGAGGGCACTGTGTTTTTCTTTCAGGTCTTTCCACAGTTTTTCCAAGCCTTGTTTTTCAGCTGGCAGTGCGGTCTTCATTTGCATCTTGAGGTTTTTCTTTTGGACCCTGATCTTGTCCATCTTTTCTTGGCGTCTGGATTTCTTTGGAGGTGTTTTCTCTTTGGGTAGTTTTGCTCCATAGGCGTCTCTACATGTGGCATACACAATGTCCCCATATGTGGCTAGTTTGTGTTCCAGGGTGCTTTTCCCTATCAGTGCATCGAGTCTTTGGACGATTTTTAATAATAATAATAATAATAATAATGTATAATACTTATATAGCGCATTTCTTGTTACACAACTCAATGCGCTTACATCCACCATTTGCACTTATTCATCAACACTCGTTTACACAACGGGCTGCCTACCTGAGTAGTGCCGACTGAAGAGCTGCCAGCTGGCGCTTCATTCAGTCGTTTCCCGTGTCATCCAGTCAATATCGTTCACTCAGTTTCTTTACTTCCTTCATTCTTTTTTTCCATTTCTTACGCAGGGTGCATGCTGTGTGTAACGTGTCATCCATACCAACGGCCAAACTGGCCTACTCTTCCGAAAGTTGGTGATGGGATTTTACGTGTGTGCAAGATATTATGCGTGCGTTCACACACGGAACCTCGGTTTATAGTCTCATTCGAAGGACTGTATGGGAAATGGAGTCAGAACTAATGTTAACTCCGAGGGAAAAATCCCCCTGTACCGAAACGCCCCGGCAGAGATTCGAACCCGCAACCCCGTGATCACCAAGATTACGAGTCAGGCGCTCTACCAACTGAGCATCCAGTTTCTCCCAATCTTCAGTTTCGTTTGCTCGTGGCAGGTTGAGTTTCAGGCGCCTGGCATCGAGGGCCTGTGCAAATTCCTCATCCGAACCAACAGCGTGGATGTCCTTGGCACTGTGGTTTAAATCCTGGCCTTGGTCTTCCGACGTCTTATCTGCTGATGCAGTGCGCTGCTGCTCATTCAGATGAGTCTTCACACATCCCATCTTTGTTCTGTGGATCTTCATGCCACGGGTGGTAGCGAAACGCTTTCCACAGACACATGGATATTCCATTTGGGCCATGTTCATAGTCCGTTTGGGATTTGCAGTCATGATTGGTTGAGCACCGATGGATTCATCATTCTCTCCCCCTTTCGGTGAATCCTGGGAGCATCTTTTCCTTTTATTTTTAGTAGCCACATGTTTAAGGCAAAGTGGGGAGCCAGCCCACAGAGCCCTTGGTTCTGGTCTTTCCCAGTGTCCTCCGGTCTTTCCCGGACGTCCTCCGGCCTATTCCCGGAAGTCAATGGTTTACCCATGCATCAGTAGACATAGTAGCTACATACGCTGCCAATATTCCCCAAAGTGGAGTAATCTTGCAACAATCTGCTCTTTGGAACCTTATCAAAAAACAACCAAAAATAATTCCCTTTGTTGAAAGTTCAAAGCTGGCTTATGAGTTCGAACTACTCGTGGGGTTTTAAGGTAAGGGCCTAAATAGCTTTTTCTATCTACCCAGCAGTAAATGGATACTTGATTCAGTTCAGGGGAGGTTTAGACGGCGGGAGGAGAGGGTGGTCTGTACTGTTACTATTTTTGTTGGTGTTGATAGCATTGTTTTTACTATTACTACTATTACGGTTACCACTGTTGTCAATATTAATATCATTATCACTATTATGATTATTATTAGTACGGTTACTATTGTTGTTAGTATTATCATAATTATTACTATCATAATGATTACTATCACCGTTACTATTGTTGTTAGTATTTATATCATTACAAGTACTTGTTAGTATTAGTATCATTATTACTATTATAATTATCACTATTACCGTTACTGTTGTTGTTAGTATTAGTATCATTATTAATTGTTGTAAGTATCATTGTTATTATTGATACCATTATCATTATTGTCATCATCATCATCATCATCACTATTATCATCAGCATTACCATTATCATTGCAACGGACACTGTTGCCACTACAACCTTACTATTCCACAATCCTCTAACCCTTCTCCTTTCTCCCCTTCTGTGTGTATAGCCACTGTTAACACTACAACTACTGTGTGTATAGCCACTGTCAAATACTACAGCTGCTGTGTGTATAACCACTATCAACACTGCAACTACCATCGTCATTTTATCACCAAAAGAGGTAATAATCCTCTCTTTAATATTTTCATATCTCCATCATTATTATCATTATATTTATTGCTATCATTGTTAATTTCATTATCATCTTTATCATTTTAACTCGCGTTGTCTCCTTCCCAACGGCCTCGTTTTCATTCAACCCCCATCTTGCGCCGAATTTGAGAAGACAAGTGACTGCTTGTTCTTCCTTTTCGTGGTCCTGAGTGTTGTTTGTTTTACCTGAAGAAGACCTAGGAAGTCGAACGAAACGCGTTGTGCTTTGTCTTGCAGTTTGTTGGTCCACGTTAACTGGCAGAGTTATTTTAAATTCCTTTTAAAATTAATCTTTGACAGTTCTCTGGCTCGACAAACTTTCATCTTTTCGCCTTTTTAGAAACAAACAAACAAACCAACCAACCAACCAACCAACCAACCAACCAAACAAACAAACAAAAACAAACACCAACAAACCAACCAACCAAACAATATGACCCAAATTTGATGTCTGACTCATGAGTTCGAACTACTCGCCGAGTTTAATTTTAGGGCTTGAATAACCTTTCTTTTTATGCGCACAGTAAATAGGTATTTGATTCAGCTCAGGGAAAAGTTCAGGTGGCAGAAGGAGTGGGTGAAATCTAACCTCCAGATTTATTATGCCCTAGACCAAATGCCTCGCTGACAGCTCTCTCCCACCTTTTCCGCCTGTTTTCCGAACTTTAAAAAAAAAAAAGAAAAAAAAAAAAAGAAAAAAAGAAAACCGAAATTAAAACAAACAAAGGGGTTTCGGAATAGCTTCATGGTAGATCGCCGGACTCGTAATCTTGGTGATCCTGGGGTTGCGGGTTCAAATCTCCGCTTGGCCGTTTCGGTACAAGGGAGATTTTTCCCTCGCGGTTAACACTGATTCTGACTCAGTTTCCCATGCAGTCCTTTGAATGAGACTATAAACCGAGGTATCGTGTGTGAACGCACGCATAACATCTTGCACGCACGTAAAAATCCCATCACCAACTTTCAGAAGAGAAGGCCATTTGGCCGTTGGTATGGATGACACGTCACACATAGCATGCACCTTCCCCGAAGATGGAGTATGGCTGCCTTAATGGCAGGATAATAACGGTCATACACTAAAACCCCACTCCCTTTGTTGGGTAGATGGGTTTACTCCTTGCCTGCCTATACAGGGAGTGTCCGCAGGAGTATCAGCCTGCGTACGCCGAAAACAAACAAACAAACAAACACAAACCGAACTCACAAGCAAACGAACAATTTACCCAATGTTGGGCAAGCACCGCCTGGCTCGAGCTGTTATAGCGTCTACTGCAGCACGCAGTGACCTTTCACTCTCTGACCTTCCCCATATACCGACCTTTGTGTTTGAATACCGTTTGTCAGAATATGAAGAGTATCTGTGTCTATCTGGGCCAGGTTTTTCTTGTCAGGTACCGAGTGCCAAGGCCATGAGTAGAGCAGTCTGCTCGGTCCAAAACTGATAGGCCTTGGGGTGTATTTGCAGATCTTTAAACTTGACCAGGGAAGTGATAGCACGGGACGTTTCATGACCAGTGTGTGTGTGTGTGTGTGTGTGTGTGTGTGTGTGTGTGTGTGTGTGTGTGTGTGTGTGTGTGTGTGACGTTCCTGCGGTTTTGTGTAGGCGTGCACGTGTGTACGTGTGTGTTGTGTGTGTGTGTGGGGGGGGGGGGGAGGAGTAGGTGAGGGGGGGGGGTGCGTGGGTGTATGTGGGTATGTATGTATCTCTTTGTATATATCTCTCTGTGTTTCTGTCTCTGTCTCTATCTCTGTCTGTGCCCCTGTCTTTGTCTCTGCTCTGTCTCTGCCTCTCTCTCTGTGTGTGTGTGTGTGTGTGTGTGTTGTGTGTGTGTGTGTGTGTGTGTGTGTGTGTGTGTGGGAGGGAGGGGGTGGGGTGGGTGCGTGGGTGTATGTGGGTATGTATGTATCTCTTTGTATCTCTCTCTCTCCGTTTCTGTCTCTCTATCTATCTCTTCTCTGCCCGTGTCTTTGTGTCTCTGTCTTTGTCTCTGCCTCTGTGTGTGTGTGTGTCTGTGTGTGTGTGTGTGTGTGTGTGTGTGTGTGTGTTGTGTGTGTGTGTTCGCACGCGTGCGTGCGTGTGCGTGCGCGTGTGCGTGCGTGCGTGCGTACGTGTGTGTATGTATGTGTGTGTGTGTGTGTGTGTGTGTGTGTGTGTGTGTGTGTGTGTGTGACCACCATTTTCTTTCCCTTTATTCTCTTCACCTTTTTAACCACTGCTTTTGCTGTAAATGTGTCATCCCCACTACTACTGTTCCTATTTCTGCGACTCCTGATGCTACTTAGAAAATATAATCTATTACGATAGAAAGACAGGTGTTATTTTTTCCCCTGATCGTGTTCATGAGCAGATCTACGAAGCAGCCCCGACATATGTATTGATACTGATGAATGAAAGTGACAGAGAAGACATATGTATTGATACTGATGAATGAAAGTGACAGACATATGTATTGATACTGATGAATGAAAGTGACAGACACATGTATTGATACTGATGAATGAAAGTGACAGAGAGACATATGTATTGATACTGATGAATGAAAGTGACAGAGAAGACACATGTATTGATACTGATGAATGAAAGTGACAGAGAAGACACATGTATTGATACTGATGAATGAAAGTGACAGACACATGTATTGATACTGATGAATGAAAGTGACAGAGAAGACACATGTATTGATACTGATGAATGAAAGTGACAGACACATGTATTGATACTGATGAATGAAAGTGACAGAGAAGACACATGTATTGATACTGATGAATGAAAGTGACAGAGAAGACACATGTATTGATACTGATGAATGAAAGTGACAGACACATGTATTGATACTGATGAATGAAAGTGACAAAGACACATGTATTGATACTGATGAATGGAAGTGACAGACATATGTATTGATACTGATGAAAGAAAGTGACAGACATATGTATTGATACTGATGAATGAAGTGACAGAGAAGACATATGTATTGATACTGATGAATGAAAGTGACAGACACATGTATTGATACTGATGAATGAAAGTGACAGAGAAGACACATGTATTGATACTGATGAATGGAAGTGACAGACACATGTATTGATACTGATGAATGAAAGTGACAGAGAAGACATATGTATTGATACTGATGAATGAAAGTGACAGACACATGTATTGATACTGATGAATGAAAGTGACAGAGAAGACACATGTATTGATACTGATGAATGGAAGTGACAGACACATGTATTGATACTGATGAATGAAAGTGACAGACACATGTATTGATACTGATGAATGGAAGTGACAGACACATGTATTGATACTGATGAATGAAGTGACAAAGACATATGTATTGATACTGATGAATGAAAGTGACAGACATATGTATTGATACTGATGAATGAAAGTGACAAAGACATAGGTATTGATACTGATGAATGAAAGTGCCAGAGACGAAGTGCCAAAGATGAAGCTGAAAACAGTACAAAATCACAATTCCACTCCTCATATTTCACATTTTCGGCCACGAGGCCTTTTTTTTTTCTCTCTCTCTCTCTTTTTTTTTTTTTTCTCTCTCTCTTCTCGTGAAAAAAGGCCGTGTGGCCGAAAATATGAAATACGAAGAATGGAACTGTGATATTGTCTTCTGATTTCTTCCCTTTGGAGGACTATTGCTTTTGTTTCTGAAAACAGAATATCTGACCCACACCCAACATCACTTCGAAAAGGACAATGTGCAAGTGCTCGACAGAGAAGCAAGATGGTTCCAGAGGGGAGTAAAGGAGGCAGTCCACATCGCCGCCAGGAACCCCACCCTTCACCGCGACCGGGGCCGACACAAGCTGCCATCGGTGTACTCCTCACTCCTTCAGTCGCATTGTCGTGAGTTCGCTCACGGCGGTGCGCGCTGAAGCCAGTTCTCAACCCAGCAGTTGCGCTGAAGAAGTCGGCCGGATTGCCGACGAAAGCTACGCACACAGTGAGTAGCCTTCTTTAACTGAGTGACCTGTTTAGTCTGGTAGCCATCATGAACTCAGAATAGTTTCTTCAAGGTCACCTTCTTCCCGTTGAAAATCAACATCATCACATCAAGCTGACCTGAACCATGCGGCACGTGTGCTTCCAGCGGAGATGGCTTCGGAGTCCATGTTGTCCTGTGTTCCAGCTGGCCTTACTGGACTGCCCTCTGGATTGGTCCAGCACCGCGTACACCGCAATGTTCCTGTTATCTGATTTTAGTCCTGTCCCACGTTTCGACAGCCTGTGGCAGCGTGAGTTTTGGCCCGGTGCAGTGGAACTCCAAGAAAAGCTGTGGGGAACGGCGGACTCTGACTTTGCCAAAGCTGACTTTGCCAAAGCTGCCGGACTTTCTATCTGACCAGCATGACCAGGGAACGCAGAAGAAGAAGAAGTCCAGCACCACATACACCACAATGTTCCTGCTATCTGATTTAAGTCCAGCACCACATACACCACAATGTTCCTGCTATCTGATTTAAGTCCAGCACCATACACCGCAATGTTCCTGCTATCTGATTTAAGTCCAGCACCGTATACACCGCAATGTTCCTGCTATTGATTAAGTCCAGCACCACATACACCGCAGTGTTCCTGCTATCTGATTTAAGTCCAGCACCACATACACCACAATGTTCCTGCTATCTGATTTAAGTCCAGCACCGTATACACCGCAATGTTCCTGCTATCTGATTTAAGTCCAGCACCGTATACACCGCAATGTTCCTGCTATCTGATTTAAGTCCAGCACCACATACACCGCAGTGTTCCTGCTATCTGATTTTAGCTATCATGGCATTTTGCCGGGCAACGGGGGATGGTATCCCGTTGAACGTGCACCAAAGAGCGCGCTGCACAAAAGCTGTCGGGTTCATCATCTTACCCGAAAGACTAGAACCCAGACTATCAATCAGATTTGGTGAAATGTAAAGAAAAAGTGATAGGGAAGGGGGTGCAAAGTGGAAAAGGGGAGAGGAGGACGACCTCAGCTGGTGCAGCGTCGGTCCCGTGATTCTGGTGATCCTCGGGTTGCGAGGTTCGAATCCTCGCCCGGTCGTTTCCGTACTGGGAGATTTTTCTTTCCCCACGGAGTTAACACTGGTTCTGACACCATAACCCGAAAAGTCCATCAAAACGAGATTTGAAAAGAAAACAAACAAACAAACAACCCCCTCCCCCCCCCTCCTCCCCCCTCCCCCTCCCTCCCCCCCCCCCCCCCCCCCCCCCCCCCCTATTTTCTGCTCTCTGTCTCATTTTAAGATTTCCTCTCATACCAGTGGCACCGAGTTTGTTTGTTGCGGTCCATTTGTGTGTTTGTCTGAAGATAATATAAAAAAAAAAAAAAGCTGTGCCAGTCTTGAACACATGTTGATTTATATCTGTTCATTTCTTCTGGTGTTGTCGCTGTGTCGATATCTAAGGTACAGGGTGTAGTGGCAAGCTTGGAACATCTTTTTGTTGTTGTTTTTTTTTTTGGGGGGATGTTTCCTTGTTTGTTCTGTGTGCACTGTGTTGTCACATCTGCCAGGCGGTTCGGTGTCTTAAGCAGCATTTGTTTGGAGTTATGGGCGTGTGTTTATTTCATCACGGGAGCAAAGAGCTACTCTACTTACTCGCCATAGATTGAAGTGCCACGTGAAAACGCATCCGTAGCATCTTAATACACGCGTAAAAGCCCTCCCCCAACGTTCGGAAGAGGGATGGGCAGTTTGGCCGTTGGGTATGGATTACATGTGTATGCACATAACATGTATCCTCCATGAGAAATCGGAGGAAAGCGTGATGGGTGTTCGATTGAATAACACGGGAAATGAATGGTTAGCTCCAGCAGGCAGCTCTTCAGTCGGCTCTACCCAGGTAGGCAGCCCGTTGTATGTAGGGAAAGTGTGGATTTGTGAAACGTTTAGAACTTCGTCTCTAACTTATGATAAGCGCCATTCAAATACCGTCGATGAATGAATGAAGGAAGGAAGGAATAAATAAACAAATAGATAAATTGATAAAGTAATAAACGAACGAACACACACACACACACACACACACACACACACACACACACACACACAACACACACACACACACATGAATGTAAAGAGATTCGCAAATAAATGAATACTAGAATGTAAGTTATGAATACATAAATAGATAAAAACTAGAATAAATAAATGGGAGTGGTGTGTGTACTAACAGAAAAGAAGAGGATGAGGAGGGCGGAGGGAGGGGGGGGATATAAGTAACACAAACCTGACACCTAAGATTCCCAGAAACACGCTTCTAGAAACATACCCCCACCACTACCCACTCCCCCCCCCCCCACCCTTTGATAGTATACACAATCTGATACCCCCCCAAAAAAAAACCCAGATAGACAGACAGACAGACAGACAGCGGCCACACACACACACACACACACACACACAACACACACACACACACACACACACACACCACACACACAACACACACACATACACACAGAGGTCTCGAGAGCGTTCAACGACAAACAAACGACCTCCCGTCTCTCTACCACATAAGAGAACTTGTCAGGGCTTGACTTCATTTTCCCCCCCCCCCCCCTTTTTTTTTTTTTTTTGGTCTCCCCACCCCACCCCCACCCCCACCCACCCACCACCATGCCTATATTAACATCAGAGTCGCGGCACTGTAGCACACAGACAGATGAGACCGATGTAGGTGCGCTGGGTGGTGCGTGGGGTTACGTGATGTCACCGCACAACATGAATCGTCCCCGCCTCTCCACGTCCACCCTGGTTGTTGTTCTCCTTATCAGCTGCGGTAAGGGGGGGGGGGGGGGGGGGGGGGGGTGGCTCCAGGCACCAGCCAGCGATCTTCTCCATAATTATGTTTGTTTGTAAACTTTATCAAAGGAAAACTTAAAATGAAAATTAAAAAAAAAAACCCGGTTAAGTTTCAAAAAACGAGACGACACAGAGCGGAAAATGAAGCAAAAAAAAAAAAAAAAGGTGCAAAGCATATAAACGTACTCCCAGTTTATCCTGAATATGCGTGAGATATTCCATAAAGAGGAAAAACCGTCTTTGGCTGATGTAACCGTTAGTAATGGCTATTCTGGTAAACATCGGCCATCATCTGTGACCTATAATGAACATACTTACAAAGTTTCAGAAAGATCGGCCAAGAACTTTCTGAGATTTTCCATAAAGAAGAAAACCATTATGGGCCATTAGCAACGGCTATAACGGTAAACTAGAACATCGGGCATCATTCGTGACCCATAATGAACATACCTACAAATTTTCAGAAAGATCGGCCACGTACTTTCTAAGATATTCCATAAAAAAGAAGAACCGTTATGGGCCGTTATAGCCGTTAGTAACGTCTATAACGGTAAACTAAAACATCGGGCATCATTTGCGACCCATAATGAACATAAATACAAATTTTCAGAAAGATCAGCCAAGTACTTTCAGAGATATTCCATAAAGAAGAAAAACCGTTAGGAGCCGTTATAGCTGTTAGTAACGGCTGTAACGGTAAACTAAAACATCGGACATCATCCGTGACCCATAATGAACATACCTACAAATTTTCAGAAAGATCGGCCACGTACTTTCTGGGATATTCCATAAAAAAAGAAAACAGTTATGGGTCGTTATAGCCGTTAGTAACAGTATAACGGTAAACTAAAACGTCGGGCATCATCCGTGACCCATAATGAACATACTTACAAATTTTCAGAAAGATCGGCCAAGTACTTTCTGAGACATTCCATAAAAAAAGAAAAACCGTTATGGGCCGTTATAGCCGTTAGTAACGGCTATAACGGTTAACTAAAACATCGGGCATCATACGTAACCCATAGTGAACACACATGCTAATTTTCACAAAGATCGGCCAAGTACTTTCTGAGATATTCCATGAAGAAGAAAAACCGTTACAGGCCGTTACAGCCGTTAGTAACGGATATAACGGTAAACTAAAACATCGGGCATTATTCATGACCCATAATGAACATACCTACAAATTTTCAGAAAGATCGGCAAAGTACTTTCTGAGATATTCCATAAAGAAGAAAAACCGTTACAGACCGTTACAGCCGTTAGTAACGGCTATAACGGTAAACTAAAACATCGGGCATCATCCGTGACCCTTAATGAACATACCTGCTAATTTTCACAAAGATCGGCCATGTACGTTCTGAGATATTCCATAAAGAAGAAAAACCGTTACAGGCCGTTACAGCCGTTAGTAACGTCTACAACAGTAAACTAAATCATCGGGCATCATCTGTGACCCATAATGAACATACCTACACATTTTCAGAAAGATCGGCCCAGTAGTTTTGTCTGGAGCGAGTGGAACACATTTTGACCACGGACGGACACACACACACACACACACACACACACACACACACACACACACACACACACACACACACACACACACATACACACACACACAGCATTTCTTCGTTCCCATTCTAAAGTACTCCCTGTTCGATAGGAACTGGGAGTACAAAAAGATAGAAACGGTTGTAGTAGATCCGCCGCAGAATACAAACAAACAGATTGACAGACAGATTGATCTATAATCTGTTTGTCTGTATCCTCTGACAGAACTAATACCGTTGGCTTTTTTTTTTTTTCTTCT
>CM065735.1:43579200-43611700 GCA_033310375.1 Conus canariensis
CCAGGACCCCTCGGCCAGTCTCTGTATGACTGACGTCATTGTGGACGTTAGCGGGGTCATGTCTATGTATAAGAGGTCAGGTCTCTGAAAATCTACAATGAGTTTTTTTTTTTTTTTTTTTTTAAACAAACAAACAACGCGTTAGGGTACATGAGGGGGGGGGGGGGGGGGGAGAGAGAGAGAGAGAGAGAGAGGAGAGAGAGAGAGAGAGAGAGAGAGAGAGAAGTATGTAGAAAATGCGGCGCGAAAACACACGCACGCTCGCACGTACGCACGCGCGCATTCACGCACTCATGTAGTGATCAATTGTAGTGTGTGAGGATGTTTCAGGTGTGTAGATCAATTGTAGTGTGTACAGGGGTTGTTTCAGATGTGTAGATCAACTGTAGTGTGTTTAGGGGATGTTTCAGGTGTGTAGATCAATTGTAGTGTGTACAGGGGTTGTTTCAGATGTGTAGATCAACTGTAGTGTGTTTAGGGGATGTTTCAGGTGTGTAGATCAATTGTAGTGTGTACAGGGGTTGTTTCAGATGTGTAGATCAACTGTAGTGTGTTTAGGGGATGTTTCAGGTGTGTAGATCAACTGTAGTGTGTACAGGGGATGTTTCAGGTGTGTAGATCAACTGTAGTGTGTACAGGGGATGTTTCAGGTGTGTAGATCAACTGTAGTGTGTTTAGGGGATGTTTCAGGTGTGTAGATCAACTGTAGTGTGTACAGGGGATGTTTCAGGTGTGTAGATCAACTGTAGTGTGTTTAGGGGATGTTTCAGGTGTGTAGATCAACTGTAGTGTGTTTAGGGGATGTTTCAGGTGTGTAGATCAACTGTAGTGTGTACAGGGGATGTTTCAGGTGTGTAGATCAACTGTAGTGTGTACAGGGGATGTTTCAGGTGTGTAGATCAACTGTAGTGTGTTTAGAGGATGTTTCAGATGTGTAGATCAACTGTAGTGAGTACAGGGGATTTTTCAGCTGTGTAGATCAGCTGCTGTGAGAGCAAGGGGATGTTTCAAGTATGTAGTTCAATCGCAATGTCTACAGGGGGTGTTTCATGTGTGTAGATCAATCGTAGTGTGTACAGGAGATTTTTCAGCTGTGTGGATCAACTGTAGTGAGAGCAAGGGGATGTTTCAAGTATGTAGTTCAATTGCAATGTGTACAGGGGGGGGGGGGGGGGGGTATTTCAGGTGTGTAGATCAATTGCAGTGTGTACAGCGGATGCTTCAAGTGTGTAGACCCACTGGCAGTATGCACTGTGGATGTTTTAGATCTACAAACCAAAGGTAGAGTAGGCTACACAGAGGTTGTGGTGACGGTGATAGTTTAGACGTATAGAAGAATGGTACCATGTGTCAACGGGGTTTCAGGTTTGCAGTTTAATGGTAGCATGTACACAGATGGTGTTTCAGGTACGGGAACCAATGATAGCATGTAAAGGAGATGTTTCAGGTGAGCCGGCCAGTGGTAGTAGCATATGTACAGAGGTGGGGTGTTGGTGTTAGGTTTAAAGGTCAATGACAGTCTGTATAGGTGGTGTTTCATATGTGCGGATCGATGGTAGAGTGTATAGGGGGTGTTTCAGGCGTGAAGACGAATGGTAGGGTGTATATGGAGTATTCGAAATGTGTAGATCGAGGGTAGAGTGTATACGGGTGTTTCAGGTGTGTAGACGAATAGTAGTGTATACGGGTGTGTTACAGATGTGTAGGCGAGTGATAGTGTATGTTGGGAGTGTTCCAGGTGTGTGGACAACTGTAGTGTATACAGAAGGTGTTCCACGCGTGTAGACAACTGTAGTGTATGCAGAAGGTGTTCCATGTGTGTAGACAACTGTAGTGTATACAGAAGGTTTTCCAGGTGTGTAGACAACTGTAGTATATACAGAAGGTGTTCCAGGTGTGTAGACAACTGTAGTGTATACAGGAAGCGTTCTAGGTGTGTAGACAACTGTAGTGTATACAGAAGGTGTTGCAGGTGTGTAGACAACTGTAGTGTATACAGAAGGTGTTCCAGGTGTGTAGACAACTGTAGTGTATACAGAAGGTCTTCCAGGTGTGTAGACAACTGCAGTGTATACAGAAGGTGTTCCAGGTGTGTAGACAACTGTAGTGTATACAGAAGGTGTTCCAGGTGTGTAGACAACTGTAGTGTATACAGAAGGTGTTCCAGGTGTGTAGACAACTGTTGTGTATACAGAAGGTGTTGCAGGTGTGTAGACGACTGGAGTACATACAGAAGTGTTCCAAGTGTGTAGACAACTGTAGTGTATACAGAAGGTGTTGCAGGTGTGTAGACAACTGTCGTGTATACAGAAGGTGTTCCAGGTGTGTAGACAAACTGTAGCGTCTACAGGAAGCGTTCTAGGTGTGGAGACAACTGTAGCGTACACAGGAAGCGTTCTAAGTGTCTAGACAACTGTATCGTAGCAGCAAGTGTTTTATGCGTCTAGAAACTGTACTGCATACAGGACACGTTCTAGGTGTGTAGACCAATGGCAGTCTGCACAGGGAGTGTTTTAGGACTGTAGACCAGTGATAATGTGTATAGCAGGTGCTGAATGAGTGTGAACCAATTTCAAAACTTACGGCTGAACGTTTCAGGTGTGTGAGCACCCAGACCTGCATGGCTCAGTGGTACCTGCAGACGTCGGACAAACGGATCTGTATGGAGTTCGATCCTGCAGTGGTCACCCCTGATTTACAGTGCCACTACTGCTGCGAGGGGGATGGCTGCAACACCAACAGCATTCCAGACTCCGCCAGGCTCTGGCGCCCCTGAAATCATCCGACTGGCGATGGAGGAGGAAAGGGAAGCAAGAACAAGAGACTGCAGTAGCTTCCCCTGATTTCAGTAGCTCTTGTACCTTTCATCATTACGTTACCCCGACCAACGTTCGTGTGCTGTGTCTGCCAAATGTGACATGTTATGTTGATGATGATGATGATGATGATGAGAGGGAGAAGGATGAGAAGATAAGGAAGAAGATGAGAACGTTGTGGTCACTGTATCTATACTTACCACTCACGCCAATATTTTCTGAACTCTCAAGGACACTACAGCTGCTCTCTTTCACGACGTCACGAATGTATGGCGCCGCTGGCTCACAAAGTCCAGACTCATATCCAAATCCAGCAAACTAAAATCCATATCCAAACCCAGCAAACAAAAATTCCAAAGACATGCTGACATCGGAGGCAGATCGCGGTCATGTTTCGAATCGTGAACAGTAACAACACACTCTCGCACTCAGGGCAAGTCTTGTCATTATCAATCGAGGCATTCTGAACGACTCACTCAGAACACTGTTCTAACACTCAAGACTGGCTCTACCACTCAGAAGACTGTCTAGCACTCACTCTCTAGCATTCAAAGCTGTAGCATTCAAGACACTGTCTAGAAATCACTCTCTAGCATTCAAGGCTGTACTTCCTAACATTAAAGGCTGTACCAGCTGCTGTGGCGAAGTGGTTAGCGTCGCGGACTCCCAGCTGGGAGGTCGTGGGTTCGAATCCCATCAGAGTCATGTGGGTTTTTTCTGCCCCGACCGGCTCCTACCCAGATTTGAGTTTGCTGCAGACTCAGTTGGGAAGACTGGGACCACACAGTCGAGTTTCATCCACTTAATGGATGCGTTTCTCAGAGTGTTGCTCAAATTTCCTGACCAACACTGCAGGTGCCTGTATCTCTCGGGCCTGGTTGACGCTGGGATATATTATGAAAGGAAGCGTAGAGTACAGCCCTGTCATGTAGTCTCAGACCGAAATGGAAATCCGCATCATCTTAATCATCCGCATTCTCATTGATCAGCATTAAAAAAAAAAAAGTCTCAAATTCTGTGGCCCTTCATGCCCTGCTCTCATGGTGACCTCAGTTTCGATGTCCTCTCCACGTCTGTCGCCTTGGTTTGCTTCCGTCGGGTCACCGGTATCGGCGGGTCCATGGGGGCTGTCGTTGGACGGACGTGGTGGCGCCCTCCGAAGGGAGAGCTGACTCGCACCGGCTCCGCGACTTAGCAATTATTGTCGTCAGTAGGGGGCTTAGTAGGTGGTGTCCTGCATATGTTAGATCAGAACAGGCGCCACTGAACACCACCGAAGTGACTCGGCAGCAGTGCAGTGTCTCCTCCGGTGGGTTGCCTCTTGACGACTTGACATTGACTGCTCCCTGTGGATTGCTGGTGCCGGGGCTGTGGCGGGTCCGACCAGGCTGTGGCTGTGGACAGGGTGTCGGAATGAGCGGCGTGGGTGCACTGCCTCTGAGGTGGCGGAGAGGTTGGGACACACACACACACACACACACACACACACACACACACACACACACACACACACACACACACTCAAAACCAACAACATTCAAGGCTGTAGCATTCAAGACACTAATACTCACTCTCTAACATCCAAGGCTGTAGCATTCAAGACACTAACACTCACTCTCGAGCATTCAAGGCTGTAGCATTCAAGACACAAACACTAACTTCCTAGCATTCAAGGCTGTAGCATTCAAGACACAAATATTAACTTCCTAGCATTCAAGGCTGTAGCATTCAAGACACAAATACTAACTTCCTAGCATTCAAGGCTGTAGCATTCAAGACACTAACTTCCTAGCATTCAAGGCTGTAGCATTCAAGACACTAACTTCCTAGCATTCAAGGCTGTAGCATTCAAGACGCCGTCAAGCACTCACTCTCTAGCATTCAAAGCTATCTGGATGAGTGCCCGCGTGTGGGGACTAGGCAAACTGGTGAGCAAAGAGAGAGAATACAGACAGAAATCTCACTGTGTGCACTGCTCACTCAAAAGACAGCAAGTCGTAACACACAATCTGATGACACAGATTCTACGTATCATGTAAATTAAAAACCCTTTCAATCAAACCTCGCCCCCCCCCCCACCCCCTCCCCCCCCCCCCCCCCCCCCCCCCCCCCCCCCCCCCCCCCCCCCCCCCCCCCCCCCCACCACACACACACACACACAACGTGGAAAACGACCTGGAATGAACCACCATCTGGATGACATAAAAGACTGAATATCCCGAAGGGTGTTAGAACATCTTAAAGTCCAGATGACGGGAGGAGGAGGAGGGGGAGGGGGAGGGGGGAGGGGCCACAGGTGGAGACACTTCTGACAAACTGAGCAATAACAACTAGAATATCTCGCCCAATGCACGGGAAAGCTCTCAACTGCACTTCTGAAAGAAAAGAACTCAAATATCGTTCACAAAAAGACTTCTCAAGAGGAAAACAAAGCTCCCAAAGCGAAACAATTTAAGTCTCAAAGCTCCTCGATTAAAACCGAGACCCCCATCCCACCCCCACCCCACCCCACCCCCTCCCCACCTTACCGCCTCTCGTGAGGATTCGAAGATTGAGCTAATCCAGGGGGTAAACCGACCAAAATCCTTGGCAGGATTCTTTTATAGTCAAAGAACAACTTCTTGTCACCCACGTCACCCAAGCGAACTCCATGATAGAAGAAATACGGGGCCTCATGATCGAAGCACAAACTCTAAAGAAGCCACAGACCTGGCGGAAGAATACAGATACGAATGCATTTTTTTCCACCCAGTCTCACACAGAAGAAGTTTCTCTTTACTTCACAGTCTTAGAGGAAACACCGCAGGTCTTTTTCAAGATTGAGATTTAAGATCTGATTCCTCTTCTTCTTCTTCTTCTTCTTCCAATAATGACCATCGATCGAAACACTGTCATACTCGGGGTGCACAGCGTTTTGGGGGATTAAAAAAAAAAAGGAGAGAGAGAACAGAGTTTGAAGTTGGACGGCAAGGATGGTGTGGTGGTGATTCGGATATGGCATAGGGAGGGGGGGGGGGGGTTAAGGGGGGGGGGGGGGGGTTAAGGAGTGGATTGTACCAGCTATCAGGGGGAAAGAGGACATATGGGCTGGGATGGTGGGGCCTTGGGGGAGCATTGGGGGATGAGATGCCTTGAGTACATAATTATTCACACCCCCAGTTCACTTAGCACATATATACACGTTCGGCTGCTTTCCATTTACCACGCAGTCAGCGTACCAAAGCGTGAAGACCTATCATTGATTTGAAACTCCAGCAACTCCGGGTCAGCAGACTGAACAGGGGAGGCGAGCAGGGTGTGGGGGTGGGGATGGGGTGGAATGGGGGTGGTGGATGGAAATCCTCCCACAGTGGAGGGGGGAAGAAGGAAGCGTCGTGCATGGCACGTCCAGACACGCAGCAGGGCAACAATTAACGTGGGGGTTGAAAAGAACACGGTCCCTGTCTAAGTTCCTTTTTTTTTCAAAACTCAATGATTATAGTCACTTTTTTAAACTCAGAGATTATAGTCACTTTTTTAAACTCAGATATTATAGTCACTTTTTTAAACTCAGACATTATAGTCACTTTTTTAAACTCAGAGATTATAGTCACTTTTTTAAACTCAGTGATTATAGTCACTTTTTTAAACTCAGAGATTATAGTCACTTTTTTAAACTCAGAGATTATGGTCACTTTTTTAAACTCAGAGATTATGGTCACTTTTTTTTAACTCAGAGATTATAGTCACTTTTTTAAAACACAGAGATTATAGTCACTTTTTTAAACTCAGAGATTATAGTCACTTTTTTAAACTCAGAGATAATAGTCACTTTTTTAAACTCAGAGATTATAGTCACTTTTTTAAACTCAGACATTATAGTCACTTTTTTAAACTCAGAGATTATAGTCACTTTTTAAAACTCAGTGATTATAGTCACTTTTTTAAACTCAGAGATTATAGTCACTTTTTTAAACTCAGAGATTATAGTCACTTTTTCAAACTCAGAGATAATAGTCACTTTTTTAAACTCAGAGATAATAGTCACTTTTTTAAACTCAGAGATAATAGTCACCATTATTTTCTGATGGGTCAGAGAGATGAAGGTCAGGATCAGTTGATTAAAGTTCATGTAAAAAAATCTTTTCGCTCTTCTCGTGATAAACAATGTTGACAGTTTGGAAGAGAAAAGACCGAATGACAAAATGACTTGGAATATTGAATGAAAACACACACACACACACACACACACACACACACACACACACATGCACACACGCACGCACGCACGCACGCACGCACGCTCGCTCACCCACACTCACACACACACACACACACACACACACACACACACACACACACACACACACACACACGCACACACACAGGCACGCACGCACGCACGCACGCACGCTTGCTCACACACTCACTCTCTCTCTCTCTCTCACACACACACACACACACACACACACACACACACACACACACACACACACGCACACACACAACTACAGGCCATTCCCTCGTACACAAACACCCACGTTGACCCGCCTGACCGCTTAGAGGTGACGGCAGGGGAGTGCAGGTACCTGGCCTTCGTGCAGCTCACATTCAACTGTGCCAAAGCTGAGAGTCGCCAATCGGGGTGTGTGTCCCTGCGAACTCCTCTCACGGGTCAAAAGCTTTAAAAGAGTCACAGCCCGATCGGTAGGACTCAAAGAAGAAATGTTCCCAAAATAATGGGAATGAAATGCGAAAAGGGGAAGACAACCGATGCCTGACAAAATGCCAAAAGGGCCAGTCTGCAATGATTGTGGATTAGGGCTTACAACACTTTCCTTGAGCTATCTTCTTAGATTTGAGAAAGAATTTAAAATGAAGCGGCGAGACTGGTCTTGGGAACGGTAAAAGGCATACCCATTAAAATGAAGTGTTACCTGCTTGAGCTTTTTCGGTGCAGGTCAGACACAAGCGAAATCATATTTCAGAGCTAATGAAGTGATTTAAGTGATGTAATGCAGAGTGTCCATATATATGAACATGCGCGTGTCAGTGTGTATGTGTGTGTGTGTGTGTGTGTGTGTGTGTGTTGTGTGTGTGTGTGTGTGTGTGTGTGTGTGTGCTTGCATGTGCATGTGTTTGTGTGTGTGTGCCATTTTCTGCACAGCCAATCCCATGAATAATCACACACGCACACACACATACACACACACGTACGCGCACACATACACATGCACACTCACTCACATGCGTATGCTTCCATACACACAGGCATATGCACATGTATGTACGCACACATGTGCACACGCGTGCACTCACACGTACACCTGCAGACCATACACAACACACAATTACACACGAGCGCGCGCGCGCACACACACACACACACACACACACACGCACACAGACTCACCGACACACACACACACACACACACACACACGCTGACACACACATGCACTACTATAATAGTGGCGTTGACAATGTTAAGTATGTACCCAAGGTCTGAGCAGCCGCTGGACTGAGGCGCGAGTGAGACTGACATGTGCCAAGTCGTATCCATATTGGCCCTCGTCCTAAATTCTTTCATCTTATAGTTATAACTTTGACATCTACTAATTCTTTCATCTTTTAGTTATAGCTTTGACATCTAATAAGTGGTATCCATGCTGCCCTCGTCCTAAATTCTTTCATCTTATAGTTATAACTTTGACATCTACTAATGCTTTCATCCTTTAGTTATAACTTTGACATCTACTAAGTGGTATCCATGTTGCCCTCGTCCTCAATTCTTTCCATCGCGTAATCTTCTCAGCTGTAAATCTTGCGCTCTATGGTCTCTTAATTAACTCAGTGGTGTAGCGTATATGAACTTCCGCGCACGCTGTGCCAACACCTTGAAGAATCCGACACGGATTTGTATTTTCCTCTTCTATGGGGTGTGTCACGGGCAAGGCGAACCTGGCACAGCCCATCCCTCCCCAGGTCGATTTTCTTCTTGCTTTCACTCCGTACATGCTGTATGCAATGCCTACGAGTCTACCACTGACTTGGTCTGACCAAAGATAATACACCGTGCTATCTTTGGTCTGATAGTGGTTAGAAGAAAATACCTCTTATTGCGTAAGTACAATAACAGTTTAAATGATTTCCTTTTATTTTGCAATGCACCCTAAGGAACCAGACTTGTTGTTTTATTTCATTTGATGCGAACATAATACATTATGAAAGTAGAACAGTGTGAAAACACTAAGAGAAGTTGCCGTTAACACGCTATTTCGTCAACCAAGGGAGATAAATGACGTGAGGAAGTATATACCGGAAGTGTCTTAATATTCTTCCGTTATGTGGCCGTAGCACGTCTTCTTTTTAACGGATTGAACAGCGCAGCGATGTCTACGAGCGTTTGTTTTGAAGGGTATGTTTTATATACTGGCTGCGATATCAGTCTGTAACGTTGGATTGGTCATCAATTTGATATGGCTAAAGTGTCATGCAATTACTTCACCGTAGGGTTACAATCGTTCCACAATAGCAAGTTTCAGAAAAATCAGGCTCATGCTGTGTTTACTCTCCGCGAGTTTTCGCTCACTTCGTGAGTCGAGAATCATTTGTAAAAAAAAGTTCTATGTTGTCATTTTCAGATTAGTGTGTGCTTAGGATCAATCAGTGACCAACGCACTGCCACTTTCAGACAGGATTTCATTTCAAAATTCGTAATCAAATAAATAAATATGCTCAAGATGTTAAAACTATAATTCATGCAAAATTTGAAAAGAGAGGGGGTTAGTTACCGCCAATGACACAGACAAACAGAGTACAGGACTACACACAGGACTAAACACAATGCCTTTTGACCTCTTGGGTATTCTTCAGGTTAGGACAGTGACAAAGAACAAGGAACCACTTAGCTGCTATTAGCTGCTTTTCCTGTTCGTCTCGCAATCAAAAAAAATTTTTTGATGGCGAGACGAACAGGAGAAGCAGCTAATAGTGCTCAGCTCAGTGGTTCCTTGTGCTTTGTCACTGTCCTAACCTGAAGAAGACCCAAGAGGTCGAAATGCATTGTGTCTAGTCCTGTACTCTGTCTGTGTCCTTGGCGGTAACTAACCTCCTCTCTTTTCAAATTTTGCTTCATTTTCCGCCCTCAGTCACACCGTTTTGAAACTTATAATTCATGCAATCTGTCAACTGATTAGTACAATTACTTTTTTTTTTTTTTTTTTTAATACTTCTGTCGTTTAAAAAAAGAATAGTATGTCAGATAAGAAAATCAGCTTGTAAGATTTCTTTAGATATTAACAATGGAAGGAGGAGTAAGAAGAGTTGGTTTAATCTTTTCTTTGGTGGGGAGGGGGGGGGGTGGAAGGGGGGAGATGGACGGGAGGCTGTTCTCAACATTGACAGATTTTTTTTCTTTTTTAAAGGTTATATTACACTTTTTGATACAAAGATAACAGAAGAACACCCTTGTGGGACCATTTCTCTTATTCAAAGTTAAAAAAATCTACATGATTTTCTAGAGAAAACAAACAAACCTGAGAGCTCTGAGAGTGCAATAACTCCACAGCAAGAAAAATGCCATTAAAAAAAAAAAACATGTGCAAAAGAAATCAAGCTGGTTGTACTGATGATGATATCCAGTTAGATTTTGACTGGACAGGATTTTAGGAAACAGTGTGCATGTATTGTGTGTGCGTGTTTACCCACATACTGACATAGGCATGATGTCACTGCGATGAGATTACTCCTTCGAATTATACGGTCTGTACTTTCTTACTAAGTTTTCTTTAAATCCTAGTTGAAGTGGTGTCTTTTTCAGCATTTGGTGATCTTCCAGCACAGGATCATGATGCAGTCCTTGACCTCCTCAAGCCATAGTGAAACTGAAAAGCTAGGAGGAGAGGTGGTGGTGTTGGTGGTTGGGGAGGAGTCAGAGCCGTTTCAGTCCCTCAGACATTCAAGGTTTTTTTGTTGTTTTTTTTTTATGTCTAAATGAATGCAGATCTTCACAGACTTAAGACTTTCATCAGTCATTCTTATCAGCTTGATGAATAAAAAGTAAATTATTTGGCAGTCAATTGCTGCCCTTTAACCCATTCAGGACACTGCTGTCTGAGTGTCTCGTATCAGCAGCACTCCGAGCATGAAACTGAAAAAAAAAGAAGAAAAAAGTGGAAAACAGGCACTGAACAAAAAGCATCACTATAATTTCATTTGAAGGTATATTGGGCTGCAACATGATATGAGGATAGCATATTATATATTAAGCTTTAGCATAATTGAAATCTATTGCCGTAGCATTAGCAAGTAAGTGACAGCCATGTTTGAAAGGGAGGTTTTTGGTTAATGAGTAAGTCTGCACAGTTTTGACTGTGAATAAGATGGAATTAAAGATCCAGACTGTGTAGATATGGTTAATGCACATATAGCTGTCATACAATGCAATTCATTATCAGAGCAGGCAGACTCATGACATGACACCTCATCGGGTCAGACCTGTCTACTTGTACCTTCTGACATTTTCAGCCTTGAAATTCGAACACATTGCTGAATGCATATCAAGTGAAAGAGGGGAGACTGGTGAAGGGAAGCAGGTTGTAAATCATACTGTGGATTGAGAAAAAATGGAGATGGATGAGTGTAGGACTTGCGCCAAGAATATTTGTAGTGTTTGTGTGTAGGGCTCGGACCAGTACACTTGTAACTTGTAAGTCAGTGCTAAGTGACACTGTTGTCACCAGTTATCTCAGAATTGATCATGAGTTAGAAAAAAGAAACAAACATTAACCTAGACGTTGGTGACGAAGAAGGAAGACTGGCTATCGACTGCCAAGACTTTGGCCAGATGTAACTGTAAGCTAGAAAACAAACAAGTTCTGGGCCAGTAAAAAAGTTCAAATTCTGGAAACAAGCTTAATGACAGGGTAAAGGTTATGGCTGAAGTCTGTGTGCAAAAAAAAAAAAGAAGAAAAAAAAAGTCGCATTTGCTTAAAAAAAAGAAAAGCGATTAACAATCAAATAACATTGAGCACTATTAATCTAATATATTATCGTCATCAAGATTGTCGGTATGAAGGTACTGCTTTTCCCAGAATCAATTCTTGTTACACAGGTGAACAAAAAACAATCAGTTGACAGTACTTTGATCAAAAGATGAAAAAAAAAAAAAAAAATCGGTAGTCTGTCATGGACAGTACTTCCTCGAGTAGTAAATGTGTTGTGTGTTGCATGATGATATAGAGAACGTTTGTATGCAAGAGATTTATAAAAATTGTGCACATGTATGGCATTATGAAAATAAAGAAGACATTGATCTTCAGATGACGTATCAAAGGAACCATACTCATTCTGACTCTCTGAGGAATGCATTATATATCGGGCACAAGTTTGCCAAAGTTTGCTTTTAATTCGCATGTTTGGCAAGTTTAGATTATAAAAGTTTTGTAATATCCATCAATTTATCAATCTGTCTACCTATAAGTATAATGCTTTGATGATATGCTTTTCTTTGTGAATGTTTTATATATATTATTAATGTTATTTTTTTCTTTTATACCCTATTAGTGAAAAAAATAACAAAGCAGCTAATTCATGATATTTACATATTAGTGGGCCATATTTAGAAGTTTATTGCAGAAATATACATTTACTCTCTGTGCAAAGGAGGACAAGGAGTTTGGTATGAAACATAACAGAAAATAGGTACCTACTCCTCTTTACCAAGAAGGCATTGTGCTACAACAACAACAAAAAGCAAAAAACAACAACAAAAAACAAAGAACAACAAGAACAGAAAAAAGTATCGCACAGCTTGGTATCCTGTTTTCATGGAGTACACACTGTGATGAGTAGACTAAATCCAGGCCTGCCAAGCAGCTTTGCTTATAAGTGCTATGTCATTTTTCGTTTTTTTTTGTTTTTTGTTTTTTTAATGGCAGTCTTAGGCCTGTAGAAAGATAACGCAACGGAGGTGTGGAATTGCTCATCACAGTAGAGTGAAAGCAGGGCTATAAAGTTTTGGGAAAGGCTGTGCGATGACACCATGAAACGACAGACTTGTTGCCATTAAGATCTGGCCAGAGTTGCTGTCTAACCGTGATGACAGTAATATTTTGTATTACATATCATATATAGAAAACCTCACATAAACAAACAAACAGAACAAAAAACAGAAAAAGGCAGCTGTGTTTGTTGTTACATTGAAATTCAGATTTTGTTGTTTGTTTTCATGCTACATTATTCTTTGGTTATGTTTCCTTCTAGATTAATCGGAGCCATTGCTTGGACGTGACAACACCCTTCATTACCTTGACTGAACCAGAAACCCACAAAAAAGGTAGAGGCCCATTTTTCGGTTACCTGACGGGCAGAGCATCCGGTTCCGCCATCATGCGGCGCCCAGTGACACGTTCAAGGTCAAAGGCCCTTGAAGAATCACGGTGCAACTTGTGCTGCCGGGAGATCGTGGCCTTGAAGCCACTGACGGAAAGCAACGCCAATGGAAAGAAACCGAAATCCCGCCTCCGCAACGTGGCCTGCACATCGTTGATCCCCAGAGAGGTTTTTGATGCTGGGATCATGAAGAAGTGGAACTCAGAGGACTCAGACTCGGACATTGAGAGCCAACCGCCTCCCAAAAAGAAACAGAAAATCAGTAAAAGTGCTGGTAAAAGACAGAAAGACAGGCAGGGGGGTGGTAACAAAGATGGGTCTGAGGCCATGTGTGTGTGAACTTGCCAGATGAAATCTGGTTAAAGATATTCAAGTTTCTGCTTGGTGCTGGACAGTATCCTACCATGCACAGGTGAGTGTCTTAGGTGTTTCTTTAGTTTAAATTGGTATCCTTTTCAAATTTTTTTCTCTAACTTAAAAAAAAAAAAATGTGTTTTTCATTATTTTGCCTGATTGAACTCTGGTTTATAATTTTTTTTTTTTTTTTTTTTACTTCTTCAAACTAACTGCTCTTAGAATTTATGATGTCATGGACCAAACTTTCAAAATAACCATAGACATTGTTTTTGTGCTATTTGAAAGCATTGTTTACCTCAAACAGTCAAAGGTTAGCCTAGTAGTAGCAGTTGGGTCCGTGAACTTTTTGAGATTCACCGTATATAACTAGAGCACGGCACAAGTGAAGAGTCAGCATGGACCCCATGCCTCTCCTTCTTCTGCCTTAACCTTCCCCTGAACTGAATCAGGTATTCATTGAATGCTGGATGGACAAAGAGGGTTTTGAAGCTCATCACGGTCATCTGTTCCAAATTATCAGTGAATGTATTCTAGTGGCCTACATGTCAAAGGCTGTTGTTTACTTTAGTTCACTTTAAGAAGAAAAAGAATGCATCAGTGGTATTGAGTTATGCCATTATGAAGTGGTTTATGTGTGGCATGCTGTGGGTTGAGATGCTCAGACTGGTTTGAATCCTATCATAACCTTGAGGAGGCGACAGCCCTCAGCCCTGGCCAGCTTCTACTCCTGGTCTTCCTCCCAGTTGTTGAGAGTGCAGTGGGGCCAGATGGAAGCTCTATATCCTGAGAACCATGCCTGTGCTGTTGAACTTCATCCACTGATCCAGTGAATGCCTGGCACCGCCTCTAACAAATGTGCTGCGTATATATTTCCTGGCCGGCCAGCCTTGCAGGTGTCTTCAGGTGTAGATCTCTCAGTGTATTTCAGTGATTGACTCTGAGATGGAAGCACAGAGTGCGTAGTTATGTCTGTGTGATATAAAATTCTGTCATCCAGCAGAAATGTTTGTGGATCATTTATCTGGAAAAAGAAGTCTGAACATTTGTTGGCTTTCCTGCCGTGCTTACGTTATGGTCGCAGTTTTGATTTCCTCTTCATATCCATGCAGATGGTGAAGGTATGTCCAGCCCTGAGATCAAGATCGAGATTTTTTGAAATTTTCAACCAGTGAATTAGCAAAGGAAACTGTTTTGGTGCATTGTCCTAGCTTGCAGACAGCATATAGTATATAAATAATGTTACGTACGGCATCCGTCTGTCTTGAGAGACAATG
Organism: Conus canariensis; assembly: GCA_033310375.1. Classification (NCBI taxonomy): domain Eukaryota; kingdom Metazoa; phylum Mollusca; class Gastropoda; order Neogastropoda; family Conidae; genus Conus; species Conus canariensis. The sequence continues at coordinate 43,594,022 of CM065735.1, forward strand.
GTGTTGCTTCATCAATCAGTCAGGTGAGTTGCAGCACCGGCACAGCTGTTCAGAGCAGGTTACTTAGTTTTGAGAGGCAGGGGAGTTTACAGCTCGCCCGCAGCTGCAGAGGCCAAGCCGTGAATGCAGGTCAGGGAAAGGGGTGTTTTCTGCAGGCCACTCCCCACCAGCCAGCTAATCGTGCTGTACTCGGCGAACTGAATGTCATCTGTGCATAGCCGGTCTGGCAGCAATGTGTTCGGCATTGTTGAGCGGCCATTACAGATGGGGCTGTCGGTTTGATAATTAGTGGTTGTCATGAAAAATGTATCTAGATCTGTGCTCTTCAGATGACTGAATTGGCGAATTCCCGACAATTCTTTTAATACCAAACTCGACTAGGTTTATTTTCCTGTACATGTATACATAATGTAGATACGGCATGAAAGCAATGCATGCACGCAAGTGGTCAGGCAATATTAGAACAATAACATCACACACAAAATTGTGCAAAAATAACGTCATCACTTTCTGGGTATTTAATTTTCCCTAGTTAACTAGCACACAAGTTTGATACATGCCTCTGCTCGGACTACAGCAACACAAATGTTGGATCAGAAATGTGTAAGCCTTGTTTGTTCGCCCTTTCACAAAGTGTCTCGCGCGGGACAGAAAAATAAAGCTGTGCCTGAACCTGGAGTGGCAGACTGCTGCAGTTGCTGCAGGAGAAGTCTTGGTCATCAGTGTCTGTGGGTTCCAGCGCAATGTTTTGCCGTCTGTGGCGCCTCTGTTCTTCCTGCTGGGCCTTTCTCCTCAGCTCTGCGTGCTTGATCAGTTGATGCCGGCCTTGATGGTGGACTGCCAGCTGACTCTGCCTGGACCTGCTCTCTCCAGGTCTTCTGAGTCGAGGTTGCCTGTCCTCTGGTCACACTTGCATGCAACCTTGCAGTGTAGTACATGTTTGGAAAGAGACAATGTGTAATGGGGAATGTAAAGGGGACAAAAAAAAAAAAAAACTTGTGGATGAATAGACATTGGATTGATGAACACATACACGCTCAAGTGCACGCACATACATGCGCACATGCACTCGTGCGTGCACACACACGCACACACACACGCACACACACACACACACACTCGCCAAATGATGATCATTATACTTTGGCGTAGCATAATGGAAGGGATTTAACTCTCAACAGTTTTTGAGATTTTGCATGATGGATGTTCTTTTTTTTTCGTAACATTCTGCGCATTATTTCTAAAAATAAATGATAAAATTTTTTGTGATGAATATGTCTATTTCGGGTTTTTTAGGCGATACATTGCTTCAGATAACAAAAATGTTGTTTTAAATACCATAATTCCGGGAAGAAAACCATCAATCACCGATGATTGAAATTCAAGGGAAAGAACTGAAGAGAGTTAAGACATGCATGGTAATCGAAGACAGGGTCTGAAAATCAATTGTCTTAACTCTTTCATTCCTACTTTTCTACGAACCATTACTTCCTCTTGTTCCTAGATTCTTATAATACGAGTATTCCCTTCGTTCCTGGATTTATAGAGAAAAGCAAAGAAGTGTAAAGTAAGAACTGCCATGTATGCTGTAGCAAACCAGCCAGAATAGAACGGCGACCACTTTCCCACTCTGTAGGGGCCGTCTGGCATCCATTCCATTCATAAACACTGCTGCGCGAGCGACCCGGTCGTGACATGTACCAATGACGCGACTCGCGCGAAGTTCAAAGCGCTTACCGCGAGAACCGATTTTCCGGGCTGCAGGAAGGAAAGGAGGGATTTTGTGCTGCCCGGTTTTCCGGGCTGCAGGAAGGAAGGGTAGGATTTCTGCAAACCGGAAAACCGGGTTGCAGGGATGAAAGAGTTAAGCCTTTCACTCCCGGCCACGGATATAGCCGCGGTTCAAAGGTCATCGCATAATTGGATCATCTGACCGGTCACATGATATTGTTTACTTGCTTGCAAGTGGCGGCTCCCATACAGCATGTTTGAAGCGATTTCTCAGCAAGTTTTGGGTCGATTTTGGCGTGTTTTTTTTTTTGCGTTTTGTAAAGCGAAAATTAGTCGAGCAGATCAACATGGCTGCCAGAAGATTTACTGCTGAAGAGGTAGTGAGAATTGTGTTTGAAACACCGTACGAAGGTGAAATTAGCAACAACGAAAGTGAAAGGAAAATGAAAGTGACGTGGTTGTTGATCATCCTGACAATGAGTCAAGTGATTCGGGTTACCGGGATGAAGATATTGATCTACCAAGTACATCGACAGGTAGGGGGCGTGGTCATGCTGGTAGTGGGCGTAGTCGAGGACGTGATAGGAGAGGAAAAAATTGTTAAAATGTGACGCAAAAATTGTTAGAGTGTGACGCCAGTGACAGTGGTTGACAACACTTGTTACGTTATTTTTTTGCCCATTTTTTTGTATGACGGGTGAAGTGCTAGTAAACGTCGCATCTCTAGCCGACATTGACATGCATTACTCAATGCATCCCTGAACACACTGTGTGCTTTTTTTTTTTTAGTAAATAATTGCACTTGGTTCTTATGTCCTATAGATTTGTGCACATTTCAATACCATTTCCACCTATGATATTTTGAGACTTGAATTTTCATGGATTTTTTTTTCTCCAAAATATTGTTTATTTTTTCATAAAATCTTGGTTATCTTCCCATGATTGTGAGTTATCTCATCCTGTCAACATGAAACATATAATAATTATATTCTCCATTCATTTTCCTTCAAGAAAATGTATACTTCTGTATGCTTTAGAGCAATACTTGAATTTTTGCGATTTTTTTTGTAAGGTTGGTGTTTTTTTCCCAAAAATTACAAATAGTTCTGGGAGTCAAAGGGTTAATGGCCAAGGGGTAGAACTAGAAGCTGTGCTTCAGGCAGTTTTGCTCAGATTATCATAGCAGTATCTTCTGCCAGACGGAAGAAGTTCGAGTTAGAACAAGTGATTGGCTGGAAGTGTGCTATTGTATATACATTATACATTATTATATGACTTTCTGTCTTATGTGCATAGTGATCAATAGTATTCAGAGTTGTTAGGTTATTGCCTACAATTTTTGAAGTGCTGTTTATCACATGGTTTATTTTTTTCATTTCTCTGGCTCGGGCAGATCAATACCAGACTGATCAAGAAAGTAAGCACACTTTCAATGACTGATCAATCAAATCAGATCAAGACTCTAGTAGTAGTATGGATGTCTGCCTTCTTCAGTTGACAGAAGGACAGCTTCTGTTGTGTTTTCTTGCAAACTGAGTGTATTTGAGATATACACACATCAAGACACTTGAAGAACTCATGAAATGTTCAATGTCGTTCCCTTGATCATGGACCATGGTAAAGAGAGGTGCTTTGTTCGACAAAGAAAATCTGTTATCATGAAGTCTCTGGATCATTATGGGATGGATGTCATGTGGTTAGACCCTCTGGAAGAAAACTCACATATGCTGACCTCAATACTGGCCAGCTGCTGTGGTTAGAGGGGGTAGTTGATATATAGTTCACTAAGTCACTTATATGCTGACTTCGATACTGGCCAGCTGTTGTGGTCAGAGGGGGTAGTTGATAACACTAAGTCACTTATATGCTGACTTCGATACTGGCCAACTGTTGTGGTCAGAGGGGGAAGTTGATAACACTAAGTCACTTATATGCTGACTTCGATACTGGCCAACTGTTGTGGTCAGAGGGGGTAGTTGATAACACTAAGTCACTTATATGCTGACTTCGATACTGGCCAACTGTTGTGGTCAGAGGGGGGTAGTTGATAACTGACTAAGTCACTTATAGACTTTATATGCTGACTTCAGTACTGGCCAACTGTTGAGTTGTGGTCAGAGGGGGTAGTTGATAACACTAAGTCACTTATATGCTGACTTCGATACTGGCCAGCTGTTGTGGTCGGAGGGGGTAGTTGATAACACTAAGTCACTTATATGCTGACTTCGATACTGGCCAGCTGTTGTGGTCGGAGGGGGTAGTTGATAACCTGCATGCATGTAGGATGGGATGGGGCACCACTGAACACTGTTGAAGTGACACATCTGCTTTGTAGTGTTGTCTGTGGTTGGTTGCTCCATCAGTCCATGACAACCTGACACTGACTGCTCCCACTGGACTGCCGGATCACAGGTTGAAGTTATGTCAGGACAAGCCTGTGTGACAGTGCTCCATGCACCTTTTTTGTTTTCAGGGAACAGCTTACCCCGTCCATTCATTTGATTTTAAACGGGTGTAAACCCTGACTTAAAATTTGTGTAGCTCTAGGATATGAGGTTACCAAAAAACTTGCTATCCAAATGTAGACAATTTATGATGATCCAGAAATAGAAAGCATTTTTTTTTTTCTTTTGGACTTAGTTGCTGACTTTGTATTGGCTCCTGCACAGTTTCAAGTCGACTTGCCCTCTAGTTTTCTTTAGCAAAGCAAATTTGTTCCATCAAGATCTTTTGAAAGATTCTTTAAATATTGTCATAATGTTGTCGTTTTTTTTCTTATTTTTAACTTTGATGTCAGTATTGTCACTGTGATTTAGTGACTTCATTGTGTGATGTTGAAGCTTGTAGTTTTACTGATTTGAAAATTTTTCTTTACCGGTTTTTATTTTTGTGTATATTACAGTGAATTCCCTTGAAATGATGATACACCAGTCATGCACAGAGCAAAGCTATGACAAAATGCATTTTGTTTTTATCAGGGGTGGGATTTTTCCTTGGATCCGCGGATTTCCGCGGTAGATCCTTGTTCATTACGCGTAACAGCGTGTCAGTTCCGTGGGAACGATCTGTGATTCATGTCTTCAAAAACATCGGGTGTCATTTATCCACAAACTATTCGAAATTCTTAAACGGCTTGGATTTGCAGTTAACTTGGTAACTTTCTCCTTCCGGTTTTGCACTTTCAAAATGGCGACACGTCGAAGAGACGTCGTTTCACGCGGAGAAAATGTATCAACTATACTTAATGTCTTTTACAACTTGGACCAAGTGTAGATGAGAGGAGTTCCTTTTCAACCTAATGGCACACAAAATCAATGCAAGATGTCCAGCTCCCATGTGTGGCATGCCCCGGACCCCCCTAGACTGTTTCCTCTGTTTTCCTTTATGGAGAGTCCCACCCCTGTTTTATACTTGACTTGATTTGACGTAGTCCACGTTTGAGACCTGTGGTCTGTTCGTGGTTCTCTCGTAGAAGAATTTATCACTCAGACAGTGCCCGTCATGCGTGGCTTGCAAGACTGAGCGACTAATTCTGGCATTTTGGGTTGTACAGGCTGGGCAGGCTCTTCCAGTGGTGGTCCAGTCGACTTTTGAAGGCATTTGTCGTTGGTGCAGTCACGACCGCCTCAGGGAGGCTGTTCCATGTTGCTACCACTCTGTGAGCAAAAAAGTTCCCCCTGAGGTCTAGTCTGTATCTGTCCTTCTGCAGTTTGAGAGTGTCCTCAGAGGGCCCTTCCACTTGCCAGTGTCATCTTAGGTTGTTGGACTGCGTAGTATCCATGTAAGTACTTGTAGACTTCGATCATGTCTCCCCTGAGTCGACGGTGCTCCAGTGTAGGAAGTCTCAGGATTTTCAGTCTCTCTGGGTACGGCTTGTCTTTCAGCGATCCCAACAGCTTTGTGGCCCGCCGTTGCACATCTTCAACATCACTGCAGAGTGTCTTCTGGTTTGGTTGCCAGACGCTGTGTCCATATTCCAGGATAGGTCGCACCAGGCTTTTGAATAGTTGGACGAGTACTTCCTCCGTTAGGTAGTCGAATGATCTTCTGATGAGTCCAACTATTCTTGTTGCCTTCCCAGTTGCGTGTGCTACATGGTCTGCGAAGTTCAGCTTGTTGTCCACCCATACACCTAGATCCTTTTCTGTTTTTGTTTCTGCCAGGGTTAGTTTCTTGGTGCTTCCGTCCTCTTCTTTCACTGATATATAGTATGTTGCCTCCGATTTCATTGTCCCAAGCTTCATCACAGCACACTTTTGCGGGTGGAACTTTAGGAGCCAATGGTCTGACCACATCTGGAGTTGGTCCAGGTCGTCTTGTATGTTCTGGATGCCTTGCGCAGTATCGCTTCTTCCATACAGTTTTGTATCATCCGCGAACATCTTCACTGCTGACTTCACAGCTTTTGGCAGGTCATTGATGAAGATCACAAACAGAAGTGGGCCTAAAACACTGTCCTGGGGGATGCCGCTAGATACTTCCGCATCTTGGGAATGGATACCGTTGATGACCACTTTTTGTCTTCTGTCGCTAAGTACTGTGAAAGGTGTACTTCAAGCAGAATGTTATAGTCTTTTTGGTCAAGTTCCAAGGTTTTACGTCAGCCTGTCAAAATGATGTGATAGACATACATGCAGGCAAACATTTTGCTGCATCTTTCTTCCCTCAGTCTGAAATTTGGAAGTTTACGTTTATTTTGGGGGCAGTTTAATGGCGAGTATGATGCACAGACGCACAGAAGGTGGACCACCAGTTTTGAATGATGGTGGAGTGTGGAGGAGTAAAAAAAAAAAGTGTCATGGGAGCAGAAGCCACTGAAACTCCCAGTACAAGGACATGGCAGAGGAGACAGCAAGAGGGAGACCTCGGTGAATGACCTTGACCTAGTGTTTTACTGTGTGTGCATTATGTGGTGTGGCAGATTACAGCTGGTGTGTCGTCGCTGGTACCGCCTCAGTCGCCACTCCAGCCTGTGGAAGAGCGTGGACCTGTCATGTGCGGGCACCCGCTGGATACCCTACAGAGACTCCAGCCTGGAGTGGTTGAGTAAACATCGCCTTCACCCTCTGCAGAAGATCAACCTGCACGGCTGGCACTGTTTGACCTCAGAGGGCATCGAGGTGAGCTTTTTGTGCATATAGATCTCTTTCTCTCTTTCTGTGTGTCTTTCTGACTCTGAGTCTCTCTCACTCTCTCTTTCTCTCTCTCTCTCTCTGTTTCTCTCTCTCTTTCTGAGGGAGTACGCAACAAGATGGCGACTGGTAAACATCGCGCGGGATGAGCTCCGGTCAAAAGTGTGTTGTTTGGCGGGTTACAGTGCTCTAAGTATCGTTCCAGTGGTGATAATAATTAGAAGAAGTGTTTGTGAAAGTGTCTGTAGCTACGAGAACTGCAGAATGATAGACCTGTGCGAGTGGAGGGCCAGAATTGGACTTTTTGGCGGGACGAAGGGGAAAGGAAGGAGAAAGGAAGCGAAGGGAATGAGAGAGAGGTCAAAGGTTGCAGGGGTGAAGGAGATACTGCTGTGTTTTGTGGGGTTTTGGACGTTAGCATTAACTACGATCAGTGCTCTGGACATGACCACAGTGGCTTTTGGACCGAGAGCAATTGTCAGGAACGGTGTGATCGGTGTGGAAGAGCGGGAGACTGGATTTGCCACCGTTTCGATACAAGAGGTTAACGCAACTGGAAACGAGGTCAGTAGAATGTCAACAAAGATGGCGGCGATGACGGCAAGCATGAATTGGGCGCTGACAATCACGAACTGGTCAGTTATGAATGAAATGCTAGGGACCGGTCGGAGCAATCCGAAAGTGACATTGTTAGTGGTACTACTGATCATCTTGAACATTTCGTATCTACGCAGGAGGCTGATTCTAAGTAACGATATCGAAACGAACCCCGGACCGAATGTTAATGAGAAAATTGAGGAAGAAGCACGCAAGCTGGAACACAAAATCGACACCAAACTTAGCACGATGGAAACGCAGATGACACAAATATTAAATACAATCGCATCTCTGGCAGACTCTTTCAAGTCACAAGTAGACACAATTAAGAAGATAGACGCAAAACAAACACAAATGTCAGACACACTCTCCAGTCTAGTTCAAGAGCTAGCTGACACAAAACAAGACATACAGGCAAATATGAGGGCAGTTCAACATTTAGACGAAACACAGGAACACATGGCAGGCAGACTAGCACATATGGAGGACGAAATGGACAAGCTAGAAGGTTTTTCCCGTAGGAACAACCTAAAGTTCTACGGGTTAAAAGAAGGAGACGAAGGGAGTGGACCTGAGAATTGTGAGGACACCGTTAAAGGGGTACTAGAAAAGTACATGAAGGAGGAGGACTGGGCGGCAGACGCAGTGGAACGGGCTCACAGACTGGGCAGGTTTAACCCATCTAACAAACGCCCTAGGCCTGTGATAGCCAAAATGTTACGATGGGGGGACGCCATGCGGGTGCTGAGGAACCAGGAGGCCAGGGAAACCATGAAAGCTGAAGGGATCACAGTGAGCCAGGACCGGACGAGGCGCCAGACAGCACAACTACGTGAGCTGAGGGAGATGGGCAAGTCCGGCTACTTCGTCGGAGGGAAGCTGTACGTGAGGGAGCAGCCCAATCCACCAGCAGAGCGGACCCACGGACCAGCGGAGCGTACCCACGGACCAGCGGAGCGGAACCACGGACCAGCGGAGCGGACCTACGGACCAGCGGAGCGGACCTAGGGACCAGCGGAGCGGACCTACAGATACGACGGCAGGAAAGGGCATGGGTACGCCACAGCAAGGCACCAAGAGACAAATAGACAATCGTGGCTCAGAGGAAGAGTGTCGGACATGGAGCTACAAAGACTATGTTGGAAGGATGGAACGTGAAAGTGTGGGACTGAGAGAGAGAGAGAGAGACTGAGGAGAGAGCAAAGGGAGAGGGAAAGGGTAAATGAGTTGAGAAGAGAGAAAGAGTGGAATGAAGAAAGGAAGAGAGAAAGAAAGAAAGCAACTGAGCAGGTTACACAGATGATGAGTGCCAGCAGGAGTGACAGTGGGGATGAAGGTGGTGTGAGAGAGAGTGAGGCAGGAGAAGGGAGTGTATGTGAGAGTGAAAATCTGATGGCATGGGGGGGAGACAGGAGAAGGAGAGAGAGGAGGGAGATCAGGGGTTGATTGGGTCAGGGTACTGGAACCTCTGGGGAACCCCAAAAAACAAAGAGAGTTAGAGCAGAGAGATAGAGCAGAGAAAAATAGAGAGGTGCCAGTGGCGGGGGGAGAAAAGAAGAGGGGAAATGGGAGAGGGGGGGTGTTTGAGGAAAGCAAGAATAAAGGTAGGAATGAAACACAAAACCCAGAAACACGTGTCAGCCCGCTCCCAAGTTCAGACAGTAACCATGTGCTCACACAGGTCACCGCACACACATCCCAAAACCATAACAAACCCAAGGACCAATCAGAATCCTTCTGGGGTCCACCGGGGTCAAGGTCTGGCGCAGATACAGGCGCGCGGCGGCAGGCGAGGCGGTAATTGACACGCCATACCCGCGGCGCGACAGACAAGCGGTCACATGTGGTAAACAGGGTCAAGACAGAGTTAGCCTTGTAGAGGGGGAAAGGGAGAGGGAGAACAGGGGTGGGGGTGGAGACGGAGCAGATGCGCCGAACGCCAGGGCGCCGGGCTCGCGGCAAACAACTCTGGACGAAACGGTGCGGATCCACTGCAGTAGTACAGCGTTGACGGACAGTGAGGAGGGGGGCAGAGCTGGTGGGGAGGAGGGAGAGAAGGGAGGACAATGCAAAACAAACAAAACGTTACGTTCACACACCAGTAGCAGGAAGGCACCCAGTAAAACAACCAGCAGTACACACATGAATCCAACTACGAAGGAAGGAAAAAGTAAGAAATGAAGGGTAGGCCACGGCCGTACACAGGGATCACAGACCACACGAACTCAAGAGAACAATGAAAAGACACCAGAATACGACATGAATGTGGGAACGAGAGAGAGAGCGTGTGGGAATGAAAGAAGAAAGGAAGATGAGAGTGGAAAAAGAAACCTATCCTTTGTATGTTGGAATGTGGGGGGATTATTAGATAAATTAACGGAACCGGACTTTTTAGAATTTATCACATCTTTTGACCTGTGCTGTTTAACAGAAACATTTACTTCTAAATTTTTCGATTTCGAATTAAAATTCCAGGATTTTTTGCAGTTACATTGTCCAGCGGTGAAATTTACTAGAATGGGAAGACCCTCAGGGGGAACAATCCTGCTGATAAAAAAAGAGTTATCTGAATATGTCCACTGATAAATACTGACATGGAAAATGTACTCTGTGTGAAGTTAATGAAAAGTCTGTTGCATTGTGAAAAAGACATTTTGTTTTTAGGTACATATGTACATCCAGTAGATAGTCGATACTATTCTGACAAAGATTACTCATGCACACTAGAACTAATTGAACAATACATATTTACACAAACAGAACAAGGAAATAACTTCCATTACATCATTGGAGGAGATCTCAATGCTTGTATTGGGGAATGGAGCTTGAGCATCGATGATGAAATTGAGATTACAGGAAGAGAGCAGGACGTGTATGCACGTAGGTCTAAAGATCCCCACACAAATGGTTTTGGCAAGAAACTAATAGAATTTTGTATAACATTTAATGTAACTCCACTAAATGGTCTTTGTATGGGAAAGTTCGACGATGCATACACGTTTTATTCCGAAAGGGGTAACAGTATTATAGATTATTATATATGTTCTGTTGAACTGTTAGAAAATGTGAACAAGTGTCAGATAGTAGAGAGAGTTGAAGCTCAGCATATGCCTATTATGATGGAATTACAAAGTACACTGTCTAACGCACAAGAGAACGAGGGCAAGAAATCTTACGTGAAGAAACTAAAGTGGGATCCCACAAAACAACAACAGTATGTCCAGTTCATAGAATCGGAAGAGGCAAAACAAACAATGGCGCAAATAACAGAAGAAATAGAAAGAGATGTAGACACGTGCATAGACAGATTTAATAAGCTATTAAAAGAGGCAGGGAAAGACATGTACAGAACAATAGGTATAGGAGGAAAATATAAGACTACAAACAGCTGGTATGATAAAAAATGCCAAATTAAAAAGAAAGAAGCAAAACAAGCACTCAGTAGACTGACATGGACGAAAAAGGATAAAAACCCAACTATTTATGAAGAAAGGAGAAAGGCTTACAGGAACAAAAGAGCAGTATACAAAGAAACAATTAGAGAAAAGAAAAAACAGTATAAAAAGCAAACATACGACACACTAGTACAAAATCGCAAGGACAGCCAAATGTTCTGGAGCACCATAAAAAGTGTTAGAAGGAAGAAGAACACATTACCATTTATTAACACTGCACAGTGGAAAGTGCATTTCGAAAGCATTTTGAATCCACATGACACAGAAATACTAAACGATAGAGAAGAAGGACCACAAGAACAAGAAGAAGTGTTAAACGAAATTCATGTACAAGAATTAGACGAAGAGATAACCGAAAACGAAGTAAGATCAGCTACAGAAAAATTTTAAAAAGGCAAATCACCAGGCATTGATGAAATCCCTCCTGAATTTCTCAAAACTATAGGACAAAATATAGTGCCATTCTTAACGAAATTATTCAATAAGTTATATCAAGATAGTTACTTCCCCATAGAATGGTCAAGGGCGGTGATTATATCACTACACAAGAAGGGAGATAGACAGAATCCAGGAAACTATAGAGGAATATCCTTATTATGTATCATAAGCAAGATTTACACAGCAATATTAAACAGAAGACTATATGATTGGGAAGAAGCAGAAAATAAAATTAGCAAAGAACAGGCAGGCTTCAGGAAAGACTTCTCAACAGAAGACCATATTTTTACACTAACATCCATGATAAGTAACTGCCTATACGGCAGAAGAAGAAGTAAATTGTATGTAGCCTTCATTGATTATCAGAAAGCGTTTGATACAGTAAATAGAGAAAAACTTTGGGAAATCCTACAGAAACACAAAATATCTACAAAGATGATTAACATGCTAAAAGCTATCTATAAAACAGTACAAGCATGTGTAAGACATGGAACTGAACTAACAGAATTCTTTGAATGTCACACAGGAGTGAAACAAGGGTGCTTACTGCCCTCCCTACTCTTTTCATTACTAATTACAGAAGTTGCAGACAATGTCACAGCTAAAGGAAGACACGGATATCAATTCTTACCCGGAAAGGCAGAAATATTTTCACTTCTATTTGCTGATGACATAGCTTTAATAGCAAGAACTCCAGCAGGTCTGCAAAACCAAATTAAGAACCTACAGGAAGCCTCGGACCACATTGGACTAAAGGTTAATCTCCAAAAAACAAAAATCATGGTCTTTAGGAAAGAAGGATACCTTGGTAGACCAGAAAAATGGAACTACAAAGGGGAAGAAATTGAGGTAGTAAACAGCTACAAATATTTAGGTTTCACTCTAACGACCAAACTCTCAGTAGATATTTCACTTTCAGAATATGCAGGAAGGGCGAAAGGGAAAATGGGTGAAATAATGAAAACTATTTATAGTTTAGGACACTTAGATATAAATATATTTTTTAAGCTTTTTGATACACAGGTCAAGCCACTGCTACTGTACGCAGCAGAAGTATGGGGTTTGACTGGTTATTCCGCGGTGGAAAATATACATTTATTCGCATGTAAAAGATACATGGGGGTAGGGAAGAAAACGCCAAACAACTTAGTATACGGAGAACTAGGAAGATATCCGATGAGTATAGATAGTTCAATAAAAGCAATCAGATATTGGTTTAAATTAATGAAGATGACTCCAGGCAGGATACCTAGACAACAGCATATGAAAGAGAAAAAACAGAAATTGACAAACCACAGAACTGGGCACTGGAAATTAAACGCTGCTTGGATACGTATGGCTTCTCTGAAGTTTGGTTGAATGAAGGCGTAGAAAACGAGCAAAGATTTATCATAACACTAAAACAAAGAATCATAGATTGTTACAAACAGAACTGGCATAACAAAATAGCGAATAGTGAACGATTTACAACATATACGTTTAAAACTATACACCAAACTGAAGAATACTTTCGCGCAATCACAATCGCGAAGTTCAGGAAAGCATTGACAAGACTACGATTAGGAATAAACGAACTGCATGGCAATAAAAAAATATATAGATAATCAAGCTATAACAACATGCCCCTTCTGCCCTACAGTAGAAACAGAAATACACTTCTTAATGTGGTGTCCAAATTACAGGCAATTGCGAACAAAATACATTTTCAAACACTTTAGTAATAGAAACGCAATCACATTGGAAAGTCTGCTACAAAACGATAATACTGAAACCATAAGAGATATTGCAATGTACATCTTCTATGCCTTAAAAACCAGAGAAACCCTTATGTGATAGTAATACTGACGATATAGGAAGAATAGAATTTCTAAACAGAAAACAAAATATGTTACAATCAAACGTTTCAATCAAATGTTTTTGTTGTTGTCATGTTGAAATGTATGTTGCGTACTCCTGTGGACGGGCCGAGGGCCCCACAATAAATGGCGCGGCGTGAAAGCGCTCGTCAAGCGTCAAGCGTCTCTCTCTTTCTGAGTCTCTCACTCTCTCTCTCTCTCTGTCTTTCGGACTCTCTCTCTCTCTCTCTCTGAGTCTCTCTCTCTCTGTTTCTCTCTCTCTCTGAGTCTCCCTCTCTCTCTCTCTCACTGAGTCTCGCTCTCTCTCGCTCGCTTGCTCGCTCGCTGTGTATACATCATGTATGTATGTACATAGACAAAGAAAATTTTAAATCACCAGGCATGGGATTGGAGTTGTGGGCATGGCATTTGTAAGAGATTTAGCTGTTAGATCTCCTGAGACCACTCAAATCAGTGCTGTGAAATGAGAAACTGGAGAAAAGGGAGCCGAGTAGATGCGAAAAATATAATGAAGTGTTTGGCAATACACTGTAGTGAACTCTCCATTTCGGTGTTAACTTCAGAGGTCAGTTCTGGCCTTCTGGTAGCAAGCATGCAGAACTGCTGTCCATCAGTGGTTTCTTGTGGGATGGAGTGGACTTTATGGTTTTATGACCTGGTGGCCATGGGTGTACTGTCAAACTGTTTCTGTGTTAGAGGTTCGCTGAATCTGAGGCATAGCATGTGGCAGGCGGAGCCCATCCTCTCTTCCTGTTGCCTTAACTCTCTTCAGTTCTTTCCCTTGAATTTCGATCACTGGTGATCGACAGTTTTCTTCCCGGAATTATGGTGTTTAAAACAACGTTTTTGTTATCTGAATCAGTGTATCGCCCAAAAAACCCGAAATAGACACATTCATCACAAAAATGTCATTATTTTAGAAATAATGCGCGGAGTATTACGAAAAATTATGAAAAATTCATGCAAAATTCATGCAAAATACAAAAATCACAAAAACTGTTGAGAGTTAACCCTCCATGACCTGCATCCTTCAGTGGGTTGGAGAAGGAAGTCTAATGAAGAATCATTGTACAGATGCATCGAACCAGGAAATAACATTCATAGACCTATCTATACATACACAGTTATTGTTCCCCAACCACTTCTTCTACTCCATCTTCTCTTCTATGTTCCTTCCAGAAAACATTTCTGGTTTTCCCTTTCTCACCTGCCTATTGCCCTTTCTGCACCCCCCTCCCCCCTCCCCATCCCACACCCCCCTTCCTTCTCTCCCCTTCTCTGAAATAATCAACTTTGGCGAATGCTTAGGCCAGCTCAGTTGTGTTTTCTGTTGGATGAAATGTAAAGAAGCAGACGGTTTAGTTGGGATGTCTGTCGAAGCGTCTTCATTGCCACATCAGAGTAGAAAATTGAGGTTTTTTGCTGAAGAAAGGATGAAGACTTTTAAAGTCATTTACCTGTCCTGGTCTGATGTCTCACCTTTCAGGTGATGTCTGACCTCCTGGGCCTGCAGTCATTGCCTTTTAAAAGTCTTGCACCTCAGTGGTTTGAAGATTTCCTTTTTATATCTTTGTTTTGTTGTGTCTTAGTTGTGTTTGTTATACTACTACCCTGACATTGCGTTTATAACTGAGAACATTGAGCTGTAGATGAGGTGAATTATGATCGCATGCATGTGCCATCTGTCAGTTAATCCATGCAACAACCTGCTGGGATTGTACAATGAAAATGATGATGATGCTTTGTGTTTGTTTGGTTTGGTTTGTTTTTAACTTGCTGATTTTTTTTTTCTTTTCTGTTTTTCACTCGCTGATTTGGTCTTTTTCCAATTTAAAAAGAAAAATATACTATTCCCTCCAAACAAAAAGAGATGAAACAAATTGCAAGACAAACATGATGCATTTCTACCTTTTTGGTCTTCTTTAGGCAAGACAAACAACACTCAAGACAATGAAAATGAAAAACGAACGATCACTGTTCTCCTGAAGTTGGTGCCAAATGGTCAAACACCTTCAAAGGGTCAAAATGCGTTGTGTTTTGTCTTGAAATTGGTTTGTCTCTTTCGTTTAGTATAACAGTAATTTTTCTCTTAAGTTTGTTTCCGTTTCCACCTGCAGTCACCTCACTTTGAAACTAGCTTTTTTTTTTCTGTTTGTTGGCAGTGATCTTGTTGCTCAGTGGCACTGATAAGGTTCTTGTCTTGGTGTCGCAGCATTTAGCCAAGCACTGCATCAAGCTACGGGCCGTGGAGCTGGCGTTTTGCTCCAACATCAGTCGGGACGCCATCTTCTACCTCACCGAGCACTGCAAGGAGCTCAGTCGTCTCAACCTGGCCAACACCACGGTCAGTGTCAGCCACTCCTTCACCATTCCCTTGTTTCAGTGACATGTCCGAATGTCACCAGTGAAGTTTGTTTTTTGACACTAAGACAGTGTCATAGAGACCATTGTTTCATTTCTTAGATGTTCTACATCATCACAATATGAACATTAGCATTTAATTTAGAAAATAAATTGATGCAAAAAAAAAAAAAGAAGGATAAATCATTTGTTTCTGTGTACTGTTTTTTACAGTTTAACTTTAACTGATTGAATACACACTCACCACACACACACACACACACACACACACACACACACACACACACACACACACACATATTTATATCTATCTATGTATTTATCTATGTATGTATGTATGTATCTGTCTATGTGTATGTAATATATATATATATATATCCGACAAAATTATATAGCCAACAAAATTATACATGACAGTATCCGTATAAAAGAAAAAGAACTTGCGCATCGCATGGACCTAAGTGACAGGGTAGAAGCAACAGCAACAAAAGAAGCCTTCATAACACTCGAAGAACATAAGCCCAATTTTCACAACCCAACATGTAGATTAATAAATCCATCTAAATCTGAACTAGGTAAAATAAGTAAGAAAATTCTAGAAAAAATAATAAAAAAACGTAAAATCAAACTCCGAATACAACCTCTGGAAGAACACATACGAAGTTATCCAATGGCTCAAAAAACTCAATAAACAAAGGAACACAGTATTTATCACATTTGACATAGTAGACTTCTACCCATCCATAGATGAAGAACTACTCACCAAAGCTCTGAAATTTGCAGTAACCACACAGACATAACAGGGTCAGAAATGGAAATCATTCTTCACACCAAGAAAACGTTACTCCACAGCAAAAATGAAACCTGGATCAAGAAAACGAACAGAAACTCAACATTTGACGTGACCATGGGATCATATAATGGTGCAGAAACATGCGAACTGGTCGGACTGTTCACGCTGTCCAACATCCAGAAACAACTTGGAAAGCAAGTTGGACTATACAGAGACGACGGCCTTGCTGCACTAACCAACAACCCAAGAACCATTGAAAACAAGAAAAAAGAACTATGTAAAATCTTCCAAAATCAAAACTTAAAAATCACCATCGAAGCAAACAAAAAGGTAGTGAACTACTTAGACATAACACTTGACCTCAACAACTACATATAAAATATAAACCATACAAGAAACCTAAACCCAGTAAACGACACACCTATCTATGTAAACATCAAAAGTAATCACCCACCATCTGTATTAAAAACTATACCCAATGGCATAAACAAGAGACTATCCAATCTGTCATGCAACGAAAGAGTATTCAACAACTCAGCAGTAGAATACCAAGAAGCGCTGCAAAAAATGGATACAACTACAAATTACAATACAACCCAGACAATAACATGAACAAAAGCAAGAAAAACAGGAAAAGGAACATCATATGGTATAACCCCCCATACGACAGGAAACTTAAAACAAGCATAGGGAAAGAATTTTTTAAAATCTTAACAACATCGTTCCCAAAAGAACACAAACTGTCTAAAATATTCAACAAAAACATCGTCAAACTATCATACTCATGTATGCCCAACCTCAAAAATTTAATTGATTCATCCAACAAAATGAAAACCAACACAGCAAAGAAGGGTGAAGAAAGGAAATCTTGCAATTGCATAAAAAAAGAGCAGTGCCCCTTAAGCAATAAATGCCTCTACAACAATATTGTATACCAAGCCACTGTGACATCAGAAAACGAAAAAGAAACATACATAGGGATTACTGAAAACCACTTCAAAACCAGATATGCAAACCACAAACAGTCATTCAATAAAGAAAAATACAAAAACCAAACAGAACTGAGCAAATACATCTGGAGACTTAAAGATGCAAAAATAAACTACAATATATCCTGGAAAATCATAAAAAGGGCATCACCATGCAGTAAGATTTCAAAAAGATGCAACTTACGCTTAACTGAAAAATGGCTAATACTATGTAAACCACACATAGCAACTTTAAACACTAAAACAGAAATAGTAAACAACTGCAGGCACAAATGGAAATCGTTGTTAGCGAACACACCCGAACTAGAACCTGAAACCCCCAAAAAC
>CM065735.1:43616700-43651700 GCA_033310375.1 Conus canariensis
GCAACATTTCGTCGGTTCCGAAGAGAATAATGCGTTTCAACCGGTTTTCTTCCTCTTCAGCATCATTATCAGCATCACCTGTATCGTGCAATAGAAACCTGACTTCAGTGCCTCCAACTAGAACTTCTCTGAATTGTTCCGGAATTTCGATGTCTTCCAAATTTAGTGGAAGAGGGGGAAAGGCATCATCTCTTTTCCGTTTTCTCTGAATTGTGCGCCTGAGTGCTGATCTCTGTGGCAAATTGGTCAGCGTCTCATCAGTCAAATTTGCCATCATTTCTCCAATTAATCTTCGAGGTGGTGCATCTGTAGCAGCGGCTCTTTCTTTCATCTCAGCAGTACTTTTCTGCTTCTGGACATCCGCTGGGTTGGCAGGGTGGTTGTGGTCATTCTTTACATTGGGGATGGCACCATTGCGGTAGTCAAGCGGAGTGCTGATTCTCCCTTTACATTTGTCCTGTACGCAGCGCCAGTTGACCGTTGTTTTATTTACACGGTCTCGACGGTAAAGATACCAGTTGTAGAGGATCTTGTCATTGGAGTAACAAGACTGTATTACCTCCATGGCCAAAGTTTGAAATGTTTGTTTGGACTGCAAATGATGGACATAAAACAAAATGCCTGTTCGATATAAGAACACTCTCCCTGAACACTAACTCAATGCTTGTCGTGCTAACCAAACTCACAAGATAAAAAGAAAGTTTGCACGCGTTCACGTATACACACACTCTCTATCTATCTCTCTCTCTCTCTCTCTCTCTCTCTCTCTCTCTCTCTCTCTCTCTCCCCCTCTTCCTATCTCTCATCATCACGCGGAAGTGTTACACGCGGTAGTGCTACTCGCGGTAGTATTACACACGCGATAGTGTTACACACACGGTAGTGTTACACGCGGTAGTATTACTCGCGGTAGTTTTACACACGCGGTGTAGTTGTGTTACACGCGGTAGTGACGCTCGCGGTAGTGACCTGCACCCACTTTTCCTTTGTCTTTGGTGATGACATGCCAGATTTTTGTTGTTGTGACAGATCTGACGACTAGGTTGTGAATTTTTTTGTTTTGGTTTTCACTGCCCAGAGTGGATGCTAACTGTCCAGTCCCCCGTGTCTCCCCCGTGTCTTTCTGACCATCCTCCGTGTCTGTCTGACTATTGTCAATGTCTGTGTGACCATTGTCCATGTCTGTCTGACCATTGTCAATGTCTGTCTGACCATTGTCCATGTCTGTCTGACCATTGTCAATGTCTGTCTGACCATCCCCCATGTCTGTCTGACCATTGTCAATGTCTGTGTGACTATTGTCTATGTCTGTCTGACCACTGTCAATGTCTGTCTGACCATCCCCCATGTCTGTCTGACTATTGTCAATGTCTGTGTGACTATTGTCTATGTCTGTCTGACCACTGTCAATGTCTGTCTGACCATTGCCCATGTCTGTCTGACCATTGTCCATGTCTGTCTGACCATCCCCCATGTCTGTCTGAATCGACCATCCCCCATGTCTGTCTGACCATCCCCCATGTCTGTCTGACCATTGTCCATGTCTGTCTGACCACTGTCAGTGTCTGTCTGACCATCCCCCATGTCTGTCTGACCATTGTCCATGTCTGTCTGACCATCCCCCCATGTCTGACTGACCATTGTCCATGTCCTGTGCAGGAGAACTGCCCCAACCTTCAGGAGCTGGACGTGGGGCGTTGCCGGGGTGACCTGATCCACATGGATGTGGAGACATGGCAGCACAGTCTGCCCAACCTGCGGGTGTTCTCCCTCAGCTACAGCATCTTCCAGACCGTACAGGTCCCCCAGCCCACGGTGGGTACACTGTGCCCTGGGTGTCTGACTTGTGGGAACAATTGAGTCCATGTTATATGTAGTTTGGCTGTCCCCATGTGTGTGTTTGTCCCCATGTGTGTGTGTGTGTGTGTGTTTTTGTTTGTGTGTGTGTGTGTGTGTGTGGGCGCACGTGCGTGCGGGTGCATGGTAAACTTTCATATTGGTATTTTCGAAGCAGTAGCGTTACCGAACTTGGCAGAATGATAAATATTGTTAAGACCGTTCAAGCCATTCAATAGGTGAAGATGTCGCATACTCATAAGAACCATAAATATGACGTTAACTCTTGTCAAGAATTGTTTGGACACATGACACCTTCCAACACTTTGAGCCAGTCTTTCAGTGTCTTGTGTGGAGGTTTGGTGGGGCACGCACACACTTACCCACACACACACACACACACACACACACACACACACACACACACACACACACACACACACTGTGAGTCAGGCGTATACAGTGTGGTGTGTGTTTGGTCAGTGCAGATTGGCCCTAAGTGGTGTCAGGTGTATACAGTGTGTGGTGTGTGTGGTCAGTGCAGACTGGCCCAAAGTGTTGGAAGGTGTCAGGTGTACAGTGTGGTGTGTGTGTGGTCAGTGCAGATTGGCCCTAAGTGGTGTCAGGTGTATACAGTGTGTGGTGTGTGTGGTCAGTGCAGACTGACCCTAAGTGTTGGAAGGTGTCGGTGTACAGTGTGGTGTGTGTGTGGTCAGTGCAGACTGACCCTAAGTGTTGGAAAGTGTCAGGTGTACAGTGTGGTGTGTGTGGTCAGTGCAGACTGACCCTAAGTGTTGGAAGGTGTCAGGTGTACAGTGTGGTGTGTGTGTGGTCAGTGCAGACTGACCCTAAGTGTTGGAAAGTGTCAGGTGTACAGTGTGGTGTGTGTAGTCAGTGCAGACTGACCCTAAGTGTTGGAAGGTGTCAGGTGTAACAGTTGGGGTGTGTGGCATGTCAGTGTAATTAAAGTGTCGGTGTGTGTGTGTGGTCAGTGCAGACTGACCCTAAGTGTTGGAAGGTGTCAGGTGTATACATGTGTGAAGTGTCAGGTGTACAGTGTGGTGTGTGTGGGTCAGTGCAGACTGACCCTAAGTGGTGTGTGTAAAGGGTGTCAGGTGTACAGTGTGGTGTGTGTGTGGTCAGTGCAGACTGCCCTAAGTGTTGGAAGGTGTCAGGTGTACAGTGTGGTGTGTGTGGTCAGTGCAGACTGGCCCTAAGTGTTGGAAGGTGTCAGGTGTACAGTGTGGTGTGTGTGGTCAGTGCAGACTGGCCCTAAGTGTTGGAAGGTGTCAGGTGTACAGTGTGTCGGTCAGGACTGGCCCTAAGTGTTGGAAGGTGTCAGGTGTACAGTGTGGTGTGTGTGTATGGTCAGTGCAGATTGGCCCTAAGTGTTGGAAGGTGTCAGGTGTATACAGTGTGGAGTTTTTGGTCAGTGCAGATTGGCCCTAAGTGTTGGAAGGTGTCAGGTGTGCAAGTGTTGACAGTTGTCAGGTGCACAGTGTGATGTGTGGCCCTAGGTGTTGAAAGTTGTGAGGTGTACAGTGTGGTGTTTGTGTGGTCTGAGGTCCAGCCCAGTCTGGCTCTAAGTGTATGTGTGTGTGTGTTCCATCCAACCTTTTATTTTGCCATGTTAGAAAAAAAGGTGGGGGCGTCCATCCCCTTTTTCCCCACTTTTTCCCCCCCAACAAGTAACCACAACTCCCGCGCGCCTTGGCAACTGCAAGTCAGTACGTTCTGTTACTAGTGGATGCTCTCAGATGGTCTTTTTAGTGTTTTGATGTTTGACACAAAGCATCAGGGGTTTATATATGTTCTGTTGTGTAGCGTAGTGACACATTCGCTATGTGTATGCAAAAAAAGAAAAAAAGAGAATGGCAGGAACTTGAGGAAGAAAGAAAAGACAGAAAGAAAGACGGAAAGAGAGAAAGATTGATGATGAAAGAAAGACAGACAGCAAGAGAGAGAGGGGAAAAAGGAGGAAAGAAAGAGAGAAAGAAAAAGAAGGCAGAAAGAAAGTAGGAAGAAAAGATACACACGGAAAGGCCCTCAGTGTTGAAGGTTGTCATGAATACAGTGGTGTGTGTGTGTGTGTGTGTGTGTGTGTGTGTGTGTGTGTATGGTCAGAGACCAAGTCCAGGCTGGCCCTCAGTGTTGAAGGTTGTCATGAATACAGTGGTGTGTGTGTGTGTGTGTGTGTGTGTGTGTGTGTGTGTGTATGGTCAGAGACCAAGTCCAGGCTGGCCCTCAGTGTTGAAGGTTGTCATGAATACAGTGGCGTGTGTGGTGTGTGTGTGTGTGTGTGTGTGTGTGTGTGTGTGTGTGTGGTCAGAGACCAAGTCCAGGCTGGCCCTCAGTGTTGAAGGTTGTCATGAATACAGTGGTGTGTGTGTGTGTGTGTGTGTGTGTGTGTGTGTGTGTGGTCAGAGACCAAGTCCAGGCTGGCCCTCAGTGTTGAAGGTTGTCATGAATACAGCGTGGTGTGTATGTGCGTTGTGTGTGTGTGTGTGTTGTGTGTGTGTGGTCAGAGACCCATTTCAGGCTGGCCCTCAGTGTTGAAGGTTGTCATGAATACAGCGTGGTGGTGTGTGTGTGTGGTGTGTGTGTGTGGTCAGAGACCAAGTCCAGGCTGGCCCTCAGTGTTGAATGTTGTCATGAATACAGCATGGTGTGTGTGTGTGTGTGTGTGTGTGTGTGTGTGTGTGTGTGTGAGTGTGGTCAGAGACCCATTTCAGGCTGGCCCTCAGTGTTTAAGGTTGTCATGAATACAGCGTGGTGTGTGTGTGTAAGTGTGTGTGTGTGTGTGTGTGTGTGTGTGTGGTCAGAGACCCATTTCAGGCTGGCCCTCAGTGTTGAAGGTTGTCATGAATACAGCGTGGTGTGTGTGTGTGTGTGTGTGTGGTGGGGGGGGGGGGGTCAGACACCCAGTCCAGGCTGGCCCTCAGTGTTGAATGTTGTCATGAATACAGCATGGTGTGTGTGGGTGGGGGTGGGGTGGGGTCAGACACCCAGTCCAGGCTGGCCCTCAGTGTTGAAAGTTGTCATGAGTACAGCGTGGTGTGTGTGTGGTCAGAGACCCAGTCCAGGTTGGCCCAGGCTGGAGGCCCTGTTGCTGGCCATGTCCAGTTCAGGAGGCACCAAGGTTCCTCCCCCTATTGATGACGCTCTGCTCAGAAGGTTGACTGGAGAAAAAGAATTTTTTGTTTGTGTGTGTGTGTGGTGGGTTTTTTTTTTTTTTAATTTTTTTTTTTAAGATTGAAAGTATATGTTTCAGAGGGGCCGTTTGTGTGGCTCTGAGAGTGTATACATGTGTGTGTGTAGAGGTGCATGATATTTTGAATAAATATTTGTGTGTTTGTTTTGGGGAGAAAGTGAATGTCAGTGTATGTAGATGTGTGTGTATGTGGTGTATGTATGTTTGTGTGCATACTGTAATTTATAAGAGTGTTACGATTATGTGTTCTCTCTCTTTTTCTTTCTCTCTCTGTGTTATGGTTATATGTTCTCTTCTCTCTCTCTCTCTCTCTCTCTCTTTGTCTGTGTCTGTGTCTCTGTCTGTCTTCTCTGTCTGTCTGTCTCTCCCCTACCCTCCCTTCCCCTTATGGAAGTGAGTGTGTCTGTGATTTTATTGCAGTGTGAGTGAGTTTGTGTGTGCGTGCGTGCGTGTGTGTGTTTTTAGTACATGTATAACTTAGAGAGTGTAAGTGTGTGCGTGCGTGCATGTCTGTCCACCACCAAACCTTCACACAACACACAGTACCTCCCTGACTCACCTGGTCCCACCCCCCCCCCCCTCCCCCCCTAGGTTCCTGAGCAACAGCAGCAGCCTGCGGCACCTGGACGTGCGGGGGTGCCATGACGTGTCAGCCAGCAACCTGCTCAGCCTGACCCTGCCCAGCATCCGCAGCCTGGAGCTGGGGGTCTTCTGCGACGCCGAGGACGGGGGTCTGGAGAAGCTCCTGGAGAAGGTGAACAGGGCAGTGTGTGGGGTGTACTGGGGCTGTACTGGGCTCTGTTGCACTGGAGTGTATATTTATATATGTATAATATATATGTATATGTTGTCATAACTTTACGTCTATAGACAGTTTCAAAGCGAGGTGACTGAAGGCGGCAATTGAAGCAAATTTTAAAAAGAAAGGTCATTAGTTCCGCAAGACTATACAGACAGACGGATAGACAGATGGATTGTCCTGTAATGTGTTTGTCTGTATTGTCTTGCGAAACTAATAACATTTCTTTTTGAAATGTCGATAGACATTAATGCTTTCAGTATGCACTTACCTGCACTTATTTACGCCGAAAACTTACGGCAAGAGAAGTAACTCCATAATTTGAACATGGTTACCCAATTTAAAAATTAATTTAAAAGAGATGAAAGGAAATAATGAAATAAAAATAATTTTTAAAATTCCTATGAATATATGTGTTGCTATATCATAAGTTTGAAGAATGTCACATGAGCCATTTACTCGGGGGAAAAAAAAATCTTCTTCTTCAGAACTTGCTACTGAATCGTTGTTCATCATACCTGGAACCTCATCCCAGTCGAAATCTAGGTCACTCTAAGCTTCATTACCCAGCACTTTCACTAAGTCTTATGCCGTAAATCCTACAAACCACAGTATCTTCATCACTAAATCTCATTATAGAACGGCAGAAATCAAGGTTAGCCATGGTGAAAAAACAGCATTTCGACCACAAAACTTTAAAAATTCATAACTCGAGAACAACAGCACGTATCAACTCGCAGTTTTTTGCAAACGGAAGTGAATCGCTACAGGAAAAACAAAGTCACATTCTCGCGAGACTTCCTTTTCTACGAGAAACATGGTGGCGCCCATTGTTGCCACGTGTTTTACTGGGCGCTGGCAGGCGCTCAGCCTTTTGGCAGTGTGATTTTCGGTCAGGCGCTAGCGGGCGCATGCTTGTCAAGAGAGTTAAAGAGTAGCACTCACTTTCTTCTTCATCCTTCTTCCTTGCAAGAGCAAAAAGATCAGGGTAAAAAAAAAAAAAAAGGATTCTGTAGCAGAATTGCACCCAGAGATCTTCGTCTTGCACTCTAACTTCTTGATCATTCTGTCTTCTGGTTAGAAATTGGAACGATTGGTTAGGTTTTTGTTTTGTTTTGTTTGTTTTTGTTAGTTTTAAAATTTTAGATTTCACACTGAACTGCTTTTGCTGCAACATGGAAGCTGACAGCACGCAAGCATTGGAAGTTGAGCAATACGCCCATTTCTGTCATTTTAGTTACAGAAGAGTCTTGAACCTCTCAATACTGAACTTTGGTGTGTGGCTACGGAAAAATACAGACTGAACTTCCCAGGTCTGAATGCTCAGCTGTTATAATGCATCTAAATCAGATGACACAAGATGTGCACATACAGGCTTTTTCTTTGTTAGGAACTTCCTGGTCGAACTGATTTTTCTGTTATGATATTCAGACTGCTCTGCTGTGGGGAGAAAGGGGTGGGGGGTGTGTGGTGTGTGACTTCTTGCATGTTGTTACGAGTTTCTCTTCACAGTGGTCAACTAGTATTAGCCAGCCTGAAGAGCCCCCCCCCCCCCCCCCCCCCTCCTCCCTGAGATGGTAAGGCAAGTTAATGTTGCTTATAGCCCGGCCGACCGCAGAGGGCCATATTAGGGCTGTCGACATGTCACCGCGTTCAAGTCAACTCACAAGTCATTCATTTACACAACTCTTTAAAATACATCTTCTGAAATCCCACCCGAAAGTTTGTTAAAAATCTTTCCACTATAAAATCTCAGATCCGGTGAAAAATGTGGATCTCTTTCAAGAATTCAAAGACCGCATCAAGTGGAACATCTCTGAACAAGGTTTTTATGGAATCTGCTGTAAAATGTTTGCGTCTCACATCATGCTCCCCTGAGATAAGCCGTCATTTTGCCAGGTGCTGTCGCACCCTGTGCCTCCCTTTTAGGAGGGCTGAGGGTGAAGCAGGATGCCAGCTGAAAGGTGCTGTTATCTGTTGTTCTACAGCAGGCTTCATACAGGTCTTAAAAAGTCTGGAATAGTCTGGAAATTTGAAGTCCACTTTCCAGGTTCTGGAAAAGTCTGGAAAATCGCATTTGGCCTGGAATAGCCTGGAAATGGAAGAATCAAGCACAATTGGTTGATATTATGCATGGCTGCTTTAATTTTCAGCACGGCGCACGCAATTACAGCCTCTTGGCCGGCGAGGGAGGCCCGCCTATTTTTAACGAGCGCCCAACCTCCCTCCCCCGCAGTAGCACTCCCACCTCTCCCCACCCCCATCCCATCCCTCTCGCATCGCCCGCACATTCCTTCCCAGCTTCTCTGTGGCGAGGTACACGCAGCGCGGAACGGCAGCATCACTGTGGCGAGGTACACGCTGTGCCGATCGGAATGTGTAATGCTGGTCTCCCCAGAGCCAAGAAAGTGGCTTTGCAGAAACTACTGACCACTTGTACTGCTGTGTCAGCCCCGATATGGCCCTTTGCGGTCGGCTTTGCTATAAACAACATTACAATTACCGTACTGCTGGATCGACAAGGGGAGAGAGAGAGAGAGAGAGAGAGAGCAAAACGCACACACACGAAGAGAGAGAGTGAGAGAGAGAGAGAGAGAGAGAGAGAGAGAGAGAGAGAGAGAGAGTGACAGACAGACAGACAAAGAGAGAGACAGATAGAGGGCAAAAGAAACACACACACACACACACGCGCGCACACACACACACACACACACACACACACACACACACACACACACACACACACACAAAAACCTTCGTCTAATATCACTTTATGTGGAAAGACAACAACAACAACAACACACAAAACCTCCTTAAAGACGCATCTTTTCCCTCGGACTGATTAACAATATCCACTTACAACTGTGCGCGTGTTTTCTAGTGTTGAACGCGCTCGTGTGTCTGTCTGCGTGTGTGAGTTTTTCGGCGGTGTGTGTGTGTGTGTGTGTGCTTTGAATAGGAATTATAATGTTATCATGTTTATCCTTTTACATTACATTACATTACGTTACACACACACACACACACACACACACACACACACACACACACACGAAGAGAGAGAGAGAAAGCGAGAGAGAGAGAGAGAGAGATTTAATACTTACGGTAATACTTACGTTCACTGTTTGCTGCCCTCAAAACGTTGTCAAGCCGATTCACCAGACGCAGACGTAAACACACACTGCTAGCCAACACAATTTGTTTTGCGTGTTTCATGCATTTTTTTTTTTTTTTGCTGTGAGTGTAACATGCTTAATTTTCACATAAACATGAACAGATTTTGGTGTGCATGTTTCATGCTCTTTTACGCTACGTTTGTAACATGCTGAGTTGTTTTTTTTACGCTACGTTTGTAACATGCGGAGTTTTTACACACACACACACACACACACACACACACACACACACACACACACACACACACATGAGCATGTGTGGGGGGGAAAGAGAGAGAAAGAGGGAGATAGAGAATCAAAGCAACGCGAGAGGGGGCGAAAGAAAGGAGAGAGAGAGAGAGAGAGAGAGGGGGGGGGGGGGGGCAATGCAAGACAGTACAGAGGAAGACAGAGATATTTTGTACTCACGGTTGTGCAGCGTAGTCCATGTAGGATGTATCCATCATTGTTAAAATTCAGCTCAACATGTTACTTATCACGGACTGTCCCGTTAAATGGAAGATGATAATACAGTATTGCTGTTTTCCTTTGTATGCAAACAACTAAGAAGTCTCACAGACTGATTCTCTTTATCACTTTCCTGTGAATTGATTTGGAAATTGTCGCGTTGGTTGCCAGCCAGCAAGTACTCGACTCATGGGGGAGCAGGGAGGGCGGGGTGGGGTGGGGTGGGGGTGGGGCATTAAACCTGAGTTATGTCTACAGTAAAGTAAATGTAACATGCAAAACAAAAAAAAAAGAACGGTCTTTACTCTTAAAAGAAAGCAGTCTATATGGGTGCAGTGCAATGAATGAATAACACAGGGCTCAGTTGCAAAGAACAAAACAAACTTGGACTTACTGACATACCAAACCAAAAGCTGCGATTTTCATACAGTAAAGCAACAACAACAACAACAAGAACAACAACAACAACCAGTCAGCCAACCCAACCATCCAAACTAACAAAGAAAACAAATTAAATAACAAAAAAGCTTTAAAAGCTAATGGACACGGACAAAAAAAACGACACTAGACTATATACAACATAGAGAACAGGAAACATGATGACTGTGTAAGTTGGCACCTGAGAAAATGCATTTATAAGCATATGCAGCTGCGCATTCATGATGACTACAATGGGCGTGCAGTTATCTGGTGAAACACACACACACACACACACACACACTCTCTCTCTCTCTCTCTCTCTCTCTCACACACACACACACACACACACACACACACACACACACACACACACACACAGCGATTGATCCCTGTGTCAGTGTGTGTGCGCTCACATAGGATTACGTGTGTGTGTGTGTGTGTGTGTGTGTGTGTGTGTGTGTGTGTGTGTGTGTGAATGAGTATGCATGTTCTTGAGAGAGAGAGAGAGAGAGAGAGAGAGAGATTCTGGGTTTGTCCATTGTCTAAAATTTGGAATGTTACTTTGCCTTTCCTTTCTTTTTTTTCTTGGGCGTGTCTTGCATTATGGGGGATGCTTGCATCCATTGCTCTTGCATGATCAGGGCCAGCCTCTGGTCATCTTTTCTAATACCCCATGCTCTGCGCTTCAGCTGGTTGACAGTGGCATGCATACCTTCTCCCCCGTGTTCACCAAGTAAAGCTAACCCAAATTTCCACCTCTGGATCCAGTCAGCACAGTGGTCTTCAAGGATGTGCTGCTTTGGGATAACATTGATCTGATGACCAAAGTACGTTCTGTACAGTGTCATGTACTGGTCGATTGCGAGTTGGATCTCTTTAAAATCCTTCTCAACAGGCTGGCTTGATGACAATAGGCTGTGCACATTCGAATAAGCCTTGTTCAACGTGGTGTATTTACGTTTTATTTCTCTTCCTATGGCCTGAATGCTTTGGTCGTCTGTCATACTATTCACTGTATTCTCTATGCTGTCAAAGATATCCGTGATGACCTCTGCTTTGAGGTATTTGTTACAGTGGTTGCCGATAAAAGTGCCACTGTAGTAGGCTTGCTTCACGATCCTGTGTCTTTGAAGCACAGACTCAACTGCAACACCTACTGGTCCTTCACCCTTCTTGAAAGGATTAAGGCCTTTCAGTGAAGGAGTATCTGTTTTCTGACTTTGACAACATATCTTCACCATCCTAACACTTCTTTGAAACTCCCTGTGTGTACCTCTTACATTTGGTTCTTCTTTCTTTGCCAGAGCTAGCGCTATCCTTTTGTCAACATCATAGCAGTCATCTTCCAAAAGATCATGATGCTTCTTGACAATTCCCAAAAGGATATGAAGGTAGGGAGGGGTGACATGATCTAGTTCAATGTCCCACACATTCGGCAAGATAAGATTCTGGAAGCACTTGGCCTGAGATTTTTTTCCACCTTCTTTCACAAACTTGGCATGCATTTTCTTCATGCCTTCAAGCGTTCTCTGTTTGATGGTATCCCCAAATCGATCACTGCACTTCTTTTGTGCTTGTTCCTTTGTGGCTGTACACCACAGACATGGATACACACCCTGAGCTCCAGACAGCCCATACATTTTCAGGAGGAAATCATAATCCCCAAACAGAAACGGTCTAATATTTTTTCCTTTCCATGTTGTTTGTGCAAGCCGACTGATCTGCTGCTTGAAAGGATTCAAAACAGTTCTGATGTTTTCACTGCTGTCTTTTGCCTCTACTATGCAGACCAGGAAACAGTTTTCCTTGGCATTGGGGTGTTCAAGATTTGCGACAGACATGACCAGTTTGAAACTGCCACCCCCATGATCACCTCCAACTTTCACCCATATTTCATTTTCAGGGATAGTGTTATGATGCCATGTCAACAACTTCTTTTCTTCATACTGGTCTAATAGTTTTTTCAGGAATGTTGGCAAATCTTCAACCCGTACCACAGGGGTACTTTTCTTTTCATCTCTGTTAGTTTTCTGGTCATGGAAGATTAGTTTTTTCCAGTCTACCCGAATCTTTCCACACTTCAAACTGTTTTGAAACTGTCTTTCTTTTTCCTCACTATCAAGTGTTATCCCTGCCTGTTTTGATATCTTCCTAAACTGCCTCTGTTTTGCCCAAGTCAGCAACATTCTTGCTTTCATTTTTGTTGCCTGTTTTGCAGTGATGTGTCCTTTCAAACAACCAGCAGCTTTTAGTATCTCTGTCCTTTTTCTTTTTCCGGTGAATCTAAGCTCAGTGCTTTGCTGTTTCAACAAATCAGACTCCGAAGCACCTGAATATTCTCTGCGGATTTGGGCAACCTGGTGTCCTCTTTTCCTTCTAGTGGGAGTACTTGCAAAAGCTGAAGACTTTCTGGCTTTGATGATTTTTTTTAG
Source organism: Conus canariensis (assembly GCA_033310375.1). NCBI lineage: Eukaryota > Metazoa > Mollusca > Gastropoda > Neogastropoda > Conidae > Conus > Conus canariensis. Next base: position 43,629,022 of record CM065735.1, read on the forward strand.
AATTATAGGCTGACCCCTAGTTTTGCATGCAACAGTCCGTTTGTCACTGGATTGTTCCATTTTGATACGGACTAAACGAGTGAGATACGCTTCTTCTCCAGCTGTCAGAGGTGCACACAAATCTTCTAGTGGTCGAACTAATTTTCTTTTCTCAGTTTGTGATGAGCGGTGCTTCACTGTTTTGTGTGGTTGTCCTTGTCCCGGAATCTGTGTATGAGGGCTAGTTACAGGTGTGCTCAGCACTGACTGTGTTTGCATTCCTGATGTGCAGTCAGTTGATGTGTTATCGATCTCCGTTTGGACTTGTAAACTGCTCATATTGTTGGCATCATTCTGAAAGAAGTCTGGCCTTCGGGCATTGAGAAAGTCCAACAGCCGCCTTTTGACAGTCTTCTGTTGAGGTGTTGACGATGCTGAAGGCTGGAACATTGCTCCTCTGTCACTGCTGTCAGCTTCTGTTCTGCTAGTGTTATTGCTGCTGAGAGATGTTTCTTCACAGGCACGACTGAGGGTATTGTCAAGAGCTTCACTTACATCCGCCACACTGCTATCATATACTGTCTCAGTTGCAGTGACGTTGTCGACATTGACGTCATCACTACTACTAGGAGGGCCTGTATTACAAGCTTGCTCACTGATTCCATCAACGTAGTCATCACAAACATTCTGATCTATATTTGTGTTACAAGTGGTGGTCATTGTTCTGTCTCTTGCTATGTTGTCTGCAACATTGCTGCCACAAATATCCCCATCTGAATAAGGAACAGCACTGTCAGAAATATCACCTACACTACCTGTGTCAAGCGACTCACCTTTCTTACTGTCATCACAGATTTCCTTGCTGCTGACAGTTCTGTTTTGATTTGCTAGGGGGTCCAGTTTCCTTTTTTTAACACGTCTACGTGGTATGGACTGTTCATGAAACGTGTGACACACAGTGCAATCAGCTTCTTCAATCGTTGGGTCAAACTCAGTCCACAGGCTATGTGTACTGGCTATCTGTCCTTTTATTGATTGGAGAACAGCAGCACTTTTTTTCCGTTTCATATAAACATAACAATTTGTACACATTGTTCTAGAGTACAGTTTGCCTTCTGTTTCTTCAGAAATGATAAGTCCATATGACTGTTCCAGTTCTGATGCATATTTATTGCAATAAATTGTTTTCCTGTAACGGGTTGGTTTTGACCGACCGCCACAGAGTCTACATAAAGAATTCAGTCTCTCTGTATGATTAGTTTCTGTGTGCTTAACGGACGCCATCTTCAGTCACACACACACACACACACACACACACACACACACACACACACACACACACACACACACACACACACACAGAGAGAGAGAGAGAGAGAGAGAGAGAGAGACAACTAAACACCAAGGACGGCAATGTACACTTACATGCACATTCATTAACTTATCTGAAAAGACACAGTGCAGTACACACAATTAGTCACTGACGCCCAATTCTCTCTCTCTCTCTCTCTCTCTCTCTCTCTCTCTCTCACACACACACACACACACGCACGCACGCACGCTCGCACGCTCGCTCGCTCGCACTCACGCACGCACGCACGCACGTACACACGACCGCACGTGCGCATGCACGCGCGCACCCCCACACACACTGCAGACGGGGAAAAGAATAAATCAGTTAGTAAGTGAAAGTATAGGGGTGGGGGACGGAAGTTGTGAGGAAATTAACACGGGGAAAAGCCGCCGAGTTCTTAAGTGAAGAAAACACTGGGGAAAATTGATGATTTCTGCAATGACGTAAGTCAGAAGCATGCAGAGATAGAGAGAGAGAGAGAGAGAGAGAGAGAGAGGGGGAGACAGATACAGAGAGAGGAGAGAGAGAGAGAGAGTGAGTGAGTGAGACAGAGAAACAGCACGTGGCCTGTTGTCAGCTTGTAGGAAGCATGCACGGCGTGTTAAATGAACACGCAGACAGTGACGTCAGACACGGAGACGCTTACTGAGCTGGGAACAAAGACGGTTTTACACCCACATATAGCCTTCCACCGGCCTGTAACTAGTAAATGACTTAGATAACTTAGTACTTGAAACTAAAAACTTTCCAGTGAACAATTGTAAGAGCGGACATCAACCCCCCAAAAGACCTGAATTTAAGTTTTGATATTGTCAACAAACCCCAAAATGCACGAATTTTACTTATCTCAAAGAAGGAAACGTTTTCCCGTTGCTCACTCTGACGGAGATGGCGTTTTGAAGATTTGGACAAAAGTGATATCCTGTCTACTTCTTTACAGAGCTAAGACTATATGAACACTGAAACGAACGAAGATGATGAACTGCAGTATCCAAAACACACCGAAATTCGCACTTTTTGCACAAATTCGCCACAGAGAACACCACGCGCAACTATGGCGGGTAGCATCTTTCTTCTTCCCTGCAGCTGAAGCTGGTCGCAGTGCGCGCGTTCACGCTGATTGGTTAATAGCTGGCCGCTTTATTTAGCTGACGGCCAGTAAAATGGCAAAGTCTCGCTCACACTAAGCGCGGGGCAAACGACGGGGTCTCGTGTGCCGTGTCAGCAACATTTAACGTTTATAATGCCAAAAAAAAACAAACCCAAATTATTCCGTGCCCTCAAAGGTGATATTTCGTGATTGCATACTTTCACTTTGCCCATCAAACTACTTCTGAGTTACTTCCCCTACATCAAGGTCTTATCAACATCCGGATCTTCTGGCTATTTCTGCCATTGCTGCTTGTTTGTGTTTCAAGATGGGAAAGTGTTCCTTCAGTGCGCTTTGGCTTTATAACATCACTTTAAGACATTGCATTATGAACAAAGTCTTGAAAGTGGTATTGAAAATGCAGGTCTTGGCCTGGAAAAAGTCTGGAGAAGCCTGGAATTTTGAGCTGCATTTCCTGTATGAACCCTGCTGACAGCTAAGTCCATTATTTTCAAGTTCCAGGTCAGACGGTTCTCTTATTATTGATTTCCGATGGCTCAAGATTCTTGACATTTAGTTGACAGTAAGAACTGGTCATTTGTGTGCAGTTTATCCTCTGGCTCAAGGCAGCTTACTGTATTAAGTATATGATTTGTACACACTCCTACACATGCACGCACGTACACGCACACACACATACACACACACACAAACTCGCACAAGTACATGTGCATGTGTGTTGCCCATCCCTCTGCCCCATACACACGCGTGCACGCACACACGCTTGCAACTTCTGGAACAAAAATACAGGACTAACAATGCGTGTATATGGAAACTCCATGTTGACTCACATCATCACCCACTCTGATCCCCAAGACCTAGGATACAACTTAGAACCGCAATGGCCAAAGCAACTGACGTCTTGGTACTTAACAATAGACCCAGAAAGAAAAGTTCCTCAAGAGGCGAGTTTTGTGAGGAGTTGTGAAGTATGTAAGTGTAATGTAGCAGTGTGGTCAGGGTTAGTAGACTCAGCTGAATGCCATGCTCCAGAGCTCCCACTTCTCTGCAAATTTGCAGGATTTCAGACGAATGTGAAAATGAGAAGCAGCAAACAAAAAAGTATTTTGGTGAAAAGAACATTTAGGGAGGAGGGGGAGTGGCGGTCCAATCTGCAGAGTCCTAGTCATGTTCTCAGCATGCTAGCAAACGACACTGAGGTCATGAGATGTTGTGTACATTTCTTCAGGGCCCGTTTTGCTTTCCTTGTTGAAGTCAGGATGATGACACGCTCTGATGTTGTTCTTTGGGAAGACGCTGCAAACATGAAAGAGATGCAGACCTGTGCACTGTGCGATTTTTGTGTATAATCTAACGAAATTTGATACAGCTATATGATTGTACGTTTAAAAACTGAATTGTACGAAATTTTGATCACCGAGCTCACGAAAATGCGCTAAACATGTAATCCGGCCGAGTCCAAACATTCAACAGTTTCCATGGCGCATGCACACTTCCTTCCTCTATGAATGCATTGCAACATGGGTTCTTGTTCAGCTTCAACTCATGCCCACAAAACAGATGATGAAAATGCAGATTCATTGGTGGAAGTTGTGGTCAAAGACAAAAGAAATATCAACAGAAGTACAAACCAGTGTACCATACAATTTTCAACTTCAGGGGCATTACTGCGTCAGAGAAGGGCGATACGTTTGTACACTGCACCACATGCAACTGTGAAATCTCGATTGCTCACAGTGGTCGTTTTGACATTCAGTGGCACATTGATAGCAAAAGCCACAAGGGAAACGGTCATTCTGGAAAACTGAAGGCTACGAACATTCAAAATTTTTTTTTTTGAAGTCGAGTTCTTCTGGCACTTCTTCCGATGAGAGACTGGAACATCAAACTACTCGTACAGAGGGACTTTTGTGTCGCTTCATCGCTGAGGCCAGTCTCTCTCTTGCCACTGCTGACATTTTCGTCGGAACCAGTGAAACTCTGGAAAGTCTGCTCATCAGGAAGAATGATGACTGTTCTTCAAGAGATGCAGTTCAGAGCTTCTCAGCTGACAGTTTAAAGGAGCTGAATCAGCTTATTACCATAGTCTGAAGCGAAATTCACATCATAATTATTATGCTCTTCAGAAAGACTGCTTAGCTTATCAACAGACAGTGAAAAAGTGCCACGTTAGTATATGAAAGAAATAGATCACATTGAGAATTTTTTTTTCCCAGTTATATTCATCAGTATAGTAAAAAGTGAAGAGACAGTTAAAGAAAAGTGTTGTAATAAAAAGAATTCACATTAATGTTCTTGTTAATTTTCTGCAAAGGCTTTTGCCTATTAGAGGACACTTGCAAGAAACTCGGATTAGTTTGACAATTATTGATTGTGAATGAAGCCACTTTAAGCTATGCCTTTTGCCTTTTATGAAAATACGTCTTTAATAATAACAAATTTCCAGTGTCTTGAACGCATTTAGTATTGTTTCCTAGGTAGTTACTTTGCGCTGCAAAATCTTATACAGTGTGCACACAGTTGTACACATTTTTGACACAGAACCCACACGTAGAATAATCTCTGAGGGGTAACCTGGTCTGGAGATGTTGGAAAGCGGTATGAGCAAGCGATCCTGATTGTGGCTGGACCAAAGAGTGGATGATAAACCACTTGAGGCTCACATTGGCGTCAGGTTGCACCATTGTTGATTGCATAGTTCACAGTGTTATGGCTAGGGAGCTTGTAGGATGGAAGGGTCCCCAGATTCCCCTCACAGTGAGGTGATTTTTGCCTCTTCTCACTGGGAGTCCTGGTAGTCGAGAAAATTATCTTCCTTAGTTGTTTTCCTATGATGGCTGAGGCATTATGGGATGGAAGGGAGATTCCCCTCACAGTGAGGTGATTTTTGCCTCTTCTCAGCGGGAGTCCTGGTAGTTGAAGAAAAAAATCTTCCCTAGTTGTTTTTCTACGTATAGCTGGGGGATTGTGGGATGGAAGGGACCCCAGATTCCCCTCACAGTGAAGTGATTTTTGCTTTTCCTCAGTGGGAGTCCTGGTAGTCGTAAAAATTCATCCTTAGTTGTTTTTCTACGTATGGCTGGGGGATTGTGGGATGGAAGGGACCCCAGATTCCCCTCACAGTGAAGTGATTTTTGCTTTTCCTCAGTGGGAGTCCTGGTAGTCGTAAAAATTCATCCTTAGTTGTTTTTCTACGTGTGGCTGGGGCATTGTGGGATGGAACTGGAAGGGATCCTAGATTCCCCTCAAACTGAGGTGATTTTTGCCTCTCCTCAGTGGGGGAGTCCTCGATAGCCAAGTGAAAATATGTCGTTGCTGTGTTTTTTATAAAACAACCTTCTCCCACCCCCCATCTTCTCCCCCCACCTGGGTTTCAGTACGGGGCCCAGCTCCAGGAGGTGAACCTGTCGTGGACCACCTACTCCCAGCCGGTGATCCGGGCGGCAGTGCAGGCCCTGATCCGCTCCACCCCAGCACCCCGCCTTCGCCTGCTGTTCCTGGCGCGCACCCTGGTGACCCGCAGGACGTGGTGGAGGTGGTGCAGCGCCTCTCCCAGCTGGCCCGCATCGAGCTGAAGGACTGCGCCCACCTGCCGCCCGACTGGTGCAAGCTCTTCAACTCCGAGAGCAAGATGAAGCGCCTGCACAAGCTGGTGCGCTCCTACCTCCGCCGGGAGAGGGAGGCGGCCGAGGCCGCCGAGGAGGAGAAGGGAGGAGGAGGAGGGGAGGGGGGTGCTGCAGTGGCGGCGGAGGAGGAGGAGGAGGAAGAGGGGGAGGAGGAGGGGAAGGAAGGAGGTGGTGGTGGTGGTGATGACGACGACGATGGTGGTGGCGGTGGTGGTGGGGGTGATTCGTAGGTGGAGGGTTGGGGATGGGGAGAGAGGTTGCCTGATGATGAGGGTGGAAGATGGGTGAGCGTGAATTGAAGTATTGACACAGACTAGTAGGAACTTAAAAAGAGAGAGAGAGAGAGATGGGGGGGGGGGGGGGGGGGGGAGGCTATGAATGTACTGCGGTAATGCAAGCGTTACGTTCTTAAATTGTAGTGGCGGAGGTTGAAAGGAGATTTGTGATGGTGAGGTGGCCACCACCACAGGGCAAGGAAAAGAGAAAAAATAAAAAAGAAAACCACACTGAGGTTTGAACACAGGGGAATTATTGTCCAGTGCTGATTTTCCAGCTGGGTGTGGCTGGGGCAGCTTGACCGCTGTGACACACTGAGGAGAGGGTGCACAGACATGGACTGACTGACAATGTCCGTCCGTCTTACTCACAGGAATGGACTGTCTAAACAATGGCTCACTCTCTGTCTGTTGCCTCTCCTTTCTCTCTCTCTCTCTCCTCTCTCTCTACTTAAACCTACTCTTTCTTCCTCTTATTCCTTCTCTCTATATTCCTCCCCAATCCCTCTGCCGCCAACTGTCTCTCTTTCTGTCTCTCTCTGTTGCTCTGTCCGTCTGTCTGTCCATCTGTCTGTCTGTCTCTCTGTCGCTGTTACTCTTTCTCTGTTCATGCCACTGTCTTTCTTTCTTTCTGTCTTATTCCTTCACATCAGCCCTTCCTCCCACCCTCCCTCCCTCCCTCCCTCATCCAACTCTCTCTCAGTCTGTCTCTCTCTCTCTCTGGCTCTCTCTCTCTCTCTGTCTGGTCTCTCTCTCTCTCTCTCTCTCTCTCTCTCTCGCTCACCCTCTCTCGCCAGTCCACTGACTCTCTGATCACCCTGTCTCTGTTCTCCGTGTTTCTTACCAAAACACTCATTCGTTTGTTTTTTTTGTCTTTTTAAGCTTTCGCCACCATAGCAACAGTGTCCTTTTTTTTCTTTTTTTTAAAATTCCAGTAAAATAGACGGTGGAAGCTAGCTGTTTTGATCATCTGTCTGGAACATGGGGGGTCCTGACATTCCTGCTGCCAGCTGGTTATTATTGCAGGATCTGGGAGGAGGCTAGGTATGGGGGTTGAGGTTAGTTTTCATCGGCAAATGTTTTCTCCTTTTTTTTCTTTTTTTTTTCCAATGTAACGTTTCACAGTCTTAAGTGCTCTGTTGATATTTCTTGCCTTTTTAGAAGACCGGCCTCAATGCAGAGACAGGGAGAAAGAGTTTGATAGAGAGTTGGCAGGAAAGAGAGAGAGAGAGAGACGTTGTCACTCAGCTTTTGTGTGCCAGCTGGCCGGCAGAAAGAAGTATCTCACAAAGCCTCTCTCTCTCTCTCTCCAGCGTGTCAACCAGGACATCATGAAACAGAAATCAAAACTGCCAGTTCCCAGCATCCAGTTATGTTCACACTGAAGCTAGGGCCAAACATTTATGGCTTAGCCCTGATGTGGCCCTTTGCGGTCAGCTGGGCTGTAAGCAATATTACCTTATTTATGGCTTCCGATGGAAATGGAAGCGTGGTTTGACCGGGAAAAAGTACGTTGGGAGGAAGACGACTGTCAAAATCAGTGTGAGGACGTGTGCGCATGCATGCATGAAGGGTAGGATTAAAGCTAAAGACGATGTGCTGTGGTGATCGTCAGTATGCATTGACGATGATTGTCTACAGAGCTGGGTTTCGGGAGTAGCAAGGAGAGAACTTGTGATGCACTGTTTCAGAGTTGATTGCTGTAGATTTGCATCGGCCATTCATTTATTTTTTTTATTTTTTTTTATTTTTTCTCCATTTCTTGTTTGTCTGTTAGTCTTTCTTTCTCTCTCTCTCTGTCTCTCAGTCTGTCTGACTCGGTGTCTGTCTCTCTGTTTCCCACTCTCCCTGACTCTCTCTCTCTCTCCTTCTCTGTGCATGCACAGGCTTTCTCTCCCTTTCCCTCTCGTATGTGCAGACGCGCTTTCCTCTCTCTCTCTCTCTCTCTCTCTCTCTCTCTCTCCTCTTCCTCTCTTCTTCTCTCTCTCTCTCTCTCTCCCCCCCACCCCTCCTCCTCCTCCCTCACTCTTGTCTACTCTCAACCTCTTTCTCTCTCTCTCTCTCTCTCTCTCTCTCTCTCTCTTCCTCCCTCTTTTTTCCCCCAGCCCCTCATCACTAGTCAGTGCTTTTTCTGTTTGTTAACATTTACTACATCAGTCTGTTGGATGAACGTGACCTCCTGAAAGTTTGACACAAACATTCATGAGGATAAACTGGACTAAAGACTCCCAAGAGTTATTTACTTTGCCTGTGGTCTTTACATCAACAAGGGGCAAAGACTCTGGAGAATTACCTGTCTTGCAGGCTTCAAACTTTGGCATTTGCTTTCTGCTGGCCTTACAGGAACCAAAAAAAGTTGTTTGCTTCTCTGTATGATGACAGCTATTAATCAGTCAACCCCTTGACTGCAGGAATCAGTATCATGCACCTAGCAGATTTTGTATCTAGTGATATGCCTCTGTATGTAGCTGATACATCCCAACCTCATCACCAAATTGCTCAACCAGCTAAAAGTGGGAGTGCTGCGGCACACTCCTATCAGACACTGACAGATTTACTGCAGTGGTTACACAGTACCAAGGAGAACCAGTGGCCACTCAGCTAGATCCTCTTGGCCAGCGAGTCCCACTAGCTCTCGTGTCTGCCTTGGCCAAGCGCCAGTGGTGGTCTGCTCTCTGCTCTCTGAAGCCTCCCTCGAACAGAAAAAAGGGGATTCTAACTTATTCTTCGGTTTTTTTTTTTTTTTTTTTTTTTTTTAAAGGGCGAGGCCATAACACAAGCTTTTGCTTCTGTTCAGATTTGCAGGGCACAGAGTTGTGGAAATACTTGTGCGTTTTGCAGAGCTGCGAAGTGCTGCACTGTTGGCGTAGCATGCTACGATTTCACTGACAGTGTTTTTGCTGTGCTGCACTGTTGGCGTAGCATGCTACGATGTCACTGACAGTGTTTTTGCTGTGCTGCACTGTTGGCGTAGCATGCTACGATGTCACTGACAGTGTTTTTGCTGTGCTGCACTGTTGGCGTAGCATGCTACGATGTCACTGACAATGTTTTTGCTGTGCTGCTACTACGCTTTGTGACTAAATGCTACATCAGAAAACAGAAGTTTCAGGAATTAAGAAATAGCGCGCTTCATGGATTTGGCAGTGGCTAATGGAACCAAGCCAGTCTAGATCTTTTGACTGTGACGTATATTGTCAAAACAAGGGACATGTTCGGTAAGGAGAGGATGAAAAAGTCGAAGAAGAATTGCTGAAGATGATTGCGATTTTTGCCACCTAGTCAGTTGGCTTCGTTGTGGACCATTTTGATTTCTGGTACAACTAGCGAGATTTCCGTCTCCTATGTGTGCGAAGCAAAACGTGGCAAAAACTGCTGTTGAGTCTGACTTAACGCATGACAAATGCATGTTAACACATAAATTTGGATTGCTACACTTAGGATGCCAAACTGTGACACTCTGTGCTTAGGAGACCTTAGCAGTGCTGATTTTGTCTCAGTGTTGTCTGTGCTGCTTGATGATTGGCATGTTTTTTCGTCGTCTGAAAGCTGTTTTCATAGGAGAGGGATCCAATGGAAATTCAGCTTTTGTTCTGGCGTACAGGCTATACCAAAGGAAAACGACTCTGCGGCAGTCAAGGGGCATAAATAGATGGCCCTGTACGGTCAGCTGGACCATAATAACTCTGAAACATAGATTTAGTAACTTTCTGTCAGCGGAACGTCGGCAGTCTTGCCTTAAGATATTTCTCTCTCTAAACTGGAACTGTTGTTGATTCTTCTCTCTGCCAAGCCCAGGAAGCATTAATTTATTTTGAATGTCAAACCTGCAGTCGGGCAAGCCTTGAAAATGAGCGTTTCTGATGAAGGAAGGTGTGAACGAGTGAATTGAACTCTGAACTCATTACCGATTAACAAAGATGTGGTGCACAAGATTTGACTCGACACATTGTGATGTAGTGCATGCTCCTCGGTGGCCTGATGATTTGCGCTGTGTAGATTAAGTGTGGGATGCTGTGTGACTGAATTCATGACGTGGAGATTACGACTTCAAGCATGTTCACATGCGTGTATTGTATGCACTTATGTGCATTCAAAAATTTGTACATGGTGGTATTGAAGGATTTGTGCGTGTGTGAAAGAAGAACCGAGTGATGCCGTCTTCTAGATGTGTGTATGTGCATGATGCTTGAGTGTGTGTGTGTTGTGTATGTTTGGCTAGACAGAAGACTGCATTATGATCTCTGGGCAGAACTTGTAGTGTGCAGTTCGATGGCTTTGAAACTTGAGCTGGCGGTCTTTCAGCCCTGGGCGGTAACACCGAGTCCCTTCATGAAGCTGTGGCTGGTTTGTCCTCCTCACCATGAGACGTGTCTGTCATAGTGACTCACCATGGATCCTGTGTTGCCGTAGTCACCAGGGAATCCCGTTCATCACAGTCCGCTCAAACCGAGTCCTGTTTGTCACCATGAACAGTCACTTCGTCACAGTGGTTCACCGTGAATTACCGAGTCCTGTTTGTCATAGTCGCTCACCATGAACAGTCACTTCGTCACAGTGGTTCACCGTGAATTCCTGTCCGTCTTTGTAGCTCACGGGGAATCTTGTTTGTGACAGTCCCTCACCAAGGATCTTGTTTGTCATAGCTGCCCCCCATAGGATCCGGTTTGTCATAGCGGCTTGCTCACCATGAATCCTGTTTTGTCATCGTCGCTCACTGTTGAATCCTCTGTGTTGTAGTCGCTAAGCGTGAATTGTGTTAGTCGTAGTCACTCACCATGAATCCATTTTGTTGTAGTCTTTGATTGTGAATCCTGTTTGCCTATAATCATAGTCCCTCACTGTGAATCCTGTTTGTCGTACTTGCTCACCATGAATCCTGTTGGTCATGGTCGTTCACCTTCAATCCTGTGTGTTGTAGTCACTCACCAGAAATCCTGTTTGTCACTGTCACTCATTAAAAAAAATCATTTGAATGTGTTTGCATGTGTGTTGTGTGTGTGTGGGGGAGGGAGGGGAGGGGGGGGGGCGCATGCATGTGAGAGCTTTCCTTTTTTCCTTGAGGATCACTATTGATTCATTCAGTTCTTCAGCCTGTTCTCTCTCTGCCATGTTTCCTGTGGTGAAGTATGTGCAGCGTGTGTTTGCAGATACACGCATGTGTTGTTGTTGCTGTTGTTGTTTTTTGACGATGTGGGAGGTTTGATTTGATAGCCTGGGTCTACGCGAGTCAGGGGCAGCTTGAAAAGTCATGACAAACACAGGATCTCTTCTTTTCTTTCAGTCAGGGAGAAATGAAATTGTGGCAGAAAGGGACAAGGTTGAGAATTTGTGTATACGCTGCCACAAAAACAACAGAATGCTGAAAAAGTACAACACAAGTCTACAAGTCACTATCTACGAGATCGCATTCAGGACTGAAAAAGGCTTTGTGTTACCTTGATCGAAAATGAAGACCAAACCAAATGTGCGGGATTTCTGTTACAGAAACTCATACATTCTGACTTTACAGTCACTATACCGCCAATTGTACAGAGAGCATTGCAAGTAACACAACATTGCCTTTCTCCAAAAAAGACATTTAGTTAATTCAGGTTCTTGTGCCCACTCCCCCCCCCCCCCCCCCCCCTTTTTTTTAAAATTTTTTTAATGACAATGAGGTTTTGGTCAGGTCAAAGGTAAGCGACGGCCAGGGAATTTTGTTTCGATGATGCTGTACAAATCCTGGATAGCTCATGTAAATATATCAGGGTGACAGTTGCAAAAGGGTCAGGGCATCAGAGGAGGGGGATTATGGGGAAGAAAGGGATGGGGGACAGTGGACTGATTAAGGCTCATTTGTGTAACTGTTTGCAACAAAGGGTGTGTGTGTGTACAGTGAAGATATGGTCAATGCTGATTTTTGTTTTTGTGCCTGTCCTGTGTCGGTATATATATGAGACCCTTCATTCTTGAATGACTGGAAAGCTTATCTTTCATCATTTTTTTTGTCTGCAGCCAAACAATATGGTCAGACGGTGAACTATTCCAAGTTTGGGATCAGAGTGGATTCTAAATCTGTAGTTACTTTGAGATACTTGTGTGAGGAGAAAATAATCATTGTTCTTCAATACAACCTGAAAACCTGGCAGTGCTTTCTAGCTGTACACTTTCAAAGAGTGTAAAATGAAGGAGTGAGATGACTTTAACTTTTTGGGTGAAATTAGAATTGACTTTCCCCAGCGCTAATGTTTACTATGTGCATCATACGACTTCAAGTTAAGGATTTCATATCAAGCGTTTGGAGGTTAGCTCTGTGTGTGTGTGTGTGTGTGGCGCATGTTCAAAATCAAAAGGCTGCATCAGTCTTGAGTTGTGTATTTCTTTTTTTCTGCTAATGTTGCTGTGAGCATGTGTTAGCTGGGTGTGAATGGTCAAGATTAGACCTTTCTCTGTTGGAAAGTGCCCTTGTGTGTGTATGTGTGCATTGTGTGTAAGTGTGTGTGTATGTGTGTGCGCATGCGCATTGTGTTTGTGTATGTGTGTCGATTGTTCATTTCTTCAGTGGCAGTGTTTCAATGCAATAATTTCTGGTTATCAGTTCGGCTTGTTTTTGTAAATCAGTGAAATACTCTGGACTCTCTCCATAACTCGAGGAAGCCTTTGGGAAAAAGACGTGCGCTTTATGATTGGAAGGTTAATCTGATATACACAAGTGCAGAAATGTTACAGACAAAAACTAGTTCTTTAATAAGGGGGCGGAGTCTTTGCAGAGATGGATATGAAGCACCGAGAGAAAGGAAGTTTTTGTTGTTGTTTTTTGAGGAAAAAAAAAATGGTAGTCATGGGAGAGAAATAATGCATCGACCAAAAGAAAAGAAAAAAAAAAAAAAGAAGAAAATTTGTTTTTCTTTTAGGGAGGGTAATGTAGAGCATACAGACTTTAAATTTTGCAGGAAAAAAAAATCTTTAGAAAAGCTTTTGAAGCAAGGGAAATCTAGAACAGACACATAGAAAATGTTTGGGGGGGGGGGGGGCGTTGAAGGGAGGAAAGTCTTTGAACAGAGAGAAGAAATGTTGCAGGAAAAGAAAAAAAAATTTTTTTTTGAAGGGAGAGAAACCTAGAACAGAAATGAATGTTCTAGAAAAAAAAAACAAATCTGAACGGAGGAAAATCTAAATGTTGTGGGGAAAAAAAAAACAAACAAAAAAGTTTTGTAGAGAGTGAAATCCAGACCAGGCAAAGAGGAGAAATGTTCTAGAAGAGAGCTTTCAAGGATAGGAAATGTAAAACAAAAGAGAAAAATGTTGTTGACAAAAAGGAGCTTTTGAAGTAAGGGAAATCTAGAACACACAAACAAAATTGTTCTGAAAAAAAAAAGGCTTTTGAAGCAAGGAAAAGTTAGAACAGACAAATAAAATGTTTTAGGGGGAAAAATTTTTTTTGAAGGGAGAAAAATTAAGAACAAAGGGGAAAATAAAATGTTCCTGAGATCTGGTATATAAAAGTGAAAAAATGTTTTTTTAAAAGAATGGGATAGGAGCCTTTTATCTGGAGATAAGTGCAGTCTAGAAAAAAGTTTTAGAAGTGCAGGAAAGTAGGCTTGTATTTGGAGGTGAATATATAGTTGAAAATGAGGGGAAAAAAAGTATTCTTGAGAAACAAGTCCTAGGGAGAGGGAGTGTTTGTTTAAAGAAAAATCAAGATCTAGTTGCAAAGTGAGACGACTGCAGGCGGAAATCTAAACAAATCTTAAATAAATGTTAGCGAACCGCCAAGAGAAACGTGGACAAACGAGTCGCAAGACAAAACATGACAATTCAACGCCTGCCTACCTTGCGCTGAAGAGTGAAGAGATCTAAGCTAAGTAACAAATTCATTCATTTTCGTTGTCCTGTTTGTTTGTGTCTTGCCTGAAGAAGACCTAAGAGGTCGAAACGCGTCGTGTTTTGTCTTGTGACTCATTTGTCCACGTTTCTCTTGGCAGTTCGCTAACATTTGTTTAAGATTTGAAAAATCAAGAGAAAAGTTTTCCGGAAAAGGAAATCACAGAAGAGAACATTTAGTACAAAGATAACAATAAATGATATAGTATAGACAAAGGCAAAAATATATATAATACAAAAATATAGAGAGAGAGAGAGAGTGAGAGAGAAAATTGTATTTAAAGATTTTGAAAGGGAGGCTAGGGTGAGGGTCTTTATTTGGAGGTTTTAGTTATCTTATGTGTCTTTTAATTATATTCAGCTGAGCTGCATTCTAAAAAGGTGGCAAGACAATATATAAGTGACACAGAAAGTGTTGATAAATTGTGAAATAACTCACAGTAGTCAACCTCTTGTGCAGACAGAAAAGAAAAATGAAGTGAGGTCAATAGCGCCTGGGGTTTTGTTTTTGGTTTCTTGTTTTTAGGGTTACGTGTGTGTGTGTGTGTGTGTGTGTGCGCGTGTGCGCGCGTGTGTGTGTGTGTGTGTGTGTGTGATGTTCATGACATTAATCTTCGATTAAAACAAGAAGCATGTTGTCTTCGAAGCGCAGGGGTCAGAATGGATATGTTTTCTTTTGTTCTGTGTGTGGTGTTTTGTTTTGCTCAGTGTATCATGAATAAATGAAGGCCTTCAGATTGGCATATATATTTTCTGTGCCATTTCACTCTTGGGGGTGGTCACTAGATCCATAGGTGAACAGGTGTGTGTGTTTGTATGCGCATGTATGTGTGTGTGTGTGCACGTGCAAGTGTGTGTGTGTGTGTGTGTGATTGAGTCAAACTGTGAAACTGGATGATTTGGTCACTGTACCCAACCTTGATTTTCTCTCAGAATCAAATGAATGAAATCATCAAATAACAATTATGATTCTACAATGAAAAGTGAACAGAGATGATTATATGGATATATATGAATGCCTACTGCATTTATGCAAATATCTCATTTTGAAGGGAATGGTTGCCTAATTGCAACATGCATTTATGCGTGTACAGGCCTTCTTGTGTGACAGGAACTGAAAATGCACATGAGCAAGTTTTTACTCTTGTTTCTTGTCAGACTTCCAAAGAATGAGTGTGAATGTGTGGAATTAGTATCACTGTCAAGCTGTTTCTTGTTAGGTGCTATTTATTTGAGTTTCCATGCGGGCGCTTGTGTTACTATCTATATTTAAGAACTTCATTCACGTGTGTGGCCTCTTCATGATATGTGGCTTGCTGATTTGTTTGGTCGTGATGGTTTGAGATTAGTCAGTACTCAGACACTGGGTCTCCCAGTCAGTCAGCGTACTCAGAATTCGACTTGGTCAATCTGGTGGGAGTACACCTCAGTATTGAATCCCTTCAACACTTTTTTTTTTTTTCTCTCCCTCATTCAAGTGCTAATTGTCTTTTTTTTTCTTTTTCTTTTTTCAATGCTGAAGAGTTACTGCTTGTTATTGATTGTTGGTGGACGTCAGGGATGATGGTTTTGGGGTGAAGGATTATAGTCCAATCAGGGATTTTCCTGTCAGCAACATTCGGAATACGCTGTTGGCGCTGTTTGGGCCAGAATGTCGGCCCTGCAGGGTGAGTTGATGCATGAGAAGACCGAGAGCAGTAATAGAATTGCTGCACCACCAGACGAAATAACAAACAAACTACAAAAAAACAAAACACAACGCGTTTCAGCCTATCCTGTCCTCCTCAGGCAGGACGAATAACTTTCAAAACATTGAAAACAAAGCATGAAAAGGTGGTCACCTATCTCCTGGATTTGGGTAGAAAATTTGGTCTAGGGTGAAAGTTGAACCTAACTAAGGAATAGAACTGAAGAGGGGAGAAGCTGATGGGACGATGCCATTTGAAATAGAGTCTTCAGCTTGGAAACTATCTTAAAGGCCAGCAAGTTTCCCCGAACACCCTAAGGTCCTGAAAAATATTCCAAATGTTTGTTTTGAAATTCTTCTCCGGAAGTAAATTTGTCACATGCAGAGGTTTGACCACTGGTTTTCAGCTGAGACTAATGTCTTTTTTTGTGGTTTTCGTTCATGATTGTCATGACCAATGTCTGCTTTTTGTGGTTTTCGTTCATGATTGTCATGACCAATGTCTGTTTTTTGTGATTTTCGTTCATGATTGTCATGACCAATGTCTGTTTTTTGTGATTTTCGTTCATGATTGTCATGACCAATGTCTGTTTTTTGTGATTTTCGTTCATGATTGTCATGACCAATGTCTGTTTTTGTGATTTTCGTTCAAGATTGTCATGACCAATGTCTTTTTTTGTGATTTTCGTTCACGATTGTCATGACCAATGTCTTTTTTTGTGATTTTCGTTCACGATTGTCATGACCAATGTCTTTTTTTGTGATTTTCGTTCAAGATTGTCGTGACCAATGTCTTTGTTGTGATTTTCGTTCATCATTGTCATCCTTCCTAGCTTGTCCTTCCTCTTCCTCCCCCTTCTCCCTTTTCTGCTGCCTGCTTCTTCTTTCTCATTGAGTTACGCTGTCCACCATTTGTGGAATTAAATCCAAACTTGTCATCATCGATTTTTTTTTTTGTTTTTTTTTTTGGTTTTGCGTAATAGACAGTGCATTGAGCTACATACTCAGGTTCTCCTTTTGCTTTTCAGGTACAAAAAAAAAAAGAAGAAAAATTAGCATGGTAGATGATAAAAGCAGGGTGGATACTGTAATTATGTGTCGATTTAGTTGTTTTGTTTATTGTTTATTGGATTGATTTGTCATGTATGTGTGTGTGTGTGTGTGTGAGTGTATACATGTGTGTGCGTGTGTGCGTGTGTGTGTGTGTGTGTGTGTGTGTGTGTGCGTGAGTGTATATGTGTGTGAGAGTGTATATGTATGAGTGTGTGTGTGTGTGTGTGTGTATAACATGTTCATGATTCATTTTTGGACACCTTTGTTTGACGGTTCTTTTTCATGTTCCTCCTGTTTGGAACGGTCAGCCTGTAAGACAGGTGTGCCGTTGGCATGTTGTCAGGTTGTCAGGTTGCCACATTAATTTGTGCTGCATTCAGCGTGGGGGTGGATGACATGCCATGTTTCCGATCTGTACATAAAGTGCTGTGATCCAGTCAACAGCTAACCCGTGTTCACAATGTTTCTGTTTACTGCAGCGACTGCGTTTGTGAATAGAGCGCTCCAAAACAGTCTTTGAAGGCTTTGGTGGTCTGTGGCTTTTGGTTGTGTTTGGTTTGCAGAGGCAGCGAACATGTGCACGTGCATGCGCACATTTACACACACATGTTGTCTCTCACACACACACACGGAAGAACACACAACACGCATGCTTTCGTTAAGGCACATAATGCGTGTGCGCGCGCGCGCGCGCCACACACACACACACACACACACACACGCACACACAGATGCACACATTTACACATACACGCGCACACACATTCTCTCTCTCTCCATCTCTCTCTCTCTCTCTCTCTCTCTCTCTCTCTCTCTCTCTCTCACACACACACACACACACACACACACACATCAGAGTCAGTGACAAGGATGTTTTCTAGGGGAAAAAAAAACAAAAAAGGGTTTATTCAGACCTGTTTACCCTCTCTTATGCAGCTCAAGTCAAATGCATTAAACTGGAGTCCGCCATTTCAACTCTTAAATACACAAAGCTCTGAAGTCCACCCTTCCACATTCATTCTCAAGTCCAGTCCTCCAAACAACAGGGACAAATCACAAGACAAAACATGACGCGTTTCGACCTCTTAGATCTTCTTCAGGCAAGACAGACAAACATTCGGGACAGTGGAAAACATTGTCCTGAATGCTATCTGGCCTGAAGAAGACCTAAGAGGTCACAACATTCATGACAATGAAAAACATTGTCCTGAATGCTATCTGGCCTGAAGAAGACCTAAGAGGTCACAACATTCATGACAATGAAAAACATTGTCCTGAATGCTATCTGGCCTGAAGAAGACCTAAGAGGTCACAACATTCGGGACAGTGAAAAACGTTGTCGTGAATGTTGTCTGTCTTGCCTGAAGAAGACCTAAGAGGTCGAAACGCGTCATGCTTTGTCTTGTGATTTGTTTGTCCTTGTTTTTTGGCAGACTCGCTAATCATAATTCTTTTTGAAAATTGACACTGGTGTCGAAGAACCTGACTTTGGTCGAGTCACTTTCTTTGAAGAGATGTTCCTTGAAAATCAGCGTGAACAAACACTCATTGGCGTAACAACAGGTAGGCATTAACAGAAACACCAACCGATAAACAAAACAAATAAATGAGCAAACATGCAAAACGGTAATTAGACAAACGGAGGTCGGCCATTGCTACGGCCATGAGTGGCTAAACAGCTCAGACCCCAATGCTCACGTTCCAAAGGTTGCCCGTTCCAGTCCCGGACACCCACCATAATAGCAGTATTTCGACTTCTGTGCAAACGCATTGCTGTTCTGGCGGTATCCGTGTAGTGGTTGATGGGCCCAATTCTCCAGATACTCCTGCAATGTTTATTCCCCTTTGCCATGTCACCTCAGTTGC
The DNA here is from genome assembly GCA_033310375.1 of Conus canariensis. Taxonomy (NCBI): domain Eukaryota; kingdom Metazoa; phylum Mollusca; class Gastropoda; order Neogastropoda; family Conidae; genus Conus; species Conus canariensis. Next base: position 43,647,839 of record CM065735.1, read on the forward strand.
GGTGGACGTTGAAATCGCAGGAAACTAAACAATGTCATGATAATGACCCCCGCAGCGGCAGAGAGGTGTTCAAGCTGGATCTGGTCCAGGAGGAACAAAAGTGAACTTCATAAGGCTTAACTTTCCCTACAAATACCAGGTGCCCCAGTGGCTCAGTGGTTAGAGTGCGAGACATTAAGTCCAGCAATGACTCGTCCCAAGATGGAAAAAAAACTGGGGGCAGCAGAGGGACATCCGGAGTCATGAACCGGGTGTGGCCCAACCCCCCTAGAGTGTCAGGAGATAAGGGCCGAAACACTTGCTTGAAGGGGGCTTCTCTTCTGAGGACTCTGCTGCCACGCTGTCCACGAGTTTCTTTCTACATATATAGTTGAATACACGTCATAATCAATGCTTGCAGAATACTTTTTATACTTAATGCATGGGCTTCAAATAGCCGACGTAGGCATGTAGATTTGAAATGTAAGCCTTTTCCCCATTCACAGCAGTCCCATACATACAGTAGGAAGAAACTCTAGGGAGAGTTTGACAGCAGAAGGTCTTCAGAGAAGAAACCCCCCTCTTGACAAGTGTTTCGACCCTGAACTCCTTACGCTCTAAGGGGGCCGGGCCGCATCCAGGTCATGACTCCCAGATGCCCTACTGCCAATGTTTTTTTTTTTTTTTTTTGGTGCTGCCGGGATTCAAACCCGCAACTTTTTGGATACATATAAACAACTGATTTCAGACACTAGTCTGACTCACTCATTTCCCCTATCAACCACTGATTTCAGACAATAGTCTGTGTGATCAGTACATATCCCTATCAGCTGCTGATCACAGACAACAGTCTGATTCACCCATTTCCCCAATCTACGATTGGTTTCAGAACAGTCCGATTGATTCATCCATTTCCCCAGTCTACGATTGGTTTCAGAACAGTCCAATGATTCATCCATTTCCCAATCTACGATTGGTTTCAGAACAGTCCGATGATTCATCCATTTCCCCAGTCTACGATTGGTTTCAGAACAGTCCGATTGATTCATCCATTTCCCCAATCTACGATTGGTTTCAGACAGTCCGATTGATTCATCCATTTCCCAGTCTACGATTGGTTTCAGAACAGTCCGATTGATTCATCCATTTCCCCAGTCTACGATTGGTTTCAGAACAGTCCGATTGATTCACCCATTTCCCCAATCTACGATTGGTTTCAGAACAGTCCGATTGATTCATCCATTTCCCCAATCTACGATTGGTTTCAGAACAGTCCGATTGATTCATCCATTTCCCCAGTCTACGATTGGTTTCAGAACAGTCCGATTGATTCATCCATTTCCCCAGTCTACGATTGGTTTCAGAACAGTCCGATTGATTCATCCATTTCCCCAGTCTACGATTGGTTTCAGAACAGTCCGATTGATTCACCCATTTCCCCAGTCTACGATTGGTTTCAGAACAGTCCGATTGATTCATCCATTTCCCCAATCTACGATTGGTTTCAGAACAGTCCGATTGATTCATCCATTTCCCCAGTCTAACGATGGTTCAGAACAGTCCGATTGATTCATCCATTTCCCCAGTCTACGATTGGTTTCAGAACAGTCCGATTGATTCACCCATTTCCCCAATCTACGATTGGTTTCAGAACAGTCCGATTGATTCATCCATTTCCCCAATCTACGATTGGTTTCAGAACAGTCCGATTGATTCATCCATTTCCCCAGTCTACGATTGGTTTCAGAACAGTCCGATTGATTCATCCATTTCCCCAGTCTACGATTGGTTTCAGAACAGTCCGATTGATTCATCCATTTCCCCAGTCTACGATTGGTTTCAGAACAGTCCGATGATTCACCATTTCCAGTCTACGATTGGTTCAGAACAGTCCGATTGATTCACCCATTTCCCAGTCTACGATTGGTTTCAGAACAGTCCGATTGATTCATCCATTTCCCCAGTCTACGATTGGTTTCAGAACAGTCCGATTGATTCATCCATTTCCCCAATCTACGATTGGTTTCAGAACAGTCCGATTGATTCATCCATTTCCCCAATCTACGATTGGTTTCAGAACAGTCCGATTGATTCATCCATTTCCCCAGTCTACGATTGGTTTCAGAACAGTCCGATTGATTCACCCATTTCCCAGGCCTTGGCTTAAGGCTGTGTCAGACCAACTGACATAGGCTAGAACACCAAGGCTACATCAAAATGTTGTCATGCTCTGCATTGTTATGCGGGGATTGTCTTCAGTTGTGACAAGCCCCTAGCATAACACCAGCAGTCTCCAAAATCCCTTGAAGTCGGAGTGTGGCTGCCCACGTGGCGTGATAATCAAAAACGGTCACACACACGCAATGTTCTCATCCAGAGCTGATGCATTAATTTTGTGTCATAGTGTTCAAGTGCTTCGGCTGTTCGGATAATCCCTGGAGTCTTTTAGCCAGGTACGACGACGACGACGACGACGACAACAACAATAACAGCAGCACAACAACAACATTTCCCCTATCAACATCTGGTTTCAGACAAGAGTTTCTCTGATCCATACATTTCTACTATCAACTACTGATTTCTGGAAACAGTCTTCGCTTACAATTCCCCTGTCAACTACTGATTTCTGAAAACGGTCTGTCGCTTACAATTCCCCTGTCAACTACTGATTTCTGAAACAGTCTGTCGCTTACAATTCCCCTGTCAACTACTGACGTCAGACAACAATGAATCTGACCAACACACTTTCACTATCACCTTCTGATATCAGACAACACTCCTCTGTCCCATACATTTCGCCATTTCAACTAATGATTTCTGGTAAGTGTGTCTGATCTTTCCACATCCGCTATCAACTATTGATGTCTGATAACAGTCTGATCCGACTCGTGCATTTCCACAAATAGCTGTTGATTTCTGACAGCTTCTGATCTCTATACTCCCTATACCAATTACTGATTTCTGACAAGTCTGTACGACCAGTGCATCTCCTCTATCAAATGTTTTATTTCAGACACAATTTGTCCAAGACGCTTCCCCTGTCAACGACACATTTTTGAGAACGGTTTAATCCATACATTTCCCCCGTCAAGAACGATTTCAGACGCCATTGTGACATATGTATTTCCCCATATCAGCCACTGATTTCAGACGTCAGTCTGACTCCTACATTTCCCCCTATCAACTACTGACTCCTGGAAACTGTCTGTCTGACTCCTACATTTCCCCCTATCAACTACTGACTCCTGGAAACTGTCTGTCGGACTCCTACATTTCCCCCTATCAACTACTGACTCCTGGAAACTGTCTGTCTGACGCATGCATTTCCCCTATCAACTACTGACTCCTGGAAACTGTCTGTCTGACGCATGCATTTCCCCCTATCAACTACTGACTCCTGGAAACTGTCTGTCTGACGCATGCATTTCCCCCTATCAACTACTGACTCCTGGAAACTGTCTGTCTGACGCATGCATTTCCCCCTATCAACTACTGACTCCTGGAAACTGTCTGTCTGACGCATGCATTTCCCCCTATCAACTACTGACTCCTGGAAACTGTCTGTCTGACGCATGCATTTCCCCCTATCAACTACTGACTCCTGGAAACTGTCTGTCTGACGCATGCATTTCCCCCTATCAACTACTGACTCCTGGAAACTGTCTGTCTGACGCATGCATTTCCCCTATCAACTACTGACTCCTGGAAACTGTCTGTCTGACTCCTACATTTCCCCCTATCAACTACTGACTCCTGGAAACTGTCTGTCTGACTCCTACATTTCCCCCTATCAACTACTGACTCCTGGAAACTGTCTGTCTGACTCCTACATTTCCCCCTATCAACTACTGACTCCTGGAAACTGTCTGTCTGACTCCTACAT
>CM065735.1:43656700-43659200 GCA_033310375.1 Conus canariensis
TGTGTTTGAGTAGGGTTGGTTGTGAACGGAGGGGTAGATGGGGTGAGGTGGGTGTTTGTTACGAGGGGCGAGGATGGAATTGTTTGCAGAAAACACGGGATAGAGAGGAAAGGGGAATTGCGTGCGTATCTGGAAGGCGGAAAAATGTGTGTTGTACGCCCCTTCCGGAGCAGATTCTAGGTTTTAATATTGATTTACTATCATGTTGATTTATATTTGTGATTATTATGTGTTCTGTATTTCTATCTTTCTCAGATCATGCTATTCGATAGATGTAATGTTTGACAATGCATATGTATATATGTGCGCATGGTGTTATATTTGAATTGTAATGTTATCGTTTTTAATCATGATCATTCATTACTATTGTTATTGCTATTATTATTGCTTGGAAAGGACTGTGCGACAGGTGGATGTTTGGTTAATGGTTGGGGTGTGGAGGGTGGCTTTTGTGTTTGAAATGTTTCTTTTTCATTTTTGAGGGCAAGATGCAAACAAGCCTGCCATGTGCTTATTCTTTTCCCTCATTAAACAAATTTCGTTCGTTCGTTCATTCTCTCTCTCTCTCTCTCTCTCTCTCTCTCTCTCTCTCTCTCTCTCTCTCTCTCTCTCTCTCTCTCTCTCTGGCTACCTTCAGTTCTCCTCTCTCAGTGGATTCGGACATAGCCAGCCCTCAGCCAGCCAGCCAGCCAGTGCTCGAGCACTTGACATTTTTTCGCTCGGCAGTTTCACCAGAGGCGACCTTAATGAAGCCTCTCTGATTGGTCTGGAACTAATTAGGCGCAGCCCGTAGGTGTAGGCAGCGCTCCTTTTACGACTTTGCCTTTCCTTTCTTCAACCTCACCTCCTCTCCGCTGCGCTGCCCAACTCCCCCCCCCCTCCCCCCCCTCCCTCCCCCCACGCCTCCCACCCTCCCGCCTTCCCTCCTATTCACCCCCTGCAGCTCTCCCTACTCTCCTTCCTCATCTCTTTATATGAGACTTCGCTGGCGTCAAAAGTTTCAGTTATTCCTTTCATTATGGAAAAAAAAAAAAGAAGTAATTATCGTTAAGGAAAATAGGGATATTAAGTAGTTGTTTTGTTGTTGTTGTTGTTGTTGTTTTTGTACGTGAAAAATAGAAACTGTAAGAAACCGGCGACTATGAAATGAAAATGACTATTTCGGGGAGAGAGAGAGAGAGAGAGAGAGAGAGAGAGAGAGAGAGAGAGAGAGAGAGAAGAGAGAGAGAGAGGGGAAGTAATTATCGTTAAGGAAAATAGGGATATTAAGTAGTGTTTTTTTTGTTTGTTTTTTTTTTTTTTTGTACGTGAAAAATAGAAACTGTAAGAAACCGGCGACTATGATGTGAAAATGACTATTTCGGAGAGAGAGAGAGAGAGAGAGAGAGAGAGAGAGAGAGAGAGAGAGAGAGAGAGAGAGGGAGTGCTCTTGTGTGCGTGCGTGCATGCGTGTATGCGCGCGCGTGCGTGCTGTTGGAGCTGTTGAACTGCACCGCTTATGACTGGACAGGTGCACAAAATTGAAGTATCAATGACATCTCCCTGCTTGGTCCTTGGCGCCTGCTTATTCCACTCTTCAACACTGCAGCCCACAGGGTGAATGGGAAATAATAGAAGAAATCGAAACAAAACGAAGTTTTAATCCTGATAAGAACAGTTATTAATTCCGCAAAACGATCCAAATTCCCCAAACGATCCAGACAAACAAATTACAAGAGAAACAAATTTGAAAAATTATTGCTAAAAGCTCTGCCTAAAAAAAACACATTGACAAACGAATCACAAGACATTCATTTGTCAACGTCTTTTGATAAACGAAGCATCAGACATTCGTTTGTGAACGTTTTTTGACAAACGAAACACAAGATATTCATTTGTCAACGTTTTTTTTGACAAACTTACTTCGTGTCCCCCCCCCCCCCCCCCCCCCCCCGCCCCCAACCCCTTGTGTCACATGTCCCTTAGTAGGCCTACTGGTCGGCTGTACAAATCAATGCTCTTACGATAATGGGGAGGGTGGGAATGCGCGTGAGTTGTGCACCCTGTTATTTCTACGCCGCTGTTCGGACTTAACGATCTTTTCTTTTCTTTTCTATTTTTTCCCTTTTTTTGTGTGTGTGCGTGTGCCTTTTCTTCTTCTTCTTCTTCTTCTTCTTCTTCTTCTTCTTCTTTTCTTCTTCTTCTTCTTCTTCTTCTTCTTCTTTAAGCTACGAGTAGAATAGACGGCAGAAAGAAGGAAGACATATAATTTGTGCTTGCCTTGGGTGAAAAAGATAATTCTCTCTCTCTCTCTCTCTCTCTCTCTCTCTCTCTCTCTCTCTCTCTCTCTCTCTCTCTCTCTCTCTCTCTCTTCTTTTCGTTTCATTTTTCCCCTTTCTTTTTTCTTTCCTTTGAGCCAGAAGGCAGAAAGAGAAAAAGACATAATCTGTGCTGCTTGGGAGCAAAACATCATCATCAACAACAACAAAACAACAACAACAACAAACCATGTGCTTGCCTT
>CM065735.1:43664200-43666700 GCA_033310375.1 Conus canariensis
GGTTAAAAATAAAGTACACTTGTTCTCTTTCCTTCATTGGAACGTAGATGGCTTTCCATCTAAACTGAGTGATCAAAAGTTTTTATCGTATGTTTATAATTTTGATTTCATTTGTCTTGTTGAAACGTTCATGGAGAAAATAGATTCCCATTTGTTCCCCTACCATTCTGTCTTTTGTAAACCTGCGATTAAGCTGACAAGACACGGGAGGAGATCAGGTGGAGTGGTGTGCTTAATTAAACCGAGTTGATGGCTTATGTATCTGAACTTACATGTGAACATGACAATATTATGTGTTTCTTATTAAATAAAACTTTATTTGGTTTTAAAAATAACATGCTTTATGTGTGTACTTACGTGCCTCCAATAAATTCCCCATATTATACAACAATTGAAATTGAAAACGGCATTGTTTGCCTTGAAGAGGTTATAACAGATAAGATATTATTGTATGACAACGTTGATATCCTTTTGTGTGGGGATTTGAACGGCAGAACAGCCAACATTTTCCCTTTCAGCAATGATCAGTTTGATAGGTTCAGTTTCATGGATAAGAATGACAAAACAGATCTCATAAGATATTCTAAAGACTCGGAATTGAATGCATATGGAAGAATGATTTTGAATTTATGTATTGCTTTTAGATTGTTTATCATGAATGGTGTATGTAATGGTGACCTTGAAGGTCATTACACATACATAACGGAAACAGGGAGTAGCGTGAATGATTATTTCTTAGTTTCTGAAGATCTGTTCGATACTATTAGAAATTCTTGCCGTTTGCATGTTTCTGATATGATTAATTCTGATCATCAACCATTGGAATTTTATTTTTATGCGAAGAATGATGTGTTACGCAATGACAATGATTGGCGTGATATACCTTTATTTATTAAAAAGATAGTTTGGAATGATGACTTTGCTGAACAGTTTCATAATAGCATGCATTCAAGAAATACAAAAGAAAAACTTAATCAAGCCAGCATATTGATGGGTACTGACATTAATCAGGCATTACATTTATTTAATGAATGCATAAGAGAGCAAGCAGTATGTATGGAAAAGAAAATTTATACATGTCAGAAAAGGTCAGAAAAGTGGTATGATGATGAATGTAAAACTTCTAAGCGCAATGTTAGAAAACTTTTAAGAACATGTAGGAAATCATCCAGAAAAAATACAAAGTTGCCGGATACAAAGTTGCCACCAAAGGAGAATTCACCCGAAAAAGAGGCTAGGACAGCTTTTTGCAAAGAAAGAAGGGAATACAAAAAGCTGTTGCAGAGAAAGAGACAAGAATATAATAGAATTGTACTTGAACAATTGATTATGTCTGTAAATGACCAGAAAGAATTTTGGCAAAATATGGGTAGATTTCTAGTAAGAATAAGTTTCAGCCAAACAAGATCACAGTACAGGAATGGTTTCAACATTTTAAAAGGGTTCTTGAAAAACATGAGACTGATGGCAACAAATATATCTGTACAGGTGCTTCTGATGTTTCAGATAATTTTTCAGATAATGATAACGATGGTCAAGGAAATGGAAATGATGCACATGAGAATGATGATTATGATGATGTCAACTTTCTGAATCGGCCTATTTCTAAAGAAGAAGTCATACTCTCAGTGAGAAAATTGAAAAGTAAGAAAGCAGCTGGACCGGATGGTATAATTGGAGAGCTATTAAAAAAATCAGGAGATGATGTAATTGGTTTCTTTGTAAAATATTTCAATGTTCTATTTGACACGGGTCAATATCCTGATTTATGGAAAGAATCTATTATTGTTCCATTGTTTAAAAAAGGCAACATTAACGATCCAAATAATTACAGAGGAATTTCCCTTTCAGACATAAGTAGCAAAATATACAGCTCTATAGTTAATTCAAGATTACAGGAATGGGTTGAGCAGAACAATATTACCGGTGAATTCCAAGCTGGGTTTAAACGAAATTATTCTACAACCGATCACATATTTACACTTTTAGCAATCATTCAAAAGCAATTTTCATGTAATAGAAAACTGTATGTAGCTTTCATTGATTTTGAGAAAGCGTTCGACACAATTTCAAGAAAATTACTGTGGCCTATTTTGTTAAAGAATGGAATTAAAGGTAAAATTTACAGATGTATTAAAAGTATGTATGAGGTTGTTAAAGCTCGAGTTCGTTGTGGTACACAGTACACAGGTTATATCAATTGTACGAACGGTGTGAAACAAGGCGATATTTGTAGTCCTCTTCTGTTTTGTTTATTTATTAACGAACTTGCGCTTGAAATTATGAATAATGGTAGACATGGTGTTAGTCTCAATGTGGATATGATTGAATTCTTTATTCTTTTGTTTGCTGATGACATTATACTACTGTCAGAAACTGTGGTTGGGTTGCAGACGCAACTAAATAATCTTCATAAAGCTGCATGCCAGTTACAACTTAAAGTTAATTTAGAAAAATCTAGCATTATGGTTTTTAGAAAAGGGGGATACCTAGCAAGCAC
>CM065735.1:43681700-43691700 GCA_033310375.1 Conus canariensis
CGTGAGTGTGTGTGTGTGTGTGTGTGTGTGTGTGTGTATGTGTGTGTGTGTGTGTGTGTGTGTGTGAGTGCGTGAGTGAGTGTGTGTGTGTGAGTGAGTGAGTGAGTGAGTGAGTGAGTGAGTGTGTGTGTGTGTGTGTGTGTGTGTGTGTGTGTGTGTGTGTGTGTGTGTGTGTGTGTGTGTTGGAGGGTGGGGGTGTTGGACTGTACATGTAAATTCTATAAGTGGCCACTTGATTGTGATGATTCTTGTATTATGCATGTTGTCTTGTGATACTGTTTATTATGCATCTATCTTAATTTCTCATCTTTTGAGATAATAAAGTACTCGTATCATATATCATATCATACTACCACAGCACCACCAGCAGCACCACTACTACTACAATTTCTAGCACTACTACAATCATAATGAAATTGATAATGATACAATGATCGTATCAATAACGAGAAGTAGTAGCAGTGGTGGCGGTGGTAGTAATAGCAGTAGTAGTAGTGGTGGTGGTGGTGGTGGTAATATGTAGGTGAAGAGGAATAAAATGGACAAGTGAGTAAAAAAACAAAGAGCATTGTTGAGACAGTGAAAAATAAAAGGGGGGGGGGGGGGGGGGGGGGGGGGGGAGGTGAGAGGAGGGGGGGGGGGGGGGGGAACGAAAAAAACAAAAACCAAACAGAGGTGAAAGTAGAGATAAATGTATGTGAAAGAAAATCAGAGCTAGAAAGGGGTAAGCAGTTAAGTAAGTAAAAAAAAAAAAAGACCAGATAAGGAAAATGATGAGAATACAGGAAGGAGAGAAGACAGAATAGCTATAAGATGTATGTACACATGAGGTAAATAATGAACAGTGTAACAGTGTGTCTGTGGAGAGTACTGTGGAGCCAGTGCTGTGGGGGTGGACAGATACATAGTACTTTTGGATGTTGATGCCAAGTTGGTAAAAGGGTCCCAAGTCTGGCATTAAGATGGGATTCCTGCACAGCGCGCTCAACGTTGCCACTCTGTGACTACCAAAGTAAGAGCAGCCTTCATCACTCTCAAAAACATTCAGAAATCTCGACTAATCACCACCAGCACGAAAATCTGCCTCTTCAATTCAAACATCAAATCTGTCCTCTTGTACAGATCAGAGACCTGGAAAACCTCAAAGACCACCATACACAAACTGCAGACGTTCGTTAACAGCTGCCTGCGAAAGATCCTCCACATCCACTGGCCAGAGACAATCAGCAACAAACAGCTGTGGGAAAGAAGTAACCAACTGCCAGTAGAGCAAGACATCCGGTAAAGAAGAAGATGGCGGTGGATAGGACACGCACTGCGAAAGCCCCCGGACAACCCCCACCAGAAAAGCCCTGACCTGGAATCCTCAAGGCAAGTGAAGGCGAGGAAGACCAAGACACACCTGGAGGCGGGACCTGGAGGCGGACACCAGGCAGATGGGCTACAGCTGGGGCGAATTAGAAAAGATTGCCCAGGACCGTGGTCGTTGGCGGGCAGTTGTTGATGGCCTATGCTCTGGCAAGAGCAATGGGCCTAAGTAAGATGTTGTGTTGGGGATGGTTGAAATGCAGAGCGACTGGTTTGGGGGGTCGGGGATGACAGATGTCGGCCAGGTGTTCAGAAATAAGCGCATCAAGTGTGCAGAATGTCTCACCTATATATTGATCTTACTGCGCAGTTCACAGTGGACAGAGTCAACGATGTTCCAGCTTTGGAGTGCCACTGGAGTTTTTTGTTTTTGAACTTTGGGTGGTGAGGATCTCACAGAATTACTGATGTGATGCATCTCTATTTGACTTCAAGGGAGCAATGACGCAATCAGCCGTGCCTCACTGATGAGTCTGAACCAGCGGACGAAAGGTCTCTGAGCAGGCTGATAGGAATGGTTCCGCTTTCAATATAAACCACGATGGTTGCAGAATGCCGTTTTTAGTGAAAGATTTTACGTGTATTATCTCACGCCCAAATTTGTCATTCTCATTTTCATTCTCTACACCCCCCCCCCCCCCCGCCCCCCCACCTTCCTCTCCCGCCCAACCTTTCTTTTCTTTGTATTATTTTTCTTTTTTAATTGTTTGTCATGTCATATTGCCATGATGGAGGATATTGTTAGCCTGCACTTGTCCCCCCCCCCCCCCCCCCCCCCCCACTACTTATTTGTTCAACATAATTATTGACATTATAGTTGAAACGGGCACTTGACTTTATATCTAGACCCATAAACGTTGAACTACTGTCATCTCTACAACGGGGTGACAGCTCTGATATACCCCCTTGCGGTCGGCCGGGCTATAAGCAACATTACCTTAAGTTACTGTCTTCTTCTTCCTGATTGGTAGCCGGAAAAAGCGCCTTTCACCTGTTAGTCAGCCAGGCAGGGTCAGTGGAACGAAGTCAAGAAAGGGCCGAGCCAAGTGGGTGGCATTCTTCCTGAGGAGTTATTTCCCTTGCCTGCACACACACACACACACACACACACACACACACACACACACACACACACACACACATGCACACACACACACACACACACGCGCGCATGCATGCATGCGTGCACGCACGCACGCACACGTACGCACACGCACGCGCGCCATACACACACACACACACACACACACACACACACACACACACACACACTCACACACACACACACACACACACACACACACACACACACACACACACACACACACACACACACACACACACACACACACACACACACACACACACACACACACACACCACACACCACTTTGATGGAATAATTGACACGAGCAGACGAAAGCAGGGTTGAAAAAAACTTGCTGCTGATGTTCCCTGTCATCGTTATTTATAGTTGCTGTCAACAGGGGAGAGACATATCAGTGTAGTGTTGTTATATTTTCCCCCCTTCTTCACCTCTTTCTGTCTTCAGTCTCTCTCTCTCTCTCTCTCTCTCTCTCTCTCTCTCTTCTCTCTCTCTCTCTCTCTCTCTCCCCCCTCTCTCTCTCTCTCTCTCTCTCTCTCTCTCTCTCTCTCTCTCGACATTGTGTATGTTTGTGCTTACGTACCACCTGAAAACTCACCCTATCATGTACACTTTGACTGTGAAAATGGTGTCTCTTTATTGGAAGATTTCTTATGTGATTGTTTGCTGTATAATGAAGCACATGATGCCTATATAGTAATTAATGGAGACTTAAATAGTAGAACCTCAAATATTTCCTGTGATCTTGTAACCAATGTGTGTGATTCTGAAGATCAATATTTAAGTGGTCCTTTGACCTTGAATAGAAACTCTGAAGACCGTGTGCTTAATAATTATGGGAAAATGTTACTGAACATGGGCACTGTTTTAGACCTGTGTATTTTGAATGGTATGTGTCAGGGTGACCTTCAAGGTCACTACACGTACATATCTGATAATGGTAACAGTGTAGATGATTATTTTTTACTGTCATATGACCTGTTTTCAAGGATTTCTGATTGCAGCAGAATGAATGTGTCTGACAGAATTGAATCTGATCATTTACCTTTGGAATTACATATTCATTTCCCTAAGAACAATATGATCTGTATGAAAGATAATAATTATGTTCAGATTTCTGAAAAGTTTATATGGGACAAAGCTCACAGCAGTATGTTCAGAGACAATATCTGCTCAAATGACATCCAAATCCAGTTTGAAATGGCAATTGATTTGATAGATGAAAATATTAACGAGGCACTTGAGGTTTTTAATCATTGTATGAAAAATGCAGCAGACTTTATGAAAAAACAGGTAGTCATTGGTAAGGGCGTGAAAGATGATGACTGGTATGATGATGAATGTCGCGTTGCCAAAAGAACTGTGCGTAATTTGTTGAAAAAATTTAAGCGTACTTTGTCTCCACCTGATCGCACTTCTTTGTGTATAGCAAGACGCGAATATAAACATTTGTTAAAGAGAAAAGAGAAGCAGTTCAATGACACTTTGTTAAGTGGCTTATTACAATCTGTAAATAGCCAACAGGAATTCTGGAAATCTGTGCGAAAAATCTCTAAGACAAGAAAGCAGCCTCTGAATGATGTTAGCATTGACGACTGGTATGTACATTTTAAAGAATTGTTAGAAAGACAAGACAGGTTTGTTAATGGTCTGATTCAGGAAGAATGTAATAGTAACGAAAGTGCCTCTGGTAATCATTATAGTGCTGTAAACCATGAGGATGGCTGTGACGATGATAATGGTGAAAATGATAATGGTGATGCCGAAAATAATTTGAATCGACCTATCTCAGTAGAAGAAATTTTGATCGCTTTAAAACATTGAAAAATCGTAAAGCACCTGGTCCTGATAAGATTCTAGGGGAATTTATAAAAAATGCTTGCAAGTCAAACTTGGTAGTGGAATTTCTGGTTAAATTTTTTAACTCCCTGTTTGATAGCGGCATATACCCTGAAAGCTGGTGTGAATCTTCTTCTTCTGCGTTCGATTGAAGCTGGATGCGTCAGACTTGTAACCCGGCCGCCATGATGAAGCCCGCGGTCTTCTCCAGGTCAGAACGGGCTCCCCAAAGCTGCGCCTGTAACTCCGCTCCCCCCGGCCAGGTTTTGTGTCGTAGAGCTGCGTGAGTAGGACAGCGCAGGAGGACATGTTCAGGGGTCTGGGGTCCAGTGCCGCATGGACACTGGTCAGTGTAGGTGATCTTCAGGCGGTTAAGGTGGCTCAGCAGTCTGCAGTGGCCGGTCCTCAGTCTGAAGAGGATTGTCTGCTGGTGCCTTTGGAGCTGGTGGATCGGGTCAGCACCACTCTCTGCACCCAGCCTTCTCTTCCACTGGGACTGAAACTGGTTGTGGATGATGGTCTTGGCCTCCCTGTAGGTCACGGGGTGGCTGAACTGCTCCATTTTGCTGCCTGCTTTGGAGAGAGCATCAGCTTTTTCGTTGCCCATGATCCCACAATGAGACGGAATCCACTGAAGCGTAATGACAGACTGTTTTGAGAGTTCATGGAGGGCAGCCTTGATGTCTTGCGTATGTTGTTCATTTCTTGTGTTCTGAAGTCCCTGCAGCAGAGATCGGCAGTCTGTGAAGAAGACAACCTTCTGTGATGGGCTGGCCGGTTCCAGAAAGATCCTCACTGCGTGGAGCAGTGCTATTGCCTCTGCTCTGTAGTTGGAGGAGATCTTTCCAGTAGGGAAGGCCTTGTGTGTCAATCTTCCATTGGTGTGTCTGATGAAGAACCCTGCTCCTCCATTCTTGACTGCTCCTTCTGAGGATCCATCTGTGAAGACGTGGGTCCACTCACTGGGGTTGTATTGGTTGGCGATCATCTCCTGTGCTAGAGCTTTCATTACTTGAGGGGCTTGACGGTCCATTCTTTTAATGCCAGGAACTTCGGTGATGATTGCGACATCTTCCAGGTGATTGTCTGGTTCCTCAAAATTTGGAAGCATCTCCATTTCGGCTGGTGAAACAGGCAGCAGGTCTTCATTGCTGCGATGCAGGCTCTTAGACAGGTGGTTGAAACTTGTTCTCATTAGCCTGTTTTTGGTGGGGTTCTGCATCTCGGTGTGCATGGGGTGGGTAGGCATACGCAGTAACCTTTCACTGTGGATGAAAACCTTCTCCTCGCGTCTGTCTTCGAGGGAATGTAGACTAGTAAGCTTCTCCATGGCTTGGATTGGGGTAGTCTTCATCCCACCAGTGATCAGTCGCAATCCTGCATTCTGCACTTTGTTCAGGCGACTGGTGTTGGTCTTGGATGCAGTGGCCCATGCAGAACTGCCACACTCCAGGGTTGGTCTGACGGTACCCACATACACCTTCTGCAGGATGCTGCTGTTTGCGCCCCAGGATGTACCGGCCAGCTTCTTCATGATGGCGAGCTTCCTGACTGCTTCGTTTTCAATGTTCTTGAGGTGCGGATTCCAAGTAAGCCGCTTGTCCAGCTTGATGCCTAGGTACATTGGGTTGTCTTCTTGTTTTAGCTCTCTTCCATTTATTTTCAGGCTGATGGTTTCTCGCAGTGGCGACAGCGAGAAGACTGTGGCCACTGTCTTGGTGGCATTGATTTCTACGCCCCAGTCAGAGGCCCATCTTCCGACGTGTTCCAGTGCTTCCTGCATCCTGTAGCTGGCTGTGGTTAAATGTTCTGCAGCACTCCAGGCAGCAAAATCGTCGGCGTGGAGAGCTGTGGAGATGTGCTTGGTGAGCTTCTCAGCGATGTCATCAATGAAGATGAGAAAGAGTGTAGGGGAGATGACTCCTCCTTGTGGTACACCTTGTTGTAGAGTGATTCGGTGGCTAATTTTCCCATCAAGCTGAACTCTTGCTGTGCGGTACTGGAGGAAGTTGCGTATCCAGCGGTACATATTCCCTTCCACTTTCTTGTTTAGCAGCTTCAGGAGAAGTCCTTCCTTCCATACCTTGTCGAAGGCTTTGGTCAGGTCCACAAAGACAGCGAGTACCTTTTTCTTCTCCTGAAAGGCGTTTTCGATCTGTTGGGCGAGGTACACAAGCTGGTCTTCCGTACTGTGGTTTTTCCTGTATGCTGACTGTGTGTTGCTGAGCAGGTGATTTTCTTCCAGGTGTTTCAGCAGTCTTGTGTTCACCATTCTTTCCATCACCTTGCCCAGACAACTGAGGAGGCTGATTGGTCGGTAGCTGGATTTCTTGGTTTTGTCTTTTTGTTTCTTTCTGATGGGGATGATGACTGCTTCTCTCCATCGGTCTGGGAATTTCCCTGAGCTCCATGACTGGTTGATGATCAGAAGGAGCTTCTGTTTTGC
This sequence comes from Conus canariensis, assembly GCA_033310375.1. Taxonomy (NCBI): domain Eukaryota; kingdom Metazoa; phylum Mollusca; class Gastropoda; order Neogastropoda; family Conidae; genus Conus; species Conus canariensis. Next base: position 43,688,459 of record CM065735.1, read on the forward strand.
TGTGGTTCCAAGTCTCCTGATCATGTCATTGGTAACACCATCTTTCCCTGGGGCTTTCTTTGGCTTTAGTTTTTTAATGGCTGCATTGAGTTCAGTCATGGAGAAGGCTGACATCATGGACGGTGTAGGGTTCTGGTGTTTCAGCTTCTCCCTGGTTTCCTTGCTGACTTCCTGCACTCGGGCAATGGGTATTGTTGCTTTGCTTTCCTCTTTGTAAAATTCTGCCAGGATGTTTGCTGCTTTCCTTCCCGTGTGGTGTGTACAATTTTCCTCGATGACGGTTTTGCTGTGTCCCGCTCTGGTGTCTTCATTCAGGGCTTTTGTCAGATTCCACAGCTTGCTGGTGTCCTTCTCCATGTTGAGGCTGCTGGTCTTCTCGTTCCAGCTCTTTTGGAGTTCAGCTTTCTTCTGTTGGTTGAAAGCTTCTTTGGCGTTGTTGTGCCTCACTAGGTTCTCTGGAGTGGGGGTTTGCTCCATAGCTTCTCTGGCATTGTCCATTTCAGTGTGAAGCTGTTCCAGTGTGTCACTCCAGTATGGCAGGTAATGTCTTCTTTTGCCCCTTGGGATTGCCTGCTTTGCTGCCTGAAGAATTGCATCAGTGAAATTCTGGACGTTCTTGTTCAGGTCATTTGCACAGCAAATGTTTTTGGTGTGGTGGTCAGCCTTTTCTGCAAAGAGGGTCCAGTTGGCTCGTTTGAAGTTCCAACTTGGTTGCATGTTGCGCTCAGTACATCCTAAGCTGGAGATGTTGAGAATGACTGGCAGGTGGTCGCTCCCTCCAAGCTGGGTGCTGACTTCTCTGGACGTGAGCTTGTGAATGTCCTCAGTAGCTACTGCCAGGTCTGGTGTGGAGGTGGTTTTCCAGGCTCTGGAGAAGTACGTTGGTTTGTCGTCCGCCTGGTTGATGAGTACTAGATTATTTTCCATCATCCAATCTTCCACTTCCTCACCACGGGCATCCATTTCCTCATATCCCCAGCTTTGCGAGTGGCTGTTGAAGTCTCCAACCACCAGATGTCTGCAAGCTTCTAGCTTCACGTTGTGTAGCGTAAGAGATGAGGTTGATGGGCTGTAGCAGTTGGTGATCCGTAGGTCTCCACTGGGCAGCAAGAGCTTGACAGTCAGGTGTTCTAGTTCTTGTCTTCTTGATCTGTTTGTCTCTACTGCAGGGATGGAGTTTCTGACAAGGGTAATGATTCCTCCCTTGTGTCTGTCTTCGCGGTCTTGGCGAAATGTCTCGTAGCCTCTTACGAAGAAACGTCGATGATCTTTCAAGTGTGTTTCTTGGATGCAGATGACATCGATGTTGTTTTTGCTGAGAAACTTTTGCAATTCTGGCTTCTTGTTCCCTAGTCCTTCTGCATTCCACTGAGCCACTGTAAGGGTGGTAGGAGGCTGGGTAGTCTGGTCAGTCGCTCTACTCTGCCTTCCCCGACCGTCAGGTTAACAGAGGCACCGGTCGCTTGGGTGGGCCCCTTTGAGGCTAAGGGCCCGGCTCCGTCCCTCCCCGGTTGTCGCTGATAGGGACGACGCCATGACAACAAGGTAGTCTGACGCATGACCATAATCGTTGATGCGTGTGTGTCCTAATTTATCCCCAGGACCTGCGCCGTAGCTGACACACTCCGTCTTCGGCAGGCTGGATGCTTTTGCCATTTAACCCATGGCTGGGGTAAGGCTTGGAGCAGTGTCAGGGCGTATCCACACGCCGGTGGGCCTTCACTCAGTTCCTTCCATTTTGGTGGGGGCCTTACTCCTCCATCTGGACTGGTCTAGCCTGCGGCTTTCCTTGATTGGAGAGGCCGGGATCTAGTTTTAATATAGCGCCAGTATTCCGCTCCCGTGCCGCGTTAGTGAAAACAACCTGCCCCATGTCCCCCTGAGGAAACACCCACATTAACGTGGCGAGAAGGTGCGACTACGGTGTTCACCCTTTCTTAATGGAAGAAAGGGATCTTCGCAGGTCGGTGTGAATCAATTGTAGTGCCATTATACAAAAAGGGCAATGTTACAAATCCAAACAACTACAGAGGAATATCGCTGTGTAATGTGTGCAGTAAAGTATATAGCACGATTATTAATAAAAGACTTCAAGTTTGGGTTGAGGATAATAATATTACAGGCGAATTTCAAGCTGGTTTTAAACAACATTATTCCACCATAGACCATATGTTTACATTATTAGCTTTCGTCCAAAAACAGTTTTGTCTGAATCGTAAATTGTATGTTGCTTTCATCGATTTTGAGAAAGCATTTGATTCTGTGAACAGAACTTTACTTTGGCCCATTTTATAAAAAAATGGTATTCGTGGAAAGATGTATAAATGCATAATGAGTATGTATGACTGTGTAAAGGCAAGGGTGCGATGTGGTGCTGCTTTAACAGATTATATCAATTGTACATCTGGTGTTAAACAGGGTGATGTTTGCAGCCCAGTTTTTGTTTTCTTTATTCATTAATGAGCTGACTTTGGAAGTGATAAACTCCGGAAGACATGGCGCCCATTTGATAAGAGATGCTATGGAAATATTTATCCTACTTCTTGCTGATGACGTTGCATTAATAGCAGAGACAGTAATAGGGCTCCAAACTCAGTTAAATAGTTTGCAGAGGGCCACTGATTCGCTCCAGTTGAAAATAAATATGAGTAAAAGTAACATAATCGTTTTCAGAAAGGGCGGCTACCTCTCTGCTAGAGAAAAATGGACATATAATTCGGTAAGTATGCCTGTTGTTAATGTATACAAGTATTTGGGTATATATTTCTCTACGCGTTTAAGTTTTACTTTTGCTTGTAAAGATATTGCTTGCCGAGCCAAAAATGCACTGCTATGTATTATGAAGAAGTTGTCGATGCTGAACAATGAATCTCTTGCCTTGTTTTTGAAACTGTTTGATGCCCAAATCTTACCTATGTTACAATATGGGGCTGAACTTTGGGGTCTTGATACTGCTGCTGCGCAATGCGAAATGGTCCATTTATTTGCTTTAAAGAAGTTCTTGGGTGTATCGCCACAAACACCAAATGATCTTGTGTATGGTGAGACTGACAGATACCCCATATCTTTGCACTCCACTGTTAAATGTATTAAATACTGGATAAAACTAACTCAGATGGCTGAACATAGATTGCCTCATAAAGCGTATAAAATGCTATTAGAACTAGATAATAGAGGCAAGATAAACTGGGTGTCTCATGTAAGAGCCAAATTATATGAATATGGTTTTGGGTACGTATGGC
>CM065735.1:43696700-43704200 GCA_033310375.1 Conus canariensis
TTGCCCATATACCCCACATACCTGACACATCAAGACACAGCAATAACAACTGGTGAAATGAACAAAACGCAAATCAACTTTTTTTTTCAAGACTAACACAGCCTCTTTCGATCTTGAATAGAGTCAAACAATCACACGGACGAGCACTAACAAACACAGGTAACTTCGGTTTGGTTGGTACGAAAGGAAATCCTAAATGAGGCAGGGAACAGTATACAGTAATGAAGGAGATGAGAGAATTGAAGAAGAGGGTCTCGTGGCTATGACTTGGTAGATGTCTGACCTACGCATCAGCCCAACGCGCTGGTCAGACCTTGAGGATAATTCAGTGTAATAAAAGAAGAATCGTTAAAGAATGTGTCTGCTTTCTCTTTTCTTCGCTGGTTTTCGTCTCTTGACAACGTTTGACGGAGGACACCAGTGAGGAACAGACTCTTCAATGCCTCTCGCTTTCAGAGTGCGAACCAGGGCTGGAATAGTTCAGTGGTAGAGCGCCAGACTCGTAATCTTGGTGATCCTAGGGTTGCGGGTTTGAATCTCCACCAGGCCGTTTCGGTACAGGGGGATTTTTCCCTCGGAGTTAACATTAGTTCTGACTCCATTCCCCATACTGTCCTTCGAATGAGACTATAAACCGAGGTTCCGTGTGTGAACGCACACATAACATCTTGCACACACGTCAAATCCCATCACCAACTTTCGGAAGAGAAGGCCAGTTTGGCCGTTGGTATGGATGGCACGTTACACATAGCATGCACCTTCCCCGAAGTTGGAGTAAGGCTGCCTTAATAATGGCGGGATAAAAAAGACGGTCATACACACAAAACTCCACTCCTTTGTTGGGTAGATGGGATTAATCCTTGCCTGTCTATACAGGGAGTGTCCGCAGGCGTATCAGTCTGCGTACGCGGAAGAAGAAGAAGAAGAAGAAGAAGAAAAAGAGAAGACGAAGAGAGTGCGAACCATCATAGTTACTACCAGCTTTGCACTTTGGTTTACCGAATCTAACCAACATAGATTGTGACTACATAGCCACACACAGGACAACAAAATTGATTTTTGTTGGGTCCTATCTCACTGTGGTATAAAGTGAAATGAAATAGCACGTCTTGCAAAAGAAGGAGCAAATAGAAACGCTGAAAACTTATTAAAAAAATCCGTTAGATGTGCCTTCTTGTGAATTAATCCAAATTATGGAAAAGTATATACATAAGCAGAATCTTACAAAAAGAAATGGCTACTTTACCATCACGCCCAACGCACATTGTGAGATTAATTCATAAATTAAGGCTGAATACATGGAACACTAAATATTCTCATGGTATTACTTGTGTCTGCAGAGAAAACATTTCTGTGCATCATCTTTTGTTTGAATGCTCAGTGTTGACCTCGCTCTATCAGGAGAAAGGTGTTCAGGTGAATAACTTTGATAATGTCAATACTGTCTTATATGGTTCATGTGTTGCTGAACTTGCCATGGTTATTTCACAGTCACAGGTTGCAAATTTTTTTATAAAGATCAACAATTTTATGTACCACTAAGGTATTTCACTTATGTAAATATGCATATCTCAGATTAGGTTTGAATGTTAGACGATAAGTTGAGTATGAAGAATTTTTTTTTTTTTTTTAAATAAGTGTCTAATATCATCTAGCGATGAAAAGATGTTAGATAAACCACTGAACTGAAGGACAACAGAAGATTTTAAAGACATCAGAATTATAGAAGATTGCTGGTCACTTGCACTAATTAAAAAAAATCAAAAATCATCTAATTTGTCGTCAGTTACCGACTTAAAATAGCAAAGAGCGACTGAATATTGTGACTTCACGTGAAACATGAAAATAGGTCACTCAAGAAAAATGGGAGATAAGGCAGGGTAAGACAGACAGACAGACAGACAGCAGAGAGAGTGGGAGACACACACACCTCCATTTCCAGGAGAGACTCACAAAATAACAAGAAAAGAGGGCGACCATCAAATTTTCCTCCGTGGAGTAATTGGTTTGCACCGACACTTGTGCCAAATGTCAATGGTCCTATCTTTTTTTTTTTTTTTTTTTTTTTAAGCAGTAGTCTGGTATTTTCCCTAATGTTTAACTCCGTGAAAATAAATCTGTTGTACAGCTATGTTATCGAGAACGAACAAAATAAGAGTAGTGTAATCCCCTGTACAGCCATAGGATACAGTAGGAATAAACGAAATCGCATTGTCTGCCTTACAGCTATGGGATAGGAGGGGGGGGGGGGGAGTGGAATCACAGAAATGTTACAAGCTGATCTACTGTACAGCTTCGCGATACAGACTAGCAACAACAACAATAACAACAACAAAAAGAAAAAAAAAAAAAAAAGGAGAAAAAGGTGCTTAATCTATTACATAACCATGGGATACAGAAGATATCAAAGAAGCTGCGCAGTTCGCTGTATGGAATATAGAGGGGATCGAAAAAAAAAATAGTATTGTCTACGAAAGAAATAAAAATAGTAGTTCAGTGCGTTGTCTTGCTACAGGATAGAGAGAAAATCTAGCAAGCTGCTTTTGTGTACTATATAGTTTGGGGACAGAGAAGGAAATGAAGAAAGAAGTGCTAGAATCTGATCTGCTGTATAGCTCTGGGATACAGGGCTAATCAAAAGAGTTTGGATAGTCTGCGGTATAGCTATGGGATACAGAGGAAATCAAAGAGTTTGGATAGTCTGTGGTATAGCTATGGGATACAGAGGGATTCAAAGAGTTTGGATAGTCTGTGGTATAGCTATGGGATACAGAGGAAATGAAAGAGTTTGGATAGTCTGTGGTATAGCTATGGGATACAGAGGGATTCAAAGAGTTTGGATAGTCTGTGGTATAGCTATGGGATACAGAAGGATTCAAAGAGTTTGGATAGTCTGTGGTATAGCTATGGGATACAGAAGGATTCAAAGAGTTTGGATAGTCTGCGGTATAGCTATGGGATACAGAGGGAATCAAAAGAGTTTGGGTAATCTGCGGTATAGCTCTGGGATACAGAGGGAATCAAGGAAGTAGTATAGTCTGCTGTATAGCTCTGGGATACAGAGGGAATCAAGGAAATAGTAAAGTCTGCTGTATATCTATGGGATACAAAGGGAATCAAGGAAATAGTATAGTATGCGGTATAGCTATGGGATACAGAGGGAATCAAGAAAGTCTGTCACATCTTAAAATGGACTGAAACTTTACTATAAAACAACATCAACAACAACAACAACAACAACAACAACAACCAACCAACCAAATAAAACATTCAGTGTATGAAGTGCCGCAGACTTCCTGGGGGTGGGAGGATATAAATGACATCAAAGCATTTAAAATGTAAAATAAAAGAGCAATAAACAATTTATATGTCTTTCCGTTACTATCATCTACAGTCTCTCTTCTCTGTCTCTCTCTCATATTCTCTCTCTGTCTCTGTAACTCTCTGTGTGTCTCTGTCTCTGTTCGGTCTGTCTGTCTGTCTGTCTGTCTGTCTCTGTCTCTGTCTCTGTCTTGTCTGTCTGTCTGTCTGTCTCTGTCTGTCTGTCTGTCCGTCTGTCTGTCTCTGTCTATCTGTCTGTCAGTCTGTCTGTCTGTCTGTCTCTCTGTCTCTGTCTCTATCTATGTCTGTTCCTCTGTCTGTCTGTCTGTCTGTCTCTCGCCTCCAGAGTTTGCTTCTGTCTCTGTATGGACCTGATTTATGTCTCCTTGGCTTTTTATCTTTCCCTAACTGAGATCTGATCTTCCTTGTTTATTTCTTCTGTCTGTCTGCTTCTGTCTCTGCCTCTCGGGGGGAAGGGGAGAGAGAGAGAGAGAGAGAGAGAGAGAGAGAGAGAGAGAGAGAGAGAGAGAGTACAGTAACGCACGCACGCACGCAATACGCACTCGCGCGCGCGCGCGCGCGCGCGCGCACACACACACACCACACACACACACACACACACACACACACACAGCACACACACAAACAAAACACTGCACGCACGCACGCACGCACACACACAACACACACACACACACACACACACCACACACACACACACACACACACACACACACACACAAGGGTATGATCGGCTGCAGGCATATACACACATACACATGTACATGCACACGCGCGCGCGGGCACAACACACAACACACACACACACACACACACACACACACACACACACACACACACACACACACACAAACACACACCACACACACACACACACACACACACGCACACACACGCAAACACACGCAACACGCACACACATCAACACACGCACGCACGCACGCACGCAGACGCACGCACGCACGCACGCACACACACACACACACACACACGACGCATACACACACACACACCACACACTCACTCAAACACACACACACACACACACACACACACACACACACACACACACACACACACACACGCACACACACACACCACACACACACACACACACACACACACACACACACACACACACACACACACCACACACACACAGAGATCCAGATGGTTATAACGACGGGGTCGAGTCAAAACAGGTCGGTAAAATTCTGGTGTTTAGTACCCCGACTTTTTATGGGAGAGAGAGAGAGAGAGAGAGAGAGAGAGAGAGAGAGAGAGAGAGAGAGAGAGAGAGAGAGACCCTTATCATGCACTATACAATTATGTCCTCTCCTCTGTGACTCGGTTCGCCGGTGCTTAAAGCCTGAAATGAACTGCTGTACACATCCTATGAATAATTCGTAACACACTTAAGTGAAACGTCAAGACAGACCTCCCAACCCATCTCGCCCCCCCCCTCCCCCCAGTTTTCACCCCCACGGACATTTTTCAGTGTGGGGCTCGCGTGTTAATACCTGAGGGACTTGGGCAGGGTTTTTACTGTTTTGGCTCAACACCTCACAAAACGCTACAGAATTGATAGTTTTGCGCTCTGCATCACAAAATGCTAATCGTTTCGGTTCTTAGAGGATCTACTGTTTTGGGCTTCTTCTTTCATATCTAGCTCTGCACTTCGTTCTGGATTAATCTGGGGGCCGGAATAGCTCAGTGGTAGAGCGCCGGACTCGTAATCTTGGTGATCTTGGGGTTGCGGGTTCGAATCTCCGCCGGGCCGTTTCCGTACGGGGAGGTTTCCCCCTCGGAATTAACATTGGTTCTGACTCCATTTCCCATACAGTCCTTCGAATGAGACTATAAACCGAGGTACTGTGTGTGAACGTACGCATAACATCTTGCGCACTCGTAAAATCCCATTACCAACTTTCGGAAGAGAAGGCCAGTTTGGCCGTTGGTATGGATGACACGTTACACATAGCATTCACCTCGCGTAAGAAATGGAAAGAATGAAGGAAGTAAGGAAACTGAGTGAACGATGTTGAAAGATATTGACTGGATGACACGGGAAACGATTGAATGAAGCGGCCAGCGGGCAGCTCTTCAGTCGGCACTACCCAGGTAGGCAGCCCGTTGTGTCAACGAGTGTGGATTGTAAAGCGCTTAGAGCTTGGTCTCTAGCCGAGGATAGGCGCTATGTAAGTATTCATCATAATAACAGAACTTATCGTTTAAACTCTAAATCACAGAACTTAGTGTTCTGCATGTACACCATAGGATTTGTTTAGGTTTGTACGGTGCAGGTTATGTCGTTGTGACTCCGGACAATTTTTTTTTTTTTTTCTTGTTTTTTCTTTTTGCACCATACATCAGAACAGATTTTAATGACGCTACTGCAGAATCACTTCGGAACTTAGAGTTTTGGCTGTGTACTGTGTACTTAGAGTTTTGGCTGTGTTCTGCGAATTTAGAGTTTTGGCTGTGTGCTGCGAATTTAGTGTTTTGGCTGTGTTCTGCGAACATTCTGTTTTGGCTGTGTACTGCGAACGTAGTGTTTTGGCTGTGTGCTGCAAACTTAATATTTTGGCTGTGTACTGCGAACGTAGTGTCTTTTTTCAGTGTACTGTGAACTTAGAGTTTTGGCTGTGTTCTGCGAACTTAGGGTTTCGGCTGTGTACTGCGAACTTTCTGTTTTGGCTGTGTACTGCGAACGTAGTGTTTTGGCTGTGTGCTGCAAACTTAATATTTTGGCTGTGTACTGGGAACTTCGCGTTTTGGCTGTGTACTGCGAACTTAGTTTTTTTTGTCTGTGTACTGCGAATTTAGTGTTTTGGCTGTGTACCCGCGAATCTAGTGTTTTGGCTGTGTGCTGCGAATTTAGTGTTTTGGCTGTGTACCCGCGAATCTAGTGTTTTGGCTGTGTGCTGCGAATTTCGTGTTTTGGCAGTGTACTGCGAACTTAGTGTTTTGGCTGTGTACTGCGAACTTAAAGTTTTGGCTGTGTTCTGCGAATTTAGAGTTTTGGCTGTGTTCTGTGAACTTAGAGTTTTGGCTGTGTTCTGCGAATTTAGAGTTTTGGCTGTGTACTGCGAACTTAGTGTGTTGGCTGTGTACTGCGAACTTTCTGTTTTGGCTGTGTTCTGTGAACTTTCTGTTTTGGCTGTGTACTGCGAACTTAGTGTTTTGGCTGTGTACTGTGAACTTTCTGTTTTGGCTGTGTTCTATGAACTTTCTGTTTTGGCTGTGTACTGCGAAATTAGTGTGTTGGCTGTGTACTGCGAACTTTCTGTTTTGGCTGTGTACTGCGAACGTAGTATGTTGGCTGTGTACTGCGAACTTTCTGTTTTGGCTGTGTGCTGTGAACTTTCTGTTTTGGCTGTGTACTGCGAAATTAGTGTTTGGCTGTGTACTGCGAACTTTCTGTTTTGGCTGTGTACTGCGAACTTAGTATTTGGCTGTGTACTGCGAACTTTCTGTTTTGGCTGTGTACTGCGAACTGTCTGTTTTCGGCTTTCACTGCGAACTGATTACTTTGGCTGTGCACCGCGAACTTCGTGTTTTGGCTGTGTACTTCAAACTTCGTGTTTTGGCTGTGTACTTCAAACTTCGTGTTTTGGCTGTGTACTGCGTACTTAGTGTTTTGGCTGTGTACTGCGAATTAGTGTTTTGGCTGTGTTCTGCGAATTAGTGTGTTGGCTGTGTTCTGCAACTTGGTGTTTTGGCTGTGTACCGCGAACTTAGTGTTTTGGCTGTGTTCTGCGAATTTAGTGTGTTGACTGTGTTCTGCAACTTGTGTTTTGGCTGTGTACTGCGAACGTAGTTTTGGCTGTGTACTGCGAATTAGTGTTTTGGCTGTGTACTGCGAATTTAGTGTTTTGGCTGTGTACTGCGAACTTAGTGTTTTGGCTGTGTACTGCAACTTAGTGTTTTGGCTGTGTTCTGCGAACTTAGAGTTTTGGCTTGTCTGCGAACTTAGTTTTGCTGTTCTGCGAATTGAGTTTTTGGCTGTGTCTGCAAACTTAGTAGTTTTGGCTGTGTACTGCGAACGTTAGTGTTTTATTTTCAGTGTACTGTGAACTTAGATGTTTTGGCTGTGTACTGCGAACTTAGTGTTTTCGGCTGTGTACTGCAACTTTCTGTTTTGGCTGTGTACTGCGA
>CM065735.1:43709200-43711700 GCA_033310375.1 Conus canariensis
CATTCGTTTCCCTTCTAACACGACTGAGCACAAGAAATACAATTTCTATGCTACTTATAATCAAACATGAAAAATCCAATTACACAAAATGAACAAATCAACACATAAAAGATCAATACTTCCTAATCCCGGGTTATAATAAAAATGACTTCTTACCTGGCCAGGTTTTCACACACACAACCACGCTTTCACACCACACCACAGTTCTTGAAAAGTCTCTTCACGTCTTCTTCAGCACTGCTTGATGGTGAGGCCCTTGGTTGACTGGCTCCAGGTTTCAGGACTGGGTCTTCGTGGTCGTCTCTGGGATCTCGACGTAGAACTCTTCTTCTTCGTCTCTTTCACCCACCTCTGGGTTCAATTTCAGTTTGTCTGTCTTCACCCACTTCTGGGCTTCAAACTTAGTTTTCTTCTCTTCCAGCTTGTCTTTTCCCTAAGACTTTGCTGTCTCTTCTATCTCCCAGACCACGTTTCTCTCGACCCGTTCTCTGTCCTGCCCACCCTTCTCTCTTCTCTCTCTCTCTCCTCTGCCTTCTCTCTCTCTCTCCTGGTGTTCTTCTTCTTCTCGTTGTTCTCCCTCACTTTATATAGGAATGGAAACAAAGGATTCCCCTTCGGGCCATGCCTTTGTCCATGCTGCTTCTCAAACCCCTAGTTCACAAGTGCTGTGAATTCTCCATTCGCTACATTCTCCACACATCTGCATTTACACACATCCCTACCTAATTGATTAGCAAACAAACACTTGGCACCAGATGGACATCGAAAATTCCCGCCGACTTCGGAGGCCACTTTAACACAGTAATTATCTTAAAGAGGGCTACGATAACAACATCCACGCGCGTTCAACCAGCCTGACAATAGAACCAACCCAGTGACCCACGGCAATACCATCCGAACGAGTCCAAGACTCCTGCTCTTCACTGACTGTTTACAAAAGAACCTCAGCTAACTGAGTATTTAGCGCTCACTTGGTGCACCGAGGTCCTAGTGGTTATGTTCCTCTCCCCTTTCGCTGTCGGGCAGGTCCGAACTCCTCACTACCTTAGGTGCCATCTGTCACCTGACCGCTTCGTCCTCCTCGACACGGTTCGACCGTGTGCGATGGGTAAGGCATACTTGTTAATGGTTCTATTACCTATTTGTATACCACGTACAACGTCCCTTTTGCCTCTAAGCGTTTAATGCCTTTTGTGAGAGGTTTCACGCACTTGACAGAGAGAGAGAGAGAGAGAGAGAGAGAGAGAGAGAGAGAGAGGAGAGAGAGAGAGAGAGAGAGAGAGAGACACACACACACACATTTAGACTCAACTCGCTTCATTTTGTTTGTTTATTTATTTGGGTATTTATTCATTGTGTGTAGATTTTTTTTTCTTGTCTTCCATTTTTTTTGAGTGTCGATTTAAATGTGGACTTGAACTGAGGGAAAGTTGTTAGTGTAGGTGTGCCATATTCATTCCTTATTATTATTATTATTATTATTTTAATCTATTGATTGATTAATTTAATCAAAATTATCATTTTGTCGCCTTTTAGAATTAGATATCAGAAGATGGGAAAACATAAAACGTATTTTTCAAAAGTTGTAAAAAAAAAAATTATAATTAAGAAAATACTTTAGTACTGCATAAGCAGATACATTTTTTCCCTGGAGCTTTGAGAAAAAATAAGGGGGGGTGGGGGGGGAGGTTGAGGAAGGATTCAATAGATAAATAAACAATGTAAAAGTTGTGGGGAAAAAAGTAACGAACACAAAAGCAATTAAAAAAGAAACAAACAAACAAAACAAAACAAAACGCTGAAGTGGGTACGACTAACAACGTAAAGAGTAGTCGATAAAACACACGCATAAAATTAATATGTTATCAGTAAATTTACTTTTTTTTTCATCTGAAAAGATACACATTACTTGTGCATCAATTGTTCGAAAATATTTGAATGCATAGCCTATAAACTCAGTGTGTTATCAATTATTTCAATTGTCATTTTCTTCTAAAAAAAAACCACACACACCTGTTAATTAGGAAACAAACGAAATTCATACATTAACTAGTGAATCAATTGTTCAAAAACATTTCACTGCATAGCCTATGGTACTTCGTGGACGATGTTTTAAGAGAGGTGGACGAGTTTTCTCCTTCTCCGCCAAAGAGAACAAACAAACACCAATTAGAACAGCAAAACAACAACAACATCAACAAGAACAGCAACAACAACATTTGTCTACACAGAATTTAAAGACAGAGGGGTGAATTTTTTTTTCTTTTTTTTTTAATTGTTGAAAGCGGAAGTGTTCGTTACGCACTTTGGTCACGTGACTTCCTGTCAGTGGATCGTCAGCTGAAGTAAGTAGTATTTCATTTATTTATTTATTTTTTTGTAATTTGTCCACAAGTTTGTGTGTGTGTGCAACCTCTCTCTGTGTCTCTATCTCTCTGTGTCTGTCTCTGTCTCTATCTCTCTGTGTCACTGTTTCTGTCTGTCTCTGTGTCTCTCTCTG
>CM065735.1:43721700-43726051 GCA_033310375.1 Conus canariensis
CCCTTTTCCTTTTTTCCCCCGGGGGTTTTTTTGGGTTTTTGTTTTTTTTTTGTTTTTCCCCTTTGTTGTCTTGTTTTGTTCTTTTTTTGGGGTTTGGGTTTTTTTTTGGGTTTTTCCCTTTTCCCCTTTTTTTTTTTTTTTCCCCCCCCTTTTTTTCCCCTTTCCCCTTTTTTTTTTTTTGTCCTTCCCCCTTTCTTTTTTCCCTTTTTCCCCGTGGGGTTTTTTTTCGGGGTTTCCCTTTTTCCTGTCCCCCCCCTTTCCCCCGGGGCCCCTTTTTTCTTTCCCCTTTTCCTTTTTTTCCTTTTGGCCCCGCCCCCTTTTGGTTTTTTTCCCGCCGTTTGCTTTTTTTTTCCCCCTTTTTGTTCCCCCTTTTTTTTTTTCCCCCCCTTTTTTTCCTTCCTTGTTTTTTTTTTTTGGCCCCTTTTTTTCCCTTCTTTTTTGTTTTTTTTTTCCCCCTTTCCTTTTCCTTTTCCCCTGGCCTTTCTTTTCTTCCCTTTTTTTTCCCGTTTTTTTTCCCTTTCCCCCCCCCTTCCCCCCCCTTTTTCCTTTTTTTTTTTTTTTTTTATTCCTTTTTTTGGGTTTTTTTCCCCCCCCGGGGTTCCCCGGGGTTTTTTTTCCTTTTCCTTTTCCCCTTTCCCCCTTTCCCTTTTTTCCTTTTTTTTTCCCTTTTTTGGTCTTTTCCCCTGCCTTTTTTTTTTGGCCTTTTTCCCCGGCCCCCCGTTTTTGGGCCCTTTTTTTTTTTCTGTTTTCCCTTTTTTTTTGGTTTTTTTTCCTTTCCCCTTCCCCCCCTTTTTTCCCCCTTTTTCCCCCTTTCCCCCCCTTGCCTTCCCCGCCCTTTTCCCCCTTCCCCCCTTTTCCCCCTTCCCCTTTTCCTTCTTTGGTTTTTTTTTTTGTTTTTGGGGGGTGGGGGGCCCCCCTTTTTTTTGTCGGGGGGGCCTTTTCCCGTCGCCTTTTCCCTCCCTCCCCCTTACCTTGCTTTCCCCCCCCAGCCACCATCCCCCTTTAAAAGGCCCCCTTTTTCCCCCCCCCCCCCACCCCCCCCCCAACCCCCAGCCCCCAAAAAAAACCCCCCCTCCCACCCCCCCCCCCCCCCCCCCCCCCCCCACGACCCGGGGGCCCCCCCCAAACCCCCCCTTCCCCACCCCCCCCCCCCCCCATAAAAAGGGGGAGGAGGAAAAGGCCCCAAAGGGGGAAAAAAGCAGTTTTCTCCCTTTTGCCCCCTTTTCCTGTTAAGGGGTGTGTGTGTTGGGGGGTTGGGGTTTTTGAGGGTTTAGGTTTTTAGTGTGGGTTTTAGTGTGTTTTCTTTTCCAAAATTTAAAATTCCCGGCCAAAAAAAGGCGACACCCTGGGGCACACTTTTCCCCCCAAGACAGGCCAGGAATACATCCCAAACTAAACCAACAAAGGGAGGGAGGTTTTGGGTAGGGCCTACGGGCCGTTTTTTTTTTTTTTTTTTTTTTTTTTTTTTTTTTTTTTTTTTTAAAAAAACCCCGCCAATTTTTAAAGGGGGGCCCAAAAAACCCCCCCGCTTTTTTGGGGAAGGGGGCCCCCCAAAAAGTAACGGTTCCCCCCCCTTTTTAAAAACCCGGGGCCAAAAAGGGGCCCTTTGCCCCCTTTTCCCCCAAGGTTTGGGGGGTTTTGGGGGGTTTTTGGGGTGTGCAAGAAAGTTATGGCTGCGTTTTACAAAAAAAGGGGGGAAAACCCCCGGGTTTTTTTGTCTCCCCTTTCGAAGGACTGCATGGGGGAAAAAAAGCCCCCAAACCCAAAATTTTAAAAACCCCCCGGAAAATCCCCCTTACCAAAACAAAGGGGGGGGGGGGAGAAATTTTAAAAACCCCGCAACTTTTCCCCCATCACCAAGCCCCTTTTAAAAAAATCCCGCGGGTCACCAGCCCCTGACCCCCTTTCCCCGGCCCCCCCTTTTGGGTTTTTTTTTAAAAAAAAAAAGGCGGGGGGGAAGGGTTTTGGGAAAAAAAAAAAATTAAAAAAAAAAAAAAAAAAAAAAAAAAAAAAAAAAATAGTATTTTTTCCCCCCCAAAACCCCAAAAAAAACAAACAGAATTTTAAACCCCCAAACCCCAAACCCCCCAAACATTTGTGACCCTTTTTTTGGGTTTCCCTTTTTTTAGGCAAAAAAAAACACGACATTTAGGACCAAAAAAAAACGAAGAAAAAAAACCAAAAAATTTTTTGTCCCCCAAAAATTTTGGCGCAAAAAAAAAAATTTTGAATGAAAAACCCCAAAAAAAAAAAGAAAATGTTTTTTCGCTCTTTTTTGTTTTCCCCCTTTTTGAAAGAAAAGTGGAAAAATGTGTTTCCGAAAAGACCCCAAGAGGGGGGGAAAAGGGGGCGTGTTTTTTTCCCTGCTCACCCCCTTTTTTTTTGCCTGTGGAAAAATTTTGTTTTTTCTTTTTTGTGTTTTTGGTGTTTTGGTTGGATTCTTTAAAAGTGGGAAGCCCCCCCCGGGAGAATGCGGCGGGGGGGGGGGGGGGGTGGGGGGGGGGGGGGGGGGGGGGGGGGGGGAGGGGGAAATGGGTGGAGGGATGGAAAAGGAAGTGGACGGGTAGGAATTTAAAAAGGGGGGGGGGGGGAAGGGGGGGGGGGGGGTGGGGGGGAAGTCCACGAGCGGACTATTGTGGCTGCCCCCAAAAAGTAGAGCCCCGACCCCTTGTTTAAAGGTAAAAAAATTAAAATTAATTAACTCAAACATATTTTTTTCGGGGTTTTCATTGTGTTTTTTTTAAGTTGAGGTACCTTTTGTTGCCAAACGTTTCAAGGGGCTAACGGGGCAGTGAAAATGAAAAAAAAAAAGGGTGGATATTTTTTTTTTTTGGGGGGGGGGGGGGGGGGGGGGGGGGGGGGGGGGGGGGGGGGGCCCCCTGCGCAAAGATAAGGTCAGGGTGAGTGCAAGGTCTGAAATGTACTAGGTAAAGAGTAAGTAGTCATGTATTTTTTAGATGTGAAAAAAATTTCATCGGCAGAAACCCCCCTTAGAAAAAAGTAAAAATTGGTTGGGGATGTTCATTTAATCTATTCCAATTTTGTATAAATGTTTGCTTAAATTTTTGGGTACCCGCCTCAAAATGCGACATATTTAAAAGCAGTGCTTACTTTGACTTGTCCCCCGAAATTTCCCCGGGGAAAACAGGGGCCCAAACCCCCCTTCCAGCGGACAGTTTTGGGGGAAAATTTTTTCAAAGGGGGTCGGCCCCCGTATTGGGGGCCTTTTAATTTTAGGTCGGTACCCTTCGCCTTCTGGGCTTGGTTTCCCACTTGTCTTTTTCCCTGAGGGTTCCCTTCAAGGGGTTTGCATGTTGGAGGGATTTCCCCTAGGGTGGGCCCCAATTTTCCACCCCCTACTTGTTTTTTTTGATTTTGTTCTAATTGGAACTTGCTTGGTCTTTTTTCCACATTCTGTTTTGGGAAAAATTGGCCCATTGATTTCCCAAAAATGTTTCGCAACATCTGTTTAAAAATTTTGGGTTTGTGGGGTTTGTCTTTGTTTTTGGGCCCACGTTTAGCCCATATAAAAGGGAAAGATTTCAATTTGAATGGAAGTTTGATCTTGTTGTGGAGTGAGAGAGCGGGGAGGAAATCAGATGGCCGTAGGTAATAAAGATGTGCCTGGCTTTATTATTGCATGATTTGTGGAAAAACCCTAAATTTTGGGTGTTGACCTGGGGGGGTAAGAAAATGGAACTCCATTCACAGACAAGCCCTCGGTTGAATTCAGTTTAATATCAAAAGGAAGGTGTTGGGAAAAAAAGCTACGTTGTGGTGTGAATTCTTTGCCCCAAAAATGCTCTGCCCTTTGCCACAAAAGTTTCCCATTATTTTATCGGGGGAGTTGAAAATGGAAAATCATTCTAGCCTCAGCATAGATGTTCCCCCTTGTGGCGTAAAAAAAAAAAGATTGAAATGAAAACCCAAGGACAAACAACACACCCCACACACCAACACAAACCACCCCGCGCGCGCGCGCCGGGGCCCCCCCCGGGGGGGCGCAACGCACGCACGCAAAAGCACGCACGCCCCGGGGGGCACGCAGCCCCCCGGCACGCACGCACGCGGGGGCCCCCCAACGCACACACACCCCGCACGATATATTCTATGTAGTAGAAAGAGCATGATGTTGTATGTATCTTTCTTTATCTTCTGTGGGTTTTTGTGTGTGTGTTGTGTGTGTGTGTTGTGTGTTGTGTGTGTTAAAATGTGCGTTTGTGTGTGTGGGGGGTGTGTGTGTGTGTTGTGTGGCCGGCCGCGCGCGGGGCGTGCGTGCGTGGGGTGTGTGGGGTGGTGTGTGTTTTTGTGGTGGGGGGTGTGTGTGTGAGACAAAAGAGAGAGAGAGTTA
>CM065735.1:43726151-43728651 GCA_033310375.1 Conus canariensis
CTTGACTGGAAATTTTATAGCCATTTTTTTTTTCAGAAATAATTTGCGATCGATACCATCAAATGCTTTTTCGGAGTCAAAAAAGGAACACCAGTGAATTTCAAATCATCGATGTTTACTAACCATTGGTCTACAAGATTTGTTAGAGCTGCATGGTAAGAGTAGTTAGCTCTAAATTCAGACGGTTAGGATAGAGCAGATCGTATTTTGAAATATGGGACACGAGGTGTTTGTTAATATGCTTTTCTAGTGCCTTGGAGAGAGAGAGAGAGAGAGAGAGAGAGAGAGAGAGAGAGAGAGAGAGAGAGAGAGTTTCATTCACTGAAGTTTAATACGCAACGAAACCGAGGCTCACTCATACAAACTTTTTGGCCAAGCACACATTATTGCAATACCCATCATAATTTCACGCTGACAATTCGACATGACGCCATCGCAAATATATTTAGACTACCAACAGATGGCCTCAGCTGTAAAGGGAGAGAGCGAACATTCTTTTCTCATGAGTGAAAAATGGAAAAAGCATTACTTGATTCTGTTTCTTTCTGATTTTCTTTAAAATTTCCTTCCTTCTTTCTTTCTTTCTTTCTTTCTTCTTTTCTTTGTGTGTCTTTCTTTCTTTGTCTTTCTTTCTTTCTTTGTTTTTCTTTCTTTATTTCTTTCCTTTGTATCTTCTTTTTTTTCTTTTCTTCTGTCTTTTTTTTCTATCTGTCTTTCTTCCTTTCTTTTTCTGTGTTTCTTTCTTTCTTTCTTTCTTTCTCTTTCTTTGTTTCTTTCTTGCTTTCTCTCTTTCTTACTTCCCTTGTTTCTTTTCTTTCTGTCTGTCTGTCTTTCTTAATGTTTTTCTTTCTTTCCCTTTTTCCCAATCCCTTCCTTTTCTCCTTCCTTCCTTCCTTCCTTCCTTTCTTTCTTTCTTTTTTTTTTCTTTCTTCTTTTTGATCTGGTCCACAGTGAAAGAAACGTGACGGACTTTACACAGTTATGATGGCGATTTTGTTTTTCACGTGTGCATGAAAGAAATGGCAAAAATGCAGTTGAAAAAGAAATAGACATTCGCAAGTATATCTTAAAAAAAAAAAAAGAAAGAGAGCATTTTTTTAAAGAATAAATTTGAAATAAACGCATGGGGAGATGAGAAAACGATCAATACGTACACGAGAGAGAGAGAGAGAAGAGAGAGAGAGAGAGAGAGAGAGAGAGAGAGAGAGAAAGGAAAAAGCAGTAGCAAAAGCGACCTCCCTTCAGTCGATGGAGAACGCTGTCGAAAAACGCGGTGCCAAAAAAACCTGACACGCACGTGCGCGCGGGGGGAAAGAGCTAAAAATAGCGGCCCCTGACAGCCGCAGCCAAGGGAGTTAACTTTATTCTCGGGGCGCACGCGCCAATCTATTTCACTACACATTCTGCCCGCCGCTCGGTTATCGGGCCATCTGTTAGGACCTGGCCTATTTTTAGCGCTGGGCTCGGAACCGCCATTTTGTTCCCCCCCCCCCCCCCCTTCTCCACCACCACCACCCTTCTAATTTCTTTCGCTTTTTCGAGCTCAGGTCCGGATCGGTCATATGAGAGAGAGAGAGAGAGAGAGAGAGAGAGAGAGAGAGAGAGAGAACGACACACACACACAGACACAGACACAGACAGAGAGAGAGAGAGAGGGAGAGAGAGGAGAGATGTGGGGGGGGGGGGGGTGGAGGGGGTCAAAGGGTGAACGGCATGGGGGCCGGAATAGCTCAGTGGTAGAGCGCCGGACTCGTAAACTTGGTGATCCTGGGGTTGCGGATTTGAATCTCCGCCGGGCCGTTTCGGTACAGGGGGATTTTTCTCCCTCGGGGTTAATTAACATTGGTTCTGACTCCATTCCCCATACAGTCCTTCGAATGAGACTGTAAACCGAGGTTCCGTGTATGTGAACGGATGCTTAACATCTTACACACACTGTAAAATCCCATCACCAACTTTCAGAAGAGAAGGCCAGTTTGGCCGTTGGTATGGATGACACGTTACACATAGCATGCACCTTCCCCGAAGTTGGAGTATGGCTGCCTTAATGGCGGGATGAACAAAAAACAAAAACAAAAACAAAAACGGCCATACACACAGAACTCCACTCGCTTTGTTGGGTAGATGGGTAGATGTCTATACAGCGAGTGTCCGCAGAGTATCAGCCTGCGTCCTACGCGGAAAAAAGGGTGGGGGTGGGGGTGGGGGGGGGGGGAATGGCTGGGAATGGAAGTCTGTTCCTATGTGGCTTGTGTACTGGAGAAAATGTGCCCAAAATGCCATTTCTGCCGCTAGCCAGGAGGGGGTGTGGGGGGTGGGGGTGGGAGAGGGGTGGTGGTGGTGGTGGTAGTGGTGGTGGTGAGGTTTCTGGATCTTCCTCCCTACGCTTCCCCAACCCCCCCCCCCCCACTCCCACCGCACCTCTGATTCATCATCATTGCTATTATTATTGTTATTACTATCAATATTATGAGAACAACAATAATGATATTTATTACTA
>CM065735.1:43753651-43763651 GCA_033310375.1 Conus canariensis
TCACACACACACACACACCACACACACACACACACACACACACACACACACACACACACACACACACAACACACACACACACAACACACGCACACATACATACACATACGCACACATACCTCTTCTCTCTGCCCCCCACCCCCACCCCCCACCCCCTCGCCTCCCTCCCTCACTCCCTCCTCTTCATCATTACTGTTATAGATAAGTACTCCACTGTCATCCACTGTACCCATTTTGTCGACAACCAAGGACAGATGAAGCTGATCTTTTACTTGTCTGATATTGCGACATATCACTGGTAAAAAGAAAAAAAAGAAAATGATTTGCCTCACAGAAATTTAGACTTAGCCCTCCTTCGTTCAGGGCGGTTTTGCCTATGCGATTTGCGAATAATGATATTGTAGAATAGTCGTCGTTTTTTTGTATGTTCAAGTTTTCGAAAAGCGAAGCATTAAATATTTGAAGTAATTACATGTTTGAGGAGGAGTTAATAATGTGGTTTTATCATGTTTCATACGAAATCGCAGTCTAAGCAACTGAGGTCTAATAATACAATAGCTGACTCTCTCTCTCTCTCTCTCTCTCTCTCTCTCTCTCTCTCTCTCTCTCTGTCTGTCCGTCTGTCTGTCTCTCTGTCTGCCTGCCTGCTGTCTGTCTGTCTGTCTGTCTCTGTGCCTCTTTCTGTCTCTCTGCCTCCCTGTCTTTGTCTGTGTCTCTCTGTAACTGTCTCTATCTCTGTCTTTCTTTGTCTGTCTCTGTCTGTCTTTGCCTCTGTCTGTCTGCCTGTCCGTCTGTCTGTCTCTCTCTGTCTCTCTCTCTCTCTGTTTTTCCCTCTCTGTCTCTCTCTCTCTCTGTCTCTCTCTCTGTGTGTCTCTGTTTCTCTCTGTGTCTCTCTCTGTGTCTCTCTCTATCTTTCTCTGTCTCTCTCTCTCTGTCTCTCTCTCTCTCTCGCTGTCTCTCTCTCTACCTCTCTGTTTCTCTCTCTGTCAGTCCTCTATCTCTCTGTCTGTCTTTCTGTCTGTCTTCTGTCTGTCTGTCTGTCTGTCTGTCTGTCTGTCTCTCTCTCTCTCTCTGTCTCTCTCTCTCTCTCTCTCTCTCTCTCTCTCTCTCTCTCTCTCTCTCTCTCGTGATAACGACGAGTAAAGATGGAGGTAGTAGGGATGACAGTCATTGGGATGTATTGTCTCATTTGGGAAGAAGAGATCTTGCTGACGTCAGTGAATTGGCCAATCATCAAACTGAGCTGGTCCTGATGGGATCCTTGATGACGTCATGAAAACACCATGTC
Source organism: Conus canariensis (assembly GCA_033310375.1). NCBI lineage: Eukaryota > Metazoa > Mollusca > Gastropoda > Neogastropoda > Conidae > Conus > Conus canariensis. Next base: position 43,754,940 of record CM065735.1, read on the forward strand.
ATTTGTTTTTCTTTTTCTTTCATATTCTATTATTTTGTCAGTATTCTTTGTTTCCACACATACGGTAGACAAGCATTCAATATACACGAATCATGACATTTCTACACAAGCGCAAGTGATACCTTCATACATAAACTTTCTACACAAGCAAACGCATAGATACAAACGTACCAACGCATGTTCGTTGATAGCTGAATGCATTCATACGTTCACATGAACATACATGCACAGACACCTGCGCACACATATGCATGCGTCCATTCATTCATTCTTACATTGCTTATTCCCCATTCAAAAGAGCCGTTGAAGAAGGAGAAAAGAAGAAGAGGAAGAGGAGGAAGAAGAAGATGAAAAGGAAGAAGAAGAAGAAGAAGAAGAAGGAGAAGAGAGGAAGAAGAGGAAGAAGAAGAAGAAGAAGAAGAAGAAGAAGAAGAAGAAGAAGAAGAAGAAGAAGAGAGAAGAAGAGAAGAGAAGAAGAAGAAGAAGAGAAGAGAAGAAGAAGAAGAAGAAGAAGGAGAAGAGGAGGAAGAAGAAGAAGAAGAAGGAGGAGGACAAGAGGAAGAAGAGGAAGCAGAAGAAGAAGAAAGAGGAAGAGGAGGAGGATGTGGAGGAGGAGGAGGAGGAGGAGAGGAGGACGATGACGACGAGGAGGAGGAGGAGGAGGAGGAGGAGAGGAAATAAATGTAGTCTGCATTAACATTTACACAGGTTGTAAAGTTTCAGCCGAAAAGAAAGAAAGAGATTAAGACCGAAAAAAAGGAAGAAAGAAAGAAAGAAAAAAAAAAGAAAAAAGAGAAAGAAAGGAAAGTCCGTCTGAGAAAGAAAAGAAGAAGGAAAGAAAGGAAAGAAGGAATAGAAAACAGAAAGAGAAAAGAAGATAGAAAGAGAAGAAAAGAAGAAAGAAAGAAAGAAAGAAAGAAAGAAAGAAAAAATTCCGTCTGAGAAAGAAAGAAAGAAAGAAAAGAAGGAAGGAAGAAAGGAAAAAGAAAGAAAGAAAGAAAAAGTCCGTCTGAAAAAGAAACAAACAAAGAAACAAACAAAGAAACAATGGAACGAAGAAAGAAAGGGGAAAAAAAAGAAATAAAGAAGGTAGAAAAGAAAGAAAGAAAAAACGTATGAAAGAAAGACGAAGATTCATCCGAGACAGAATCCTGTTCCAATTCAAATGTTCCCAACGCATTGCAGAGAAAACCTTTCGTCTTCTGCACGTGCTTTGGAACTGGCGCAAGAATGTCTGAACAGAGTAGGAGGCAGCATCCGGACGTTTACATTTATGAATGTAAAAAAACAAACAAACAAACAAACAAAAACAACCCATCATGCACAGTGGCCTGTTTTATAGAAATATTGTCATTCAACGCCCATCTTGTGCCGAATTCGAGAAGATAAGTGATCGCTCGTTCTTCGTTTTCATTGTCCTGAATGTTGTTTATCTTGCCTGAAGAAGACCTAAGAGGTCGAAACGCGTCGTTTAAAAAAAAAATTGTGATTTGTTTTCCCCTTTGTCTGGAAAATTAATAATAATGTTTCTTGAAAAAGAAAATTCCTTAAGATTTGACTGAATCGACTGTTCTTCCTTTTTATTAACAAAAGAATGACTAACAATCCAGACAATTACGGATGACTATATTGTTTGTAGCATCGGTCGAAACTTGAACAGTGCTGTTATGAATGGAAGACATCAGGAAATGAGCCAAGAAATTGTCATTACTGTCGAATGTTAAACTGGATTTGAAACGAAAGCTGTTCAATTGTAGATAACACATTCCTTTTTGTGTTTTTTTTGTTTGTTTGTTTGTTTGTTTTTGTTTTTGTTGTTGTTGTTGTTGTTGTTGTTTTTTCTTTTTTTTCCCCTGCGAAGACAATTTGTCTCCATTGTGGATTGCATCTTGCTTTTATTGACTTTGTAATGGCTTTTGACTCTTGTCAGTACCGGGAAAATTATATTAAAGTTAAATTACATCGATATACTTTAAGCTTGGATGATTCTGTGAGGGACAAAATGAGATGGGAGATATCCGTGACAAATTTTTTATTTCTGTATATTGTACATGGTATTAAACAAGGTGGTGGTTCTAATCCTATTCTTTTTTTTTACGCTTTCCAAATGGATTGACACGTAAAAATTATGAACTGTGGAAGACACGATGTACAACTGAAAAATGATGTTTTGGAGATTATATCCTCTTCATAGGTGATAAACTAGTATGAATGTCAAAGACTGTGCTGGTACTATAAATTCTACTGATTAGTTTAGAAAGAGTGTCTGGGTTTATTCGTTTGCCACTGAAAAATTCATTGTAAAAAAGAGGAATGTTACTGAATTCTAAACGGGTGGATGTCTTGCTGCAAGAGACAGATGAATATGCAACAGAATAGTAATGCTTGTGGCAAATGTTTGGAAGTATTTGGGAATTGTTCAATCTGTTAAAATTTTTATTTTCCTTGGAAGTATCTTGTAAACAAATCCAAGTGATGGTTTGCTACGCTCACATTCTTAGGAGACTGCGGACATCAAGTAGTGAGTTTCTAATATAATATCTTGTAGATTTTTTTTTTAACTTACCAAATTCGATGTATAGTACAATGTGGAGCTGAGTTCTCCTCTCTCTCTCTCTCTCTCTCTCTCTCTCTCTCTAATGAACTTTCCTCTGCTCTCTCTCTCTCTCTCTCTCCTCTCTCTCTCTCTCTCTCTCTGTGCGTGCGCGCGCACGTGCATGCGTGCGTGCGTGTATGCATGCGAACGTATGTGTGTGTGTGTGTGTGTGTGTGTGTGTGTTGTGTGTGTGGTTGTTCGTGCTGCTTGCTCTGTGTATGTGTGTGTGTGTGTGTGTGTGTGTGTGTGTGTGTGTGTGTGTGTGTGTGTGTGTGCGTGCGTGCGTGCGTGCGTGCGTGCGTATGTGTGTGTGTGTGTGTGTGTGTGTGTGTGTTGTGTGTGTGTGTGTGTGCGTGTGAGTCTGAGTGTGTGTATGTGTGTATCTGTGTCTGTGTCTGTGTGAGCGTGTGTGTTTGTGTGTGTGCTCGCGTGCGCACCTGCATATGTGCGTATATGCATGCGAGTGTGTGTTCACTTGTCTATCGCTCGGTGCTTCGCATTTTCGCTGACACACAACTTGACACGCCCGTCGCCTTATGCACGCGATCGGTGGAAGGCTGGAAGTCGCCATGAAATCGGCCACAGTGGAACTGAAGGCTCTCCCTGAGCCCCCCCCCCCACTCCCCCCCTCCGACCCCCCCACCCCCTCCATCCCACAGCCCCGCGCCTCCCTCCCTACCCCCCCCTTCCCTCCCCACCCCACACGTCATAGTTCCAGTATATAAGATAGTAGAGGCGCGCGCGGTCCATGCTTGCAGTACTGGAACGATGGATGTTCAAAGTAACGCGCAGTTGAAACGTTGTGGCTGGTCAGTAGAAATGTTATGCTTGTTCTTGTTTGTGGAGTTTGTTTGACAATTCAAGGAAATTGGGTCTATGCACTTTGATCTCTTTTTTTTTTCTGTATTGATAGAGTGTAATAGACCTGTAGTCGTAGTCATGCGGTTGGAAATGTTCTCATTTGTGAAGCGTGGGTGGTTTGTAACTGTGACAACTGCAATTCAGAATGACCTTTCTGTATTTTGTGGAGTGTAGCTGATGTGTAGCTGCGGCGGCTACGCATCTGGAAAATTGCTTTCTTTGTTTGTGGAGTGTAGCTGATTTGTAGCTTTGGCTACGTAGCTGGAAAACCTCGTTGTGTGTTTGTGGGAGTGTATCATATTTGCAGTTGGGGCTATGCAGTTGAAAATTTTTGTGTGTGTGTGTTTGTGGTGTGGCTGATTTTTAGCTGTGGCTACGCAGTTGAAAATTGTCTTTCTAGATTTGTGGTGAGTAGGTGATTTTTAGCTCTGGATACATGGTTTGAAATTTTCTTTCTGTATTTGTGATTTTTGTGGCTAAACAAACAAAGAAGAAAAAAAAAGGCCAGGGCTACGCATTTGGAAACTCTCTTCCTGTATTTGTGGAGAATAGGTGATTTTAAGGACTGGCCACGCAGTTGGACATTTTCTGTGTTTGTGCAGTGAAGCTGATTAATCATTCAGCTCTAGTTACGCAGTTGGAAATTTTCTTTCTGTATTTGAGGAGAACATGTGATTTTTACCTCTGGCTACGCAGTTGGAAATTTTCTTTCTGTATTTGTGGAGAACAGGTGATTTTTACCTCTGGCTACGGAGTTGGAAATTTTCTTTCAGTATTTGCAGAGTGTATGTGATTTTTAGCTTGGGCTACGCAAAAAAAAAAAAAAAAAGGCTTTGGCTACGGAGTTGGAAAATTTCTTTTCTTTATTTGTGAAGTGTAACTAATTTGTAGCTGTGACTACGCAGCTAAAGAATTTTCCTATGGGGTATGATTGACTAGCAGATGTGCCTACGGAGTTGGGATTTCTACGGTGTTTGTTTGCGGGGCTTGTTTGACGGATCCAAGAATTGTGACTAGGAGCTGGACTTCTTTTTCTTTTTCTATCTGTGGAATTGAATTGTGGCTTCACACTTTACCCTCCCCCCCCCCCCCCCCCCCCCCCTTTAAAAGAGACGGATTGCTACTATGCAGTTGCATGTCTTCCTCCATTTGTGGAGCTCAGCCAGCCTGTAACTGATGCAACACCTGGTCACTCTCCGTTTTTGATTGGTGGGGAGTTCTTTGATCTGAAAGTTGTGGGTAAACGTGCTTTTTTTTCCGATTGGTGGGGAACTATTTGATCTGAAAGTTGTGGATAAACGTTTTATTTCTGATTGGTGGGGAATTATTTGATCTGCAGTTGTGGGTAAACGTTTCTTTTTCTGATTGGTGGCAAATTATTTGATCTGAAAGTTGTGGATAAACGTTTTTTTTTTTTCTGATTGGTGGGGAATTATTTGATCTGAAAGTTGTGGATAAACGGAGTTCTCCTGTCTCTTCTTTTTGTGGAGTCCGATTAATCTGTCGCTTAGGTTGGGAACCCTTCTCCTTCTCTAGACCTACTCTTCTCTCTCTCTCTCTCTCTCTCTCTCTCTCTCTCTCTCTCTCTCTCTCTCTCTCTCTCTCTGTCTGTTTGTCTGTCTGTCTCTCTGTCTCTGTCTGTCTGTCTATCTGTGTCTGTTTCTGTCTCGGTCTCTGTCTGTCTGCCTGGTTGTCCGTCTGTCTGTCTCTCTCTCTCTCACTGTCTCTGTCTGCCTGTCTCTTGCTGGCTGTCTGCCTGTCAGTCTTTCTCTCTCTCTTTCACTCACTTTCTGTCTCTGTCTGTCTGTCTCTGTCTGTCTGTCTCTGGCTGTCTGTCTGCCTGTCACTCCTCTCTCTCTCTCTCTCTCTCTCTCTCTCACACACACACACACACACACACACACACACACACACACACACACACACACACACACACACACACACTACGCAGTTGGGCTACGCAGTTGAAATCTCTTCTGTTTCTGTCTCTTAGTCCCCCCCCCCCCCCCCTCCTCCTCCGCACCCTTTCTTGCCTTTAAAGGAAAAAATGTGTAATCGTGTTTCGTTTTTTTATGGTTCCTTTTTTTTCTTTCCTTTAATTTTTTAGTTTTTCCATTGCATGATTATTATTATTATTATTATTATATCATCATCATCTCATCATCATCATCATCAAGTCATCCATCATCTCATCATCTCTTTGTTATCATCATCATCATCATCATCATCATCGTCATCATCACCATAATCATCATTATTGCCATATCATTATTATCATCATAATAATTAGTATTATTAGTATTTGTATTGTTATTTCATCATCATCATCATCATCATCATATTATTATTATTATTATATTATTCTATTATTATTATTATTATTACGTTATTATTATTATTATTATTATTATGTTGTTGTTTTGTAATTACTATGATTATTTTTTTCTTTTTTATTTCATTTTTTTTTTTTTTTTTTTTTTTTGGCTGGCGAATGTCACCTTTTCAGGTAAGTCATCTAATTACATTTGTTGTTGTTGATCTACGTGTTACAGAAAGTTTTCATCCGCCTTTCCTTTACCCCCTACACCCCCACCTCACCCCCTTCATACCCCGTCACCCCCCTCCTCTCCGGCTCCACTCCCAAACAATTTGAAACGATAGACACTGGCTTGAAATACGGTTTGGCAACAACGCTCCGTACAACATCACCAATCATGGTGGGTCAGTTATGACAATGGAACAACCCTCCTTTTTCAGACTGCAGAGTCAGGGCGACAAAAGTGACGTCATTTGTCCCAGTTTTGCGATGAATTTGATCACGTGATTTCCCTGAGAATGTCGGTTTTTGTTGTTTTTTTTGTTTTTTTCTTTTCTTTTTCTTTTCGTACTCCTAGTTCTTATAGAACAGGGAGTACTTTACAATGGGAACGAAGAAATGCTGTCTATGTCTGTATGTCCGTGGTCAAGATGTGTTCCACTCGCTCCAGACATAACTTCTGGGCTGATCTTTCTGAAAATTTCTAGGTATGTTCATTATGGGTCACAGATGATGCCCAATGTTTTATTTTACCAGAATAGCCGTTACTAACATCTATAACGGCCCCAAACGGTTTTTCTTCTTTATGAAATATCTAGAAAATGATGACACAAACAAAAATGACGTCAAAGCTTCTTTGCCTCGTAAGCTGAAGTGACGAAATACATTATGACGCATGTTTGATTGTGACGGCGTATTCAAGATAAACTGGGAGTACGTTTATATGCTCGGCATCTTGTTTTTTTCTCTCTTTTTTATCATATGCTAAACATCCAACATGGTTACTCCCTCGGACAAAACGGCTAAAACCCGGCTGTTTTGTCCGACTTTCAATCTTTTGTCGGACAAAACGGCCTGGTTGGACAAAACGGCTGGCTCTAAGTAAGCGGCCGTTTTGTCCGATATATTTTTCAATTGTTCTTTGCCCAGTTCTTTTTTTTTTTTTCTTTCCTTTTTTTGTTTTTTGTTGTTTTGTTTGTTTTTTTCTGTCTGTCCCAAGGATATCTTCCGAACGGGAAGTCGGAGTCGCGTCAAACTTTGTGTGGTGGTGTGGCACAAGAATGGCAAGAGATCCGAACAAGAAGGTCATGACCTTGACGTACGACCTTTGAGGTCAATCAGGGTCAAGGTCAAGGCGTTAATGTCAAATAAATCGAAGTTTTGAATTATCATTCAAGAACAACTTTTAGCTCAAAAGGTAGATGAAAGACAGCCCTATCTGCACTGAAAAAGGCAATACTGCAAATACACAAAGAAGCAAGAAAACAGGAGGGGGTGGCTTAAATACACCTTTTCCAAAGTTTTAAGGTCAAGGTTATGACCTTGACGTGTGACCTTCAAAACCGAAAAATCTATTTTAGCCATATCTCGGGCAGCGGTCGACATAGGAAGCTGAAACTTGGTATGAAGGTTGTTTGGTTTATTGCTCTCCAAATATGTCAAAGCAATCAAGGTCGAGGTAAAGGTCACATACAACATCACTCTCCAAAATTGAGGGTGCGTCAATTGTTTGTCCCAAGACCCCAACGGTTTGACACAGTCACCTCAAATGTTGTATCGTGATGTGCCACCTGTCTCTCTCTGTCTCTGTCTGTCTGTCTGTCTGTCTGTCTCGTCTTTGTCTGTCTCTGTCTTTGTCTGTCTGTCTGTCTCTCTCTCTCTCTTCTTCTCTCCTCCTCCTCCCCCCTCTCCTCTCTCTCCCTCCTCTCTCTCTCTCTCTCTCTCCTGCAGCCAAGTAAAGAAATCACGAGAATAAGACCCACTCGATAGTCATGGCCCCTGACGGCCAATGGTCAGCTTAAGACGCCAAATTGGCCACCTGGGGCATGACGGCCGAATGGGTTTTTTTCCACGTGATTTCTTTACTTGGGGGGTAGACAGACAGGGAAAAAAAACAAAACAACAACAAAAAAACACACAAAAAAACAACAACAAAACACACACACACACACACACACACACACACACACACACACACACACACACACACACAGAACGCGACGAATTTATACTTCTTTGCCAGTGATATATCGGACAAAACGGCCGCTTACTTAGAGCCGGCCGTTTTGTCCAACCAGGCCCTTCTGTCCGACTAAAAATTGAAAGTCGGACAAAACAGCCGGGTTTTAGCCGGCCGTTTTGTCCGACCCGGCCGTTTTGTCCAACCTCGAACAAAACGGCCGGGTCGGACAAAACGGCCGGCTACATAGGCTATTCGTGGTGTTTTGCCAGCTACCATGACGTGAGGTCTATGGTTGTGCATGAGGGCTTTGCGACTGGAGAGGTCTTAAGTTCAATCCCCTCCTGACCAAGATCTGTGTTATATTTCTATTCCTTAGGGGTATGAGGGGGGAGGGGGTTGGGGAGAGAGAGAGAGAGAGAGAGAGAGAGAGAGAGAGAGAGAGAGAGAGAAGAGAGAAAGAGAGACGGGTAGAAGGTGAAGGGTAAAGGAGGGTGGGGGTGGAGGTGGGGAGGTAGGAAGGGAGTGATGAATTTTGAGGCGTTGAAACACTTTCAGTTGTTGCTATTGTAGTAGTTGTAGTAGTAGAGTAGTAGTAGTTGTAGTAGTAGAAGTAGTAGTAACTAGTATACAGAAAGTAGTAGTAGTAACAGTAGTAGTAGTAGTGGTAGTTGTAGAAGTAGCAGCAGCAGCAGTAATAGTAGAAGTAGTAGTGTAGTAGATAGTAGTGGTGTGGTGGTGGTGGTGGTGGTGGTGGTG
>CM065735.1:43768651-43778651 GCA_033310375.1 Conus canariensis
ATCGTATCACCCCACTAAACATCACACACAACGATCGTATCACCCCACTAAACATCACACACACGATCGTATCACCCCACTAAACATCACACACAACGATCGTATCACCCCACTAAACATCCCACACAACGATCGTGTCACCCCACTAAACATCACACACAACGATCGTATCACCCCACTAAACATCACACACAACGATCGTATCACCCACTAAACATCACACACAACGATCGTGTCACCCACTAAACATCACACACAACGATCGTATCACCCCACCAATGAACAATAGAAGCAAACCACCTATCAGCACACTGGACCAGCAGGAAGATCTACAGACAGGAATCAAGAAAAAGAATTCTACCTTGTTATGGCCATGCGACACGATCCAGTGGGGGTCATGTAACACGATCCGGTGGGGCCATGTAACACGATCCAGTGGGGTCATGTAACACGATCCAGTGGGGTCATGTAACACGATCCGGTGGGGTCATGTAACACGATCCGGTGGGGTCATGTAACACGATCCAGTGGGGTCATGTAACACGACCCAGTGGGGCCATGTAACACGATCCAGTGGGTTCATGTAAGACGATCCAGTGGGGCCATGTAAGGCGATCTGGTGGGGCCATGTAAGACGATCCAGTAGGGCCATATAACACGATCCAGTGGGGCCATGTAAGACGATCTGGTGGGGCCATGTAAGACGATCCAGTGGGGCCATGTAACACGATTCAATGGGCAATGCAACACGGTCCGGTTGACCAATATAATGTAACACGATCCAGTGGGGCCATGTAACTTGATCCAGTGCGGCCATGTAATGCGATCCAGTGTCCTCGCTAAAGCAGCCCTCCAAGTAACTGTTGAGGAGGTGAAACAGATGGAAAGACGAAAAAAAAAAAATCGACAACATTGCAGAATGGACAGGGGAACCGTTGACAGAGAAGACACGAACCCTCGGCACACAACCGACAGAACCGGATGAACCTGGTGAAGTATTCTTCAGAGTGGGGCCCCAGTGACCGTAAACCCTGCTGTCACGGGATTAAGAGAGAGAGAGAGAGAGAGAGAGAGAGAGAGAGAGAGAGAGAGGGAGAGGGAGAGAGGGGGGTTCTTGGATTAAATTCTATTCCGTCTGACACCTCCATCCGAACTTCCCAACACACACACACACACACACACACACACACACACACACACACACACAACACACACACACACGGGCACAGACAACACACACACACAGACACACACAGACACACACAGACACACACAGACACACACACACACACACACACACACACACCACACACACACAACACACACACACACACACACAACACACACACACTACACACACACACACACACACACACACACACACACACACACACCACACACACACACACACACGAGTATAATTATGGTAAATTGTGGTCGTTACACTCCGGATCTGACGACTCCTATGGATGGGATGTTCCCATTTTGCATGAGTTTTCCCTTTCTCCCGTGGATTAAACAGACCAGTCAACCCCTGAACGGAGTTAAACTTGATCTCATTCATATTCATAAAGAGAGAGGGATGGTGGTTGGGTGGGGATGAGGGGGGAGGGGGTGTGTGTGAAACTTCATATCATTAATATTCATAAAGACTGGGGGTTCTTCTCTTTGAACATATCATATAGGATTTACCCAGCAGGAAGGCGTAAAGTGCACCTCTCTCTCTCTCTCTCTCTCTCTCTCTCTCTCTCTCTCTCTCTCTCTCTCTCTCTCTCTCTCTCTCTCTCTCTCTCTCTCATGAAATTCATGTTGATGAAATGCATGTTGATGAAATTCATGGAAGTAATAGATATTCAAAATCTTATAAATTTTTGCACTGGAATATAAATGGGATTCTTTCTAAAATTCACAATAAACAGTTTCTCTCATATTTGTTTCACTTTGACTTCATCTGTCTCGTTGAGACGTTTGTGGAAACTCTTGAATTCAGCGTGTTTACAGGCTATACTGTGTTTCATAAGCCTGCTATCAAGTTTTCAAGTCAAGGCAGACGTTCAGGGGGCTTGTTATGTCTGATTAAGAATGACTTTGTGCCTTATGTTAGAGAGCTCCAAATGAATTGTTCTAATGCTCTTTTTGTTTTGATTGACAAGACTTTGTTTGGTTTAACAGAGGATGTGTTATATGTTTGTTCATATGTGCCACCTGAGGGTTCACCATATTATGCTTATTTTGACGTTGATAATGGTATTCTTTCTCTTGAAGAATGTCTTACTGATTTTATGCTTGATTTGAATGATGTGCATATAATCTTGTCTGGTGATCTGAACAGCAGAACAGCTAATGTTTCTCAAGATATTTTTGACATGTATGATACTTACAATTTTGAATTTGATAGTTGCTCTGATTATTAGGAAGGAAATCTTCAGACAATGTACTCAATAATTATGGAAAATGTTTGTTAAGTATGTGTGCCTCGCTGGGATTGTATATACTAAATGGAGTATGTAATGGTGATCTTGATGGGCACTATACGTATATTTCAGACTCTGGGTGTAGTGTAAACGACTATTTTCTGATTTCTCGAAATCTACTTTTAGTTGTTTTGCCTTCTTGTAATTCATTTGTTTCAGAGAGATTAGAATCTGACCATTTACCTGTCGAGTTTCATTTTGGAATGCCTAAACTTAACGCTGTGTCTTTAAGTGTTGAAAATGACTGTGAGGTGATTGAAAAGTTTGTGTGGAACCCTTCTTTTGAACCAACGTACGTCCATACAATGCAGTCGGTTGAAGTATTATCATTACTCGACGATGCTATAAATATGATTGATGGTGATTGTAATGAAGCCTTGAATATGTTTGTTGCATGTCTTAAAACTCACGCTGGTTGTCTGAAAAAGCGAATTTGTTTGAACAAAATGAGTGAAAAAAGTGATTGGTACGATGATGAGTGTAAAATAAGTAAATCAAAAGCTAAAGGATTGCTGAGTACATTTCTGCGGACGAAGGATGCTACTGATCGCGTTGCCTACTGTATAGCCAGGAGGAGTATAAAAATCTTATAAAATTAAAAGAAAAACAACATAATGATTCATTGTTAGGATCGCCAATTGCATCAGTTAATGATCAAAAACAGTTTTGGGAAAATGTGCATAGAGTCTCCTTTAAAAGAAAGCAGCCATATAACAATATAACAATGGTTGACTGGTATAATCACTTAAAAAAATTACTGGAAACAAATTTACAAACAGAAGATTCTTATATAATTGATAACTGCGATGATGACACTAGTGATACTAGTGACGCTAATGATAATAATGACGAGAATGACGATGACGGTTCCATGAACCGCCCAATATCTAGAGAAGAAGTGTCATTAGCGATAAGGAAGTTAAAGAATGGTAAATCGGCTGGTCCAGACGGAATTATTGGGGAGATGTTAAAGCACGCTGGGAATCGCGTTGTTGACTTCTTTGTTAAACTTTTTAATACTTTGTTTGATAAGGGAATCTTCCCAGATAAGTGAGCGGAAAGTATTGTACTACCTTTATTCAAAAAAGGCGATAAAGATGATCCTAATAATTACAGAGGAATATCGCTATCAGATACAAGCAGTAAACTCTATAGTTCTATTGTAAACAACAGGATTCAGGAATGGATTGAGTTGCATAATATTACTGGGGAACAACAAGCGGGATTTAAAAGAGGTTACTCTACTACTGATCATATGTACACATTATTAGCTTTAGTACAAAAGCAGTTTTGTCTTAACTGCAAACTCTATGTTGCTTTTATTGATTTTGAAAAAGCTTTTAACTCTTTCGAAAGAAACTTATTATGGCCTATTCTTTTGAAAAATGGAATCAAAGGAAAACTTTTCCGATGCATCCACAGCATGTATGTTACAGTCAGAACTAGAATTCGTTCCGGCTCAAAATTGACAGACTTTATAAATTGTACCCGAGGGGTAAAACAAGGCGATGTTACAAGTCCAGTGTTGTTCACTTTATTTATAAATGAATTAGCGTTGGAAGTAATCAGAAATGGGAAACATGGTGCTACATTTACGTGTGATTACTTTGAATTATTTATATTACTTTTGGCAGATGATGTGGCGCTCTTGTCTGAAACAATAGTTGGGTTACAGACACAATTAAACAGCCTATATAGAGCAGCATCAGGACTCCATCTAAAGCTGAATATGAATTAAAGCAATATAGTCGTTTTTAGGAAAGGTGGATACCTAGCAGCGAGAGAACATTGGTCTTACAATGGAATCCCTATACCCGTTGTTAATGTTTATAAGTATTTAAGTATTCATTTTTCAACAAGATTGAGTTTTACTGTGTCGTGTCAAAATCTTGCCAGCAGAGCGAAACATGCGATGTTAAGTATATTGCAAAAATTATCTAAATTAAACTGTAGTTCCCTTGTTGTATATCTTACATTATTTGACACACAAGTGCAACCAATTGTTCAATATGGGGCTGAATTATGGGGATTAAGTAGTGCACCTCGACACCGTGAAAAGGTACACCTGTTTGCTCTTAAAAAGTTCCTAGGTGTTCAATTGCAAACACCAAATGATTTGATATATGGAGAAACAAATAGATACCCCATTTACATAAATTCTGCAGTCAGGTGTGTACGGTACTGGCTACAGTTGACAAGAATGGATGAGACAAGATTACCACGAAAAGCATATTGTACATTGTTCGATTTGGATTCTCGAGACAAAACCAACTGGTTATCCGATATTCGTTGTAAATTGTATTCATTTGGTTTTGGGTATGTATGGCTAAACCAAGGTGCTGAGGGAATAAATCAGTTCCTTACTGTTTTTAAGGAAAGGTTGGTTCTTTATAGATGGCAAGAATGGGACTTTCATGTTAAGAACAGTGAAAGATTTAGTTTCTATAATACTTTTTGCACAATAGCTGCTGATAAGACGCATTTGAAATTGAACTTAGACAGGCACCTGAAAATCATTACGACAAAATTTAGACTTGGCGTTTCAGCAATCGCTGTCCATAAGTTTCGTTACAAACAACACACAAGGTTCGTTACAAACAACACACACCTGTTGATTTAATTTGTCCATTGTGCAAACAAGCGACAGAAGATGAGGTGCATTTTGTTTTGTGCTGTCCCGTTCTAAAGGAATTAAGAGTAAGGTATATACATCTACAGTACTATAAATATCCGAATCTTTTCCGTCTTGGATTACTTCTAGCATCAAATAACGAAAGAACAACTAAATATCTGTCCATTTATCTATATAAAGCGTTTAAGATACGTTCTGTGTGTGTTTCTTAGTGTGTCAGTTTTGATCAGTTATATTGTATTATATTTCTTTTGGAATGATTTATTGTTGCACCCCCTCCAATAGGGGCAATGGCCTATTATTGAATAAACTATCCGTATCCGTATCTCTCTCTCTCTCTCTCTCTCTCTCTCTCTCTCTCTCTCCTTCTCTCTCTCTCTCTGTGTCTCTGTCTGTCTGTCTGTCTGTCTGTCTCTTTATCTATGTATCTATCTATATATCTGTCTGTCTGTCTCTTTATCTATCTATCTATCTAAATCTCTATCTATCTAAATTTGTGTGTGTGCGTGCATGCGCGTGCGTGCGTGCGTGCGCGTGCGCGCGTGTGTGTGTATGTGTGTGTGTGTGTGGGTGGGTGGGTGAGAGAGAGAGAGAGAGAGAGAGAGAGAGAGAGAGAGAGAGAGAGAGAGTAACTTTAAATTAATCCTATTTTTCACATCAATTTCATCAAGTGTTCTCTAAATGCTTACTTTCACGCATTACTCTCTCTCTCTCTCTCTCTCTCTCTCTCTCTCTCTCTCTCTCGCCAGGGGGTGAGTTGATGTCAGCGAGATGACCAGACGTGTTTTTCTCCACTGGTAACAATTATGTGCGTTTTTCGCTAATTACAGTTAATGAACTCGCCCTACAGGAATATTTGAGTTACACATAATTAGAAAAGTGTGTGCTGATTATGCAGATGTGAAAATTAAGTGAAGTATTGAACATGCCGATTCACAGCGTGCAATTTCAAGTGGCATGCGGACTTTTCCTCTCTACGTACCTGTGCTTCATGGCGAAGCGAGTCGCCTTTGTAAAGAAGATGAAGACACGGGTGATTACGACAAGGAACAAAGTGGACATACTTGTTTTTGTTTTTGTGGCGGCGTATCTCCTGTGTTGTGGGGACGTGGAGTTGAATCCTGGACCTGACCACAACAAACAAGACAGTGCGCGGACAGACGCTGACAAAAGCAGTTCCGTCTGTACCCCTCTACACGTTTCCAGTGACTCTCGCCTGCCAGCGGATACTGCACAGCATATTCTAGACGCCATCCAGCGACAGGAGAACAGGTTCGAGTCATTAGAAGCTCGCATGGAGCTCATGAGACAAGACCTTAGTGCAATCAAAAAAGATATTGGTCTTGTCAAAATGAAATGTGACGAAATAGATAAACGCTGTGGTAAACTGGAAAGTGACAGTAACAAGTGCTTCTCTTTACTTCAAGATATCACGGCTGATATCAATGAGCTGTATGCAGAGAGAGAAAGCAGCAAAAAAGAAATGCAACTACTCACAAAAACAACCAGCGAGACCACCAAGCAACTAACACGACTGAGGGAGGAGGTGGACAGACTGGAGGGGTTCTCCAGACGAGACAACCTCCGTATGTTTGGGGTGCCTGCAGCAGATGGGAGGGAGACCTTCGACTCCTGTGCCAGAGCAGTGACAGACATCCTGAACAGCGTGGAGACGGACAAGACGTGGACAACGGACGACATTGCTCGGGCCCATCGTGTAGGCCAGAGCAGAAATGGTGGACCCCGGCCTGTTATTGTCAAATTCAGCAGGTGGAAGGACAAAATGTCAGTTATGACAAACAAGGAATTCCGTGCCAGACTGAAGGACAAGGGAGTAACTGTAGCCAATGACCTCACCCACCAGCAAGCCAGTATTGTCGCCGAGGCCAAGAAAGAGGGTAAGGTGGCTTTCTTCAGAAAGGGGCAGTTAGTAGTGCAGCCCAGACGACCTGACCCAAGAACGTATGCGGAGGTGTTGGATTCCGACTCTACGCGGTCATCAACAACAGCGGCTGCCCCCCTGCGTGACACTGTAAACAAACAGGTCAGAGGTGACAGTGTACCGTGCGGCACAGCCAACGCCGGGGATTCCCCTACTCGTCCGTCGCCATCTCGGCAGGCCGGCAGCCCAAGGTCATCACGTGCAAGTCGTGATGGCAGCGGGTCACGGCAGTCGGGCGTGCGGGAGTTTTTTCAACGCACGCAATCAAGGCCAGGAAACACCTCGGATAGCACGCCTGTGAACAAGACCCCAGGCAGGTACCCACTTCCTCGTCGTTCAGACAGGAACGTTAAAAAACAATAGGACAGGCTTGGCCATCCATGTGATTTGAAATTCCTGACTTTCAATATTGAAAACTTGTACACGAAACTGACCGATATCTCTTTCATAAAATACATTGAACTATTTGATTTCGTTTGCTTGACAGAAACTTTTGTGGATAACACTTTTGACTATTCTGGAATCTTCATTAACTTTTTGAAATATTATGTACCTGCAAAAAAGTTATCAAAACAAGGAAGAAATTCTGGTGGGTTACTGTTTTTAGTACGCAGATGCTACCAACACTATATAACACATATAAAGATTGATTGTGAAAATACTGTGGTTGTGAAATTAGATAAGTGTGTTTTTAAGGTCGATAAGGATGTGCTTATTATTGCAACATACGTTGCTCCGGAGAACAGTCCTTTATACAGTAACAAAATGCAAAAAGATGGAATTGTTTTACTAGAAGAAGCTATCCTGAACATTATGAATGAGGAAGAGTTATATCTTGTGATCTGTGGGGATCTAAATGCGAGGACAGGGTGGAAGCAACCTAACTGGAATGAAGTACTTACCTGTTCTCCTACTGATGATGTCGATGATAATGATGTTGATATTTATAACCGACAGTCAAAAGATTTGTTGATCAATAACTTTGGTGAGTCTTTGCTGAATTTGTGTTTTATGTTGGACTGTATTATTGTGAACGGTGCATGTGTTGGTGATTTTGATGGTCAGTTTACATATGTTTCACCACATGGTACTAGTGTTATTGATTATTTTATAATCACTAAAGGGCTGTTTTCAAGTAATTGTCATTTACATATTGGAGACCGTGTGGATTCTTGGCATTTGCCAGTCGAGTTTACTTGGAAATGTGGTCTTGATTGTATAGACAATTTTAGAACTGTAGAGAATGAGGAAAATTGTATCGTGTGGTCTGAAGATTATTTGTTAGAGTACACACATGAGTTAAATTCACATGTGTTCCACAGCCATATCCAAGAAGCTGTTCAAGCTCTCTCAATCGATGTCAACACTTCTCTAGATATATTTGTTAAAACATTGTATGGAGCTGCTGCCTCCATGATTCGAACTGTAGGCAATAAGAAGAAAAACGTAAATGAATGGTATGATAAACAATGCGTCCAAAAGAAAAGAACGGTCCGACGTTACCTTAAACTATTCCAAAGGTCAAAAAAGAGTAATGAGCAGCACAGAGATAAGTATGTGGATGAAAGGAGACTATATAAAGAACTTTTATTCTGCAAGAAAAAAGAATTTGACAATGAAAGGATAATTAAATTAAAACAGTCAACCAACGACCCCAAGGTATTCTGGAGAATAATCAGATCTGTGAACAGAAAAAATGTAGTGCGCAATGATATTTCTATGGACCAGTGGTACGAACATTTCCACAGGATATTTAATATGATGACACCTGGGCTGGATCAAGAGGAAATCTTAGCAGCAGAACTAATGGACAGTTCAGACGAGCCACTTTTTAACGACCCTATTTCTCAGGAAGAAGTTGCATCTAGTATAAATAAACTTAAAGCCGGTAAAAGTTCTGGTACTGATATGATACTTGGTGAAATGCTTAAACATGCCAATGAAACGGTAATTAAATTTCTCGTAGTGCTTTTCAATAAGATATTTGAACAGGGCATTTTTCCAAAAGACTGGTGTAAATCCATTATTATTCCAATTTACAAGAAAGGGGATGCTAATCTACCAGATAATTACCGTGGTGTGGCATTAACAAGTATCGTGAGCAAAGTGTACACATTTATTCTGAATAAGCGACTTTCACGATGGGCAGAAGATGAAGGAAAATTAGCTGAGGAACAAGGTGGGTTTAGAGCAGGATATAGTACAATTGATCACATTTTTACTTTACACTCGGTCGTTGAAAAATATTTAGCAAAACATTCTAAGCTCTATGTAGCTTTCGTCGACTTTAGGAAAGCATTTGATTCTGTTGACAGAAATGTCTTATGGCATGTGTTAAGGAGAAGTGGCGTTGATGGAAAAATGTATAAAGCACTTCGGGGAGTTTATGACTCAGTCATTGCATGTGTAAGAGATAAGCATTCATACTCTGATTTTTTTGATTGTCCGAGAGGAGTAAAACAAGGATGTGTACTCAGCCCAATTATGTTCTCCTTTTTTGTCAATGAATTAGCCGTAGAATTAATCAGGGAAGGAAAGCACGGAATCCAGATGGTACCAGGAACTTCAGAATTATTCTTATTGCTTTTTGCAGACGACGTTATTTTGCTCTCAGATACTGTTATAGGTCTACAGAATCAGCTGAACAATCTGAAGAAAGAGGCTGACAGATTACGTCTAGAAGTGAACCTAGATAAGACTAATATTATGGTTTTCCGTAAAGGTGGTTATCTTGGAATAAGAGAAAAATGGACATATGGAAACGAAGATATAAGAGTAACAAACACATACAAATACTTAGGCTTGATATTTACAACAAAGTTAAGTATGAATGCTGCCCTTCTAGACATGAGTAGAAAAGGTAAATTGGGCGTTATCGAAATTCTAAAATCACTAAAGAAACTACATACAATTGATCCTTCCCTATTCTGGAAGCTTTTTGATACTCAGATT
>CM065735.1:43793651-43796151 GCA_033310375.1 Conus canariensis
ATCTATATCACTGTCTGTGTGTCTATATCACTGTCTGTGTGTTCTCTATCACTGTCTGTGTCCTCTATCACTGTCTGTGTGTCTTATCACTGTCTGTGTGTCTCTATCACTGTCTGTGTATCTCTAATCACTGGTCATGTGTGTCTCTATCACTGTCTGTGTGTCTCTATCACTGTCTGTGTAGTCTCTATCACTGTCTGTGTGTCTCCTCTCACACTGTCTGTGTGTCTCTATCACTGTCTGTGTTCCTGATCACTGTGTGTGTTCTATCATAGTTGCTCTATCATGCTGGCTTTCATGTTTGTGTCTTATCACTGTCTGTAGTTGTCACTATCTACACGTTTTCTATGCTGTGATATGTCGTCTCTATCACTGTCGGCGTTCTGTCACTGTCTGTTGTGTCGTTCTATCACTATATTGTCTCTATCATTGTGCTGTTCTACTATCACTGTCTGTGTATCTATCTGTCTGTATGTTTCTTATACTGTCTTGTAGTGTCTATCACTAGTCTGTTGTCTATCACTGTCTGTGTCGATCCACACTGTCTGTGGTCACGTCTTCACTGTCGGTGTCTGTCACTGATTACTGTCTGTCACTGTCTGTGTGTCTATCACTGTCTGTGTGTCCATGTCACTGTTGGTGTCTATCACCTTTTCCTGTCTGTGTCTTCACTTTTGTGTCTGTACTGTTGTGTTCTGTCACTCACTGTCTGTGTCTCACTGTCTTGCTGCTGTTGTCTGTCACTGTCTGTGTCTATACTGTCTGTGTGTCTGTCACTGTCCATGTGTGTTCTGTCACTATCACTGTCTGTGTGTCTATCACTTGTCTGTCACTGTCTGTGGTTGTCATGTCACTGTGTGTCTGTTGTCGTGTTCACTGTCTGTGTGTCTGTCACTGTCTGTTGTGTGTCTGTCACTGTCTGTGCACTGTCTTGTGTGTGTCTATCACTGTCTGGGGTCTGTCTGTTGTGTCTGTCACTGTCGTGTGTGTCTGGTCACTGTCTGTGTGTCTGTCACTGTCACTGTCTGTGTGTCTAGTCACTGTCTGTGTCTGTCTGTGTGTCTGTCACTGTCTGTGTGTCTGTCACTGTCTGTGTGTCTGTCACTATCACTGTCTGTTGTGTCTATCACTGTCTGTGTCTGTCTGTGTGTCTGTCACTGTGTCTGTGTTGTCTGTACTGTCACTGTCTGTGTGTCTATCACTGTCTGTGTCTTGTCTGTGTGTCTGTCACTGTCTGTGTGTGTCTATCACTGTCTGTGTCTGTCATGTGTGGTCTGTCACTGTCTGTGTGTCTGTCACTGTCTGTGTGTCTGTCACTGTCTGTGTCTGTGTGTCTGTCACTATCACTGTCTGTGTGTCTATCACTGTCTGTGTCTGTCTGTTGTGTCTGTCACTGTCTGTGTGTCTGTCACTGTCTGTGTGTCTGTCACTGTCTGTGTCTGTCTGTGTGTCTGTCACTGTCTGTGTGTCTGTCACTATCACTGTCTGTGTGTCTGTCACTGTCTGTGTGTCTGTCACTGTCTGTGTGTCTGTCACTGTCTGTGTCTGTCTGTGTGTCTGTCACTGTCTGTGTGTCTGTCACTGTCTGTGTGTCTGTCACTGTCTGTGTGTCTGTCACTGTCTGTGTGTCTGTCACTATCACTGTCTGGGTGTCTATCACTGTCTGTGTATCTCTATCACTGTCAGTGTGTCACTTCAATGTTTGTGTAATCTCTGTGTCTCTATCATTGCCTGTACGTGTATCTTTAGCACTACCTGTGCCTCTATCACTGTCTGTGTGTATCTGTTACTGTCAGTTCATTTTTATCACTGTTTTTGTGTCTTCTTCACTGTTGTGTTTTTTTGTGTCTGTGTCTGTGTGTCTCTAGCACTATGTGTGTCTGTCTATAACTGTCTGTGTGTCTCTGTGACTGTCTGTGCGTCTTTGAATTGTCACTTACTGTCTGCTATCACATTGCTCTGTCTCCTCTCCTTTGTCTGTGCTTCCCTCTCTCTTTCCATGACCCTTCCCCCCTCTCTGTGTGTGTCTCTCTCTCTGTCTCTCTCTCTTTCTCTCTCTCTCTGTGTCTCTCTCTCTGTCTCTCTCTCTCTGTCTCTCTCTCTCTGTGTCTCTCTCTCTGTCTCTCTCTCTGTCTCTCTCTCTTTCTCTCTCTCTGTCTGTCTCTCTCTCTGTCTCTCTCTCTGTCTCTCTTTCTATGTCTCTCTGTCTCTTACTCTGTTTCTCTCTGTCTATGTCTTTTTCTCTCTCTGTCTCTGACCCCGTCCCTATCTCTCTGTCTCTGTCTCGCTGTCTCTATCTGTCTGTCTGTCTCTTACTCTGTCTCTGTCTCTCTGTGTCTCTCCGTGTCTGTCTCCCTCTCTGTGTCTCTTACTCCGCTCCTGTCTCGCTGTCCATCTGTCTCTGCCTCTCTCTGTCTCTGTCCCTCTGTGTGTCTGTCTGTGTGTCTGTCTGTCTCTCTCACACATACCCCTCCCCTACCCCTCACCCTCTCTACTGTGA
>CM065735.1:43801151-43806151 GCA_033310375.1 Conus canariensis
GGGGGGGGGGGGGGATGAAGAAAATGGGAAAATATATATTATAAATATGAAAACCCTTCACTAGCTGCATGAGGGAACCATCGTAATCCCTCTCGAAGGCAGATCTATATGTATTGCCTGTTCCTAGGCCTTTCGTCCGCTGGATCGGACTCATCAAGGAGACACGGCTGATTGTGTCTGTGCTCTTGGCGTCAAATAGAGACACACCACAGTCCATAATTCTGTGGTGTTCTCACCACCAAGCGTTCAAAAAAGAATCCACAACACCCCCCCCCCCCCCCCCCCAAAGCAGCCAGCGAAAAGTAGTAAATGAAACAAAACGAAAATGTGGAGAGGAAGAGAGTTGCTGAAAAACTAAAAAAAACATTATGCAAACAGTATAAAATGTAATATAAAATGCAGGGGACAATCTTTGAGCCTATGCTTGAGGATCCATGTAAGGATGCAAGGGAGATCAAAAGATATGCCAAGTATGGGAATTACATTTGGATATATTCTAAACATCCAAAAAGCTGACGTAAACTACAGATAAAAAAATCTGAACACAGTTTCATTTGCCAAAAAATCGGAGCCATACCATATACGAACGTCAAAGAGCTATGTCTTGGTCTTTTTTTTTCTTCTTCTTTTTTTTGTGTGTGAAGCGTACATGTACAATAGGCCTTTTTTTTTTCTTAAAGCTTAATCCTGATACCATTGTAAACAAAAGCTCCGTTTAGTTTCCAAGCATAACTCAATAAAATACAATGGTTGATCTGTTGTGAGACAGCGAGCAAAATGATAACAGCCAGTTAACAGATTTTGCGTGTTTTTTTTTTGGGTTTTTTTCTTCTTCTTCCCCGTTCCATATCATGATAGCCTCCAGTTTGCACACACACACACGGAGAGAAATGTCAACGCAAGAAGTGCACCAGGATATAATGGACAGCATCAAGGACACAACCAAGCTGTTTACGTTGCAAAACGTAATTAAGGACGATGGAGCCAGTGACATGAACATCGGCACGACGCAGATTCTCTGTCTCTCTGTCTCTGTCTCTCTCCCTGTCTCTCTCTCACTCTTTTTTTGCAGGCAACGCAATATATCTCTCTCTGTCTCTCTCTGTCTCTGTCTCTCTGTCTCTGTCTCTCTCTCTCTCTCCTCTCTCTCTGTCTCTGTCTCTGTGCCTGCAACGCAAACTCTCTCTCTCTCTCTCTCTCTCTCTCTCTCTCTCTCCTCTCTCTCTCTCTGCCTGCAACGCAAACTCTCTCTCTCTCTCGGTCTCTCTCTGTCTTGACTTTGTTTTTGCTTTGTCTCTGTCTCTGTTTTTGTCTCTGTCTGTCTCTGTCTCTGTCTCTCTCTGTCTCTATTTTGTCCCTGTCTTTGTCGCTGTCTGTCTATCTGTCTCCCTTCCCCTCCCTCCCTCCTCCCCTCTCTCTGTCACTGTCTGTCTGTCTGTCTGTCTGTCTGTCTCTCTCTCTCTCTCTCTCTCTCTCTCTCTCTCTCTCTCTCTTGTTCCTCGGTGTCTGAAGGTCGACATATGAGAGAAGGAATTGATTGAGTTTAAAAGATTCAATATCGGCAGAAGCGGAAATCACACAGCGTAGGGGAAAAAAGCGAAAGAAAAGAAATTTCCTGCTAAACCCCGACTCATCTCTGTCTGTCTGTCTGTCTGTCTGTCTGCTGTCTTCTCTTCCCCTCCCTTCCTCCCTCCTTCTTTCTCTTTCCCCCTCTTCCTCCCTCCCTCTCTCTCTCTCTCCTCTCTCTCTCTCCTCTCTCTCTGTCTCTCTCTGTCTCTCTGTCTGTCTGTCTGTCTGTCTGTTTTAACCAGGGGGTAGATCTTGATGTGGGGTGATACACATCCAAGGTGTCACACAGAGCTTCGCGAAGATCGTCCCTCTCCCCCCATCCCCACCCCACCACCACCACCACCACCATTCCCACCCCCACCCCGACCCCCGTTTCCTTACCCCCCCCCCCACCTCCCAACCCCCCATTTTCTCTCCGTTGTCTTCCCCAGTCCAGTATTGATTAGACAGGTGAAGAGGAAGACGAGCTGCCTACTAGCGAAACGCCCCGTCGGCCATACGCCTAGGTCCGCCCGTGGACTGGTGATTTGTGTCGACGGCGCTGCATTGAGCTGCGCAGGTCAGCGTCCTTTCCCGTAGAGGGTTGATGGGTCAGCGTTCTGATTCTATACTTTGGTATCCTGCGCGTTGAATGAATGAAGGCCTGCTGTGTGGCAGTGTGTGGACCCTTCACATTATACGAAAGATTTGTTTGTATGGTCAGAGAAGAACTCTATTTTCAGGTGTCCAGGGTAGGATCATCCCATGTGCGAGGGGGGGGGGGGGGGGGGGGGGGGGGGGGGGGTAGTGATGATGGTGGTGGGTGGGAGTAGCGGAGTCGGGACAGTGGACGTAAGACTGTCTGTCTGTCTGCTGCCTGTCTGTCTGTCTGTCTGTCTGTCTGTCTGTCTGTCCGTCTGTCTGTCTGTCTCTCTCTCTCTTTCTCTCTCTCTCTCTTTCTCTCTCTCTTTCTCTCTCTCTCTCCCTCTCTCCCCTCCCCCCCTCTGTCTGTCTGTCTGTCTGTCTGTCTGTCTGTGTGTGTGTGCCTGCGTGCGCGCGCGCGCGCGCGTGCGTGTGTGTGTGTATGTGTGTGTGTGTGCGTGCGTGTGTGCGTGCGTGCGTGTGTGTGCGCGAGCGCGTGAGCGTGTACGCGCTCGCGCACGCGCGCATCCGTGGGTCTGTCAAAGGGGAGAAAGGTTGAGAGCTGTTTCAGTTGTAAAGAATATCCAGGTACTCCGCAACTTGGCAAACAAATTCTTTCTCCATTTTCCCTCTTAGTTGCGACTCCTCACCCACACATATATTATATTGTGACAGACTCGTCGTACCTCCATTTGTCATGGAGCTGTCGTGTTGAATACCTGTATCACCTGTTCGCACTTCTTCTTCTTCTTCTGCGTACGCAGGCTGACACTCCTGCGGACACTTCCTGTGCAGACAGGCAAGGGTTAATCCCATCTACCCAACAAAGAGAGTGGAGTTTAGTGTGTATGACCGTTTTTTTTATCCCGCCATTAAGGCAGCCATACTCCAACTTCGGGGAAGGTGCATGCTATGTGTAACGTGTCATCCATACCAACGGCCAAACTGGCCTTCTCTTCCGAAAGTTGGTGATGGGATTTGACGGGTGTGCAAGATGTTATGCGTGCGTTCACACACACGGAACCTCGGTTTATAATTTCATTCGAAGGACTGTATGGGAAATGGAGTCAGAACCAATGTTAACTCCGAGGGAAAAATCCCCCTGTACCGAAACGGCCCGGCGGAGATTCGAACCCGCAACCACAGGATCA
Organism: Conus canariensis; assembly: GCA_033310375.1. NCBI lineage: Eukaryota > Metazoa > Mollusca > Gastropoda > Neogastropoda > Conidae > Conus > Conus canariensis. Next base: position 43,804,493 of record CM065735.1, read on the forward strand.
CGAATCCGGCGCTCTACCACCGAGCGTACGCACAAAAAAACAACAACAACAACACACACACACACACACACACACACACACACACACACACACACACACACACACACACACACACACACACCTCACACTTCAGCACTCAGAACTTCATTTCACTCACATTTCAGCACGAAAAGTTAGAATGTTGACATTACTTAGCGGTGTTCCATCAGTCTCATGCCCCCCCCCCCCCCCCACTCCCTTCTTTTTCTTGTCGCTGTGATCCTCTTTCAGCATAGACCTCAGAATGCAGTCTTCAGCATGTAGAGATAGCATTTCATCTTCACTCTTTCCCCGAAGATGGAGTATGACTGCCTTAATGGCGGGATAAAAAGCGGTCATGCACACAAAACTCCACTCTCTTTTGTAGGGTAGATGGGATTAATGCTTGCCTGTCCATACAGGGAGTGTCCGCAGGAGTATCAGCCTGCGTACGCAGAAGAAGAAGAAGAAAAAAAAAGAATCTCCACTGCCAGCATCGCATCTGTTTCTGTTGCTGTCAGGGTCTTATCTTCAACATGTTCGAGGGCAGATTAAAAACAACAACAACAAAAAACGGTATTAGTTCCACCAGACGATACAGACTAACAGATTACCGGACGAAACACAATGCATTTCGACCTCTTGGGTCTTCTTCAGGCAAAAACAAATATTCAGGACAATAAAAAAAAAGAAGAACGAGCAACCACTCCTCTTCTTCTCATATTCGGCGCAACATGGGGGTTGGATAGCACACACACACACACACACACACACACACACACACACACACACACACACACACACACACACACACCGCGCGCTCGCGCCGCACGCGCACACACACACACACAACACACACACACACACACACACACACACCACGCACGCACGCACGCACGCACGCACACACACACACACACACACACACACTCCTCTCTCTCTCTCTCTCTCTCAAACACACACAAACACAACACAACACACACACACACACACACACACACACACACACACACACACACACACACACGCACGCACACACACACACGCACACACACACACACACACAACACACACACACACACACACACACACACACACACACACACAACACACACTACAGCACCACTCGAAACCCTGAAGACATACCATGGGAGAATAGTAGGGGTGGATTACCGCCCCTTACCGGAAGGCAAGGATCACGGGACGGCAGACCACACAGCTACGTCATGACAGCGTTCTAGTACTATAGCTACTTTTACAATTTGCTTCATTTTCCGCCCTCAGTCACCTCCCTTTGGAAACTAGGTTCCAAGGTACAAGGACATGACTGAAGACATGCAATAATCTTGAGTGTGGTTCAAAATCTGACAATTCTGCTCTTCCTGATGGCTGTGGGTTTCTTGCTAGGCAGGTGGTTCTTGAATAGAATTTTTTTTTAAAAGAGAAATCAGAATCAATCCGCCAGACAAAAGGCACCAACACATCACAAAACAAAACACGACGCGTTTCGACCTTTTTGGTCTTCTTCAGGCAAGGGAAACAACATACAGGACAATGAAAACGAAGAACGAGCAGTCACTTAGTCTTCTCAAACTTGGGAGCAAGATGGAGGTTTGGATTTTGAGGTCGTAAGCCCCATCC
>CM065735.1:43821151-43823013 GCA_033310375.1 Conus canariensis
GCGGGTCAGCCGAGCCGCACGTGCAAAGGAGCAGATGATCGGCAGTGGACTGGCCGTGCCTTGGTCTCTCTGTCAGAACACGGCACCGCCACTCCATCTTCCTCGTCGTCACTCTATAGGATAATGATGATTAGTCGGGTGGCGGCGGTGGTGGTGGTGGTGGTGGTGGTGGTGATGGTGGCGGTAATATTGGTGATGACGATGATGATGAGACGTGGCTAACAGGACACGCACAGGTGTAGGGAATGCGGAATGGAGGGAAGAGGTAGGGGAGTGGGACAGGAAGGGAGAGAGAGAGGAGAGAGGAGAGAGAGGGAGAGAGAGAGGGAGACTCAAAGACTCAAATGTTTTATTCTTTAAAGGCCATAGCCCCTTAGAATGGGGATGCACATCATAAATCATGTCGAAAATATTCTTTATGTTACATACATAGTTCGCGTTTTGAATGCTTTATATAAATAAATCGCTAACTGTTTAACCGTGTTTTCATTTGATGACGACATTAACAAGGTTAATTTGAAAAGGCATGGATTATTGAAGTACTTTCTTGAGATGAATTCCTGTCTAAGTTCGTCTAGTACTGGACAAGCCAATACAAAATGAACTTCATCCTCTTTTGCATTTCGACACAAAGGACAGATCGAATTTCCACTACATGACTGTCTATAACGAAAATAATGAGTAAAGAGAGAGAGAGGGAGAGAGAGAGAGAGAGGGGGAGGGAGGGAGGGAGGGAGGAGGGAGAGAGAGAGGAGAGAGAGAGAGAGAGAGAGAGAGAGAGAGAGAGAGAGAGAGAGAGAGAGAGAAGAGAGTTTGACACTTTGATATTTTATTGTCATTACCAAGAGGTCTCTTGACAAGGGGAAGGATGTAACAGAACAATAACATTTCCCTCTTCCTTTCCTGCAAACAATCAGTACGCATTCATTCCCAGTGTGTATCAAATCAAGGTTAACCAAACAATAAAATCGTATCATTTCCTTATGTCCTCACACGCAGGAGTAATGCAATGAGATTAAAAAAAAACAACCTTAAGACTGACTCGACCATCCACTCAATCAATGATGACATTGCATCTTACTGATCTCTTCCACATGCGATGAATGATATCATTCATCATATATCTCTTATAATGCATTATCTTAAAAATGGTCTTACGGAAATACAGATGTTCAAGTAGTTAATTTATTATAAATATCTAGGAATGATATTTTTCACAAAATTAACTCTCCGTTATGCATGGGAAGAATCTCTCACAAAAGGGGAAAAAGGTATTATTGAAATTCTGAAACCCCTAAGAAAACTGGATTGTACATGACTGCGGTATATTTTGGAAAATGGTTTGATGCACAGATAAAATCTCTCGTTACATATGCAGCTGAAATTTTGGGGCTTACATGAAATTCGCAGGTGGAAAAAGGTGCGTACGTATGCTATGAAGCGTTTCCTTCAAGTAACCTGTTCATTCATCCACATTGTTTTATATGGAGAGATGGGCAGATACGTTTTGTATGTAAGTACATTTGTGAAATGTATTAAGTACTGGTTGAAGATGCTTGAAGCTATCCCAGTCCCGTTTTAGCAGGCAAGCCTGATGCTTTTTAGAAATGGAAAAAGGTAAAGAAAACTGGTCTCATAAAGTAAAGAATTTCCTTCAGAACAGGGTTTTGGAATAGTGTAGATGACCCAGGAAGTTTGGAAATGAGCAACATTCATTGCGGAATTTAGAGACAGGTTTTGTTCTTTTAAACAGAATTAGCGCTCAGATATGGAAAGTAAAGAAAAAGAATCGCTGGTTTTTCTCATTTAAAAAAAGTGTTCACTCTGAAAAAGTTTTTTCATTGTCATAACAGACAAATGGC
>CM065735.1:43828113-43830613 GCA_033310375.1 Conus canariensis
TGAACTTGACAAGTTCATGTAAATAACCATGTATGCTTTTTGCAAGAAAGATAAATCTTACTTCTGCTGTGCCTGAAGCTTGTAGAAAAGCGAGGGAGGCATTGTTTTGGTACTAATCTAATCCCTTGAAAAAAAATTGACGAAAACAAGTTTCACAAACCTTTTTACAAACCAATTTACCGATATGGAGTGTACTTTGACTTGTGCGCCTGTAGATTGGGGCTGGAATATTGATGCAGATCAATTGAACTAATCAATAGCTTTGCTATGTCAGACTTCCGAATATACCCTTGCAAGTCTCAAACAAGTGAGTGTCTTGAGAAACTGTTAGAAACCCATGGTGTGTCAAAACATCCTTACAACATACCTAGCAGCATATCGGTTAAAATTTGTTTCACTACCATATCAAGGATATTCAGTCAGGCATACGAAAGCTTTTAATCTGATATGAATCTGCCCTTTTCATTTCAGTTGTAGTGTGCACAGATTTTATAAGAAAATGGATTTGGTTTCATTATGCTGGGTCAATATTATATATATATATTATATATAAGTCGAGCGTTATTGCAGAGTTTTAAAGCCGACTTGTTTTATGTTATAATTAAAAAAAAAGTCTTTCCGTGTGCATGTGAGAGAATACTGAACAAATAGTTTGTCGTATTCATTCAAAGACTTTATTTAAGCAGAAAACATAATCACACATGACAATACGGTACAACGATAATATTTCAAGGTCTGGACTTGAAGTCTTGGGCTCAAAATATTTTGTTCACTAGTAGCTGAATGACTAAACGGTGGATAAGTACACACTCGGGAAGAAAGGTGTGGGAAAAAAACGAAACCGTCTGGAATGTTCTTTTACCGCATATGGTAGTTCTTCTACTGCACTTGATTGTTATTCTACTGCATTTGGTTGTTGTTGTACTATTGCATTTTGATAGTTATTCTACCACACGAACGGGTAACCTCTATTCATGCTTGTTCTTCCTACAAAGTGTACAGTATTCAGTAAGCACAAAGCCCAGTATGAATATCAATATATGTAAATTACAGAGAGAGAAATGACAAACAGTGTGTGTAGACTACAGAGAGAGAGGAATGAAAAAACAGTGTGTGTACATTTCAGAGACAGAATGAAAAACAATGCATGTAAATGACAGACAGAAATGACAAACGATGTGTGTAAATGACAGACAGAAATGACAAACGATGTGTGTAAATGACAGACAGGCATGACAAACGATGTGTGTAAATGACAGACAGAAATGACAAACGATGTGTGTAAATGACAGACAGAAATGACAAACGATGTGTGTAAATGACAGACAGACATGACAAACGATGTGTGTAAATGACAGACAGAAATGACAAACGATGTGTGTAAATGACAGACAGACATGACAAACGATGTGTGTAAATGACAGACAAAAATAATAAATAATAATAATAATGAATACTTATATAGCGCCTATTCTCGGCTAGAGACCAAGCTCTAAGCGCTTTACAATCAACACTCGTTTACACAACGGGCTGCCTACCTGGGTAGTGCCGACTGAAGAGCTGCCAGCTGGCGCTTCATTCAGTCGTTTCCCCGTGTCATACAGTCAATGTCGTTCACTCAGTTTCTTTACTTCCTTCATTCTTTCCATTTCTTACGCAGGGTGCATGCTGTGTGTAACCATACCAACGGCCAAACTGGGCTACTCTTCCGAAAGTTGGTGATGGGATTTTACGTGTGTGCAAGATATTATGCGTGCGTTCACACACGGAACCTCGGTTTATAGTCTCATTCGAAGGACTGTATGGGAAATGGAGTCAGAACTAATGTTAACTCCGAGGGAAAAATCCCCCTGTACTGAAACGCCCCGGCGGAGATTCGAACCCGCAACCCCAGGATCACCAAGATAACGAGTCAGGCGCTCTACCAACTGAGCTATTCCGGCTCCCTAATGAAAAAAAAAAAAAAAAAAAAAAAAAAAAGACAAACGATGTGTGTAAATGACAGACAGAAATGACAAACGATGTGTGTAAATGACAGACAGAAATGACAAACGATGTGTGTAAATGACTGACAGAAATGACAAACGATGTTTGTAAATGACAGAGAGACATGACAAACGATACGTGTAAATGACAGACAGAAATGACAAACGATGTGTGTAAATGACAGACAGAAATGACAAACGATGTGTGTAAATGACAGACAGAAATGACAAACGATGTGTGTAAATGACAGACAGAAATGACAAACGATGTTTGTAAATGACAGAGACAGACATGACAAACGATGTGTGTAAATGACAGACAGAAATGACAGACGATGCGTGTAAATGACAGAGACAGACATGACAAACGATGTGTGTAAATGACAGACAGAAATGACAAACGATGTGTGTAAATGACAGAGACAGACATGACAAACGATGTGTGTAAATGACAGAGACAGACATGACAAACGATGTGTGTAAATGACAGACAGACATGACAAACGATGTGTGTA
>CM065735.1:43835613-43850613 GCA_033310375.1 Conus canariensis
GCTTTGTTTCTCCTCTTTCTGTCTGTAGAAGAAAAAAAAAAGCGCTACTATTCTATCTTTTGGGGTGGGGGTAGGTGGTCATACTATTCGTTGTAAGAGGTTCTTCATTTCAGTGAATGCACTATGAATCCTCCTCCCATTTTAAAAGAGACATATCTGTGAAGGAGGAATGGCATGTGAATAATATGACAGACCTGCGTTGAAGGAGGAATGGCATGTGAATAATATGACAGACCTGCGTTGAAGGAGGAATGGATTGTGAATAATATGGCAGACCTGCGTTGAAGGAGGAATGGCATGTGAATAATATGACAGACCTGCGTTGAAGGAGGAATGGATTGTGAATAATATGGCAGACCTGCTTTGACAGAGGAATTTCTTGTGAGTAATATGGCAGACCTAGGTTGAAGGAGGAATGGATTGTGAAGAATATGGCAGACCTGCGTTGAAAGAGGAATGGCATGTGAGTAATATGACAGACCTGCGTTGAAGGAGGAATGGCATGTGAGTAATATGGCAGACCTGCGTTGAAAGAGGAATGGCATGTGAGTAATATGACAGACCTGCGTTGAAAGAGGAATGGCATGTGAGTAATATGGCAGACCTGCGTTGACGGCCTGGTTAAGAACTGACCCAAGGTCTGACCAGCGTGTTGGGCTAATGCGCAGGGCAGACATCTGCTACGTCGTAGCCACGCGACCCTCTTCCCCGGACATTCTCTCATCTTAGTCATTCATTCATTTCTGGCCATCAGCTTTAAATCATGCGCAACAGTGTGGTCTCGAAACTTAGGCTCTCTTCATTTTAGATCAAGAATCGTGACCGAAAATTCTGTGCAGACATATTCGAGGAGTGACGAAAGAATGCAGTATGCAGCATCAATGTTTAGAACAGCAGAAGATCTGATCAACTGTGATAGAGAGAGAGAGAGAGAGAGAGAGAGAGAGAGAGAGAGAGAGAGAGAGAGAGAGATAGAGAGTTCTTCACAAGAGGTGCACGCACAGTCTAGATTACATTCATCATAACAGGAACACGCAGCAAGCGAAAGTGAACAGACACAAAATATTGTTGACAGTACTCTCAATGAAGCAAATGTACAGGTATGCTGTGAGAGCGAAACCTAGAAAGAACGTTTCCTTTTAAATGTCATAGTTGTGAACCCTCTTCAGCAGATGAATTCAGTTCATAATTCATCTTCTTCACACTATCTTCTTCAGCAGATGAATTGATCTTATGATTCATCTTCTTAACGCTATCAAATAAAAAGACAGAGAAAGTTAGAAATAGCTCCAGCAATTCTTCACGCTATCAAATATTAAAGACAGAGAAATTCAGACATACCTCCAGCATTTTGTACCTTTTTTTTTTTGACGACCAGGGCGCCTTCAGCCGAAACATGTTGTGCTCTCCCTGATTAATTCCAGGTATAACTCTAGATTTCAGATCTGACAAACTACAGCAATTTAAAGTTAACCCAGTTTTGACAATGTCATCGACTTGACGCAAGGAACAAATCATCCTCTCTTACACTCTGCCTTGAACAATGAGCAGCTTTCTTTTTCTTTCTTTCTTTCTTTCTTTCTTTTTTTTTTTTTTTGCTTCTCCCGTTGAAAATGTTATAGAAAGTATTACGTTTCTGTTTATTTGACATGAAATGTGTGATTCGATTCCAGCAAGCAGTATGAAACGTCTATGGAAATGAGAACTATCCCTTGATTTCAAACTGTCTTCCTGACGCCGCCATCTGATGTCAATTTGTCTCTAAATTTCTTATTTATTCATTCATTCGTTTATTTATTTATTAATTCTTGTATTTATTAATTTACTTATTGATTGATTGATTGGATGATTTATCTATTATTTCATTCGTTCATTCATTTGTTTATATATTCACACGTTTGTTTTGTTTGTTTGTTTCTTAAAGACGAGCACGGTCAACTCCGTCATTTGCCCCCAAAATGTGCACGACCATTCGTACCCAAGGTATTAGAGACACTTGTTTTGTTACCCAATTTGTCTGGCATCACTTACGTAATACCATTCGTGATTTTCATGCACATGGAGTGATAATCTGTGTGCATCCATTTGGATTTATCTCCCCCAGTGCATCATTCCTATCACAAAGCGGTCACTGTGGTAAGAAATCTCCAATATTTGATGTCCTTGTAGTGACACCAAGATATAGTTGAAATGTCTGTCAATATAATTTGGGGGGGCAACAGACGGGGATAGGCTTCTAAGCGCCATAACTCAATGTCATGAAACAATGGTTCTACCTGAGCTTCAAACGCTGTCAAGGATATATTTAACGAGGTCATTTTGATTCTATGTAATGGGATTTTTTCTTCCCGGATCTGCTGTGAGGATTTTTGTCTCTCATGCGTACTGGAAGATGAAATTAGCCAGTGTACTTAGGTGCCTGATCTTATATTTCATGGAGATGTCATTGTCCTTCCGTACAAATTTGAAAAGGTGTTGATAAAGCACCGCAAAAAAAAACAAACCCAAAAAACCCCCAAAAAAACCGTAGACAAACGAATCACAAGACAAAACACGACGCGTTTTGACCTCTTAGGTCTTCTTCACGCAAGATACACAACACTCAGGAGAACGAAAATGAATGAGCAAAATCCCTCATCAATAGATTCAACGCCTAACTTACGCCAAATGAGATGAGGATAAGTGATTTGCTCGTTCATTTCCTTTGTCCTGAGTGTTGTGTATCTGGCCTGAAGAAGACCTAAGAGGTCGAAACGCGTCGTGTTTTGTCTTGTGATTTTTTTTTTTTTCGGCGGTGTTTTATCAATAACTTTTCTTCTTTTTTTTTCTATTTCCGCCTGCAGTCGCCTCACTTTCCAACCAGACCTTCCTTACAAGTTTTAAACTGGAGAGTGATGTGGTAGTCCTGCTGCTCTTGGAAGAATTCCTGGCTTGATGTGGTAGTCTTTGATATGGGGGGATTCCTGGCTTGATGTGGTAGTCTTTGATATGGGGGGATTCCTGGCTTGATGCGGTAGTCTTTGATATAGGAGGATTCCTGGCTTGATGTGGTAGTCTTTGATATGGGGGGATTCCTGGCTTGATGTGGTAGTCTTTGATATGGGGGGATTCCTGGCTTGATGTGGTACTCTTTGATATGGGAGGATTCCTGGCTTGATGTGGTAGGCTTTGATGCTCTTAGGAGGACTCCTGGCTTGGGTCCCTCACAGGGTCACTCGGTCTTCTGGGCGCTGAGATCCACTCCACACCTTGTTGATGATTCACGCAGTCATTTCAAACAGCCAGGCGGGTTCTGATTCACTATCTGCAAAGTCATCGATGTCATCTTGCAAACCGAAAGTTTTGTGATTTTTTTTTCCTCTAAAGCTAGCTGTGCTGACATGTTCTTCAAGTGCATCCATCATGATGCGTTCCAGGAATATGTTGAAAAGGGAAAAGGTCAGGTAAGGTAATGTTGCTTATAGCCCAGCCAAACCGCGAAAGGCCATATCAGGGCTGTCACCGCGTTGAAGTCAACTCACGAGTCATTCATTCACACAACCCTTTAAAATACACCTTCTTAAAACTCCATCATCATCATCATCATCATTTTTGTTAAGGATGAAAAAAAGGACATTTCAACTTTTGTGTCATCCGTTTTGTCATGCAAAGGAGGTTATAGTACCGAGGCAACTAATATTTGGAAACGCAAATGCTTAGGAAATATAATAAGCAACTGTCGCTTGATTATAGTTTTTAACCATTTGCACAAGGACAGTATATGACGGTAACACTGCGAAGAGAAAATACGAAAGGAGAGAGAGAGAGAGAGAGAGAGAGAGAGAGAGAGAGAGAGAGAGGGAGAGAGAGAGAGAGAGAGAGAGAGAGAGAGATGATGATGATGATGATGATGATGAGATGATAATGATGATGATAGTCTTTATTTCCTATGCTTACTATTATTAGATATTTATTATTTCTATACTAAAGAGAGAGAGAGAGAGAGAGAGAGAGAGAGAGAGAGAGAGAGAGAGAGAGATGATGATGATGATGATGATGATGATAATGATGATGATAATCTTTATTTCGTATATTGAATAATTATTATTCAACTACCAAAGGAGATGAGAGAGAGAGAGAGAGAGAGAGAGAGAGAGAGAGAGAGAGAGAGAGAGAGAGAGAGAGAGAGAGAGAGAGAGAGAGAGAGAGGTTAGTTCTCTGTTGTCTTCAAATTGGTCCTTCAAGTAACTTTACTAAATACGAAATGCTTTAGAAACTGCATGACGTCTAGGTAGGGGATTCTCCTCTAAATCTCTTCAGATTTTCCTGGATCGTCTCTTTGGATCAGGTGGTAGGTGAATGCAAATTTATTTTTCCGTCACGGGTAGTAATAGCTGATGCGGGATAAAAAGTATGAGTCCCATGGACTTTCTAAAAAACATTATTTTTAAACTTCACACGAGGAAAATACGACATGCCGACGATTCATTTACAAGAAAATGACATTAATCTGCAAAATAAACAACACTTTGAAAACAGTGAAATATTCCTAGGAGTACCTTTCTAGTATTCGTGTTCAGTGGAAACTTTGTCGCAGCCTTGCTGAACGGATTCCGGATCCGTTGTTTTATTTGGATCTGCATCACGAATCTGCCCCCTAAAGTAATGAGTCCGCCCGTGGGCCACGCTCCATCTTTGCACTAGGACTAGTAGACTGGGTGTAACCGCCTTTGCGTCGTGGAATTGGGTAATTATCTGACCGGACGGGTCCGGATCGGTCGTTTGATCCGGATCCGGACCGTACAACGGATCCGGAGTTATAAGACGGATCTGCACCCATACTCGGTGTGTTCGTCCTTGGGCCACGCACCATCTTTCGACTAACGTGTATAAACATGAGTATTACAGTCCCTGCATCGCGAAATGTGACAATAAACAGGACCGGACGGATCCTGGATCCGACGCACAGATCCGGATCTGTACGACGGATCCAGGTCCATATCACGGACCAGCTTCCAAACTCGAGAGGTTCGTCCTTAGGGGTGCATTTCCTACCTTCATCAAGTTTAATGGTCACATGTTCAGTAGTTCTTACTGGCAGAAAAAAAAAAAACACACACACACACACAAACAACCCCCCCCTCCCCCCCCCCCCCCCCCCCCCCCCCCCACACACACACACTCCTCTTCTGCATTGAAAAAAAAGCAGTTGACGCAGGTGCAGAGGTGATAATGATAATCATGATAATTAGTCGGCCGGCCTCCGAGCGGCAGATGAGACGAAGACGGATGTCTGGTTGCCAAGATGCCCCCACACCTGTGCCGAAACGTCAGCATCATGCCTGGCTATTGATTTTTGTCTCCAGGTAAAGGAGGATATGAGAGAGAGAGAGAGACAGAGGGAGAGAGAGAGAGAGAGAGAGAGAGAGGAGAGAGAGAGAGAGAGAGAGGAAGTGAGTGGAGGTGGGGTAGGGGGTGGGGGTGGGGGCTGAAACAGAGGAGCTTGATGACTTTACACACTTGGACTCTCCCTGCCGATAGGGGGCTGGGGGGAGGGGGGGGGGGGAGGGGGAGGGAGAAGGGGCTGGGATCGTTTGTTGTTGTTGTTGTTGTTGTTGTTGGGCTGTTCCTACTTAAGGAGGGGGGACAGGTTGGGAAAGAGACATTGGTAAAGTTGTTGTTATTATTGTTGTCTTTGTTGTTGTTTTCTTTTGTGTGTGTGTGTGTGTGTGTGTGTGTGTGTGTGTGTGTGTGTGTGTGTGTGTGTGTGTGTGTTTGCTTAGCAGTGAAAGGGTGTATACAGGGATGGGAGCTTTACTGAAAACAGATATCCGATGGCTCGGTGGGCGAGGCATCCGTCACAAAGGCTACTTACCCTCGAGGCGTCCCTCCGACCAGGCGTTGCTGGTTCGAATCCCGACAACCGGGGAAGGGGGGGGGGGGGGGGGGGGGGGGACAGCAAGCAGGCAAACAAACGAACCTGTTATACAGCAGAAGGGCATCTAGAAGTTATGACCGGGATGAGTCGCACCAACCAGGAGTTTCAGGTTCGAATCTCGACAGCGCGAAACAAACAGACACACAAACAGACAAGCAAACAAACAATCAAAAACAAAACAAAACAAAACAAACAAACATATCTGATACACAGCAGAGTGTCATCAAAGAGTTATGACTAGGAGGAATCGCGCCAGCCAGAAGTTGCAGGTTCGAATCTCGACAGCAGAAAGAAACAAACAGACAAACAAATAAACAAACAAACAAGAACATATCTGTCACCCAGCAGAGGGGCATCTAAGAGTTATGACCGAGATGAATCCCACTAACCAGGAGTTGCAGGTTCGAATCTCGACTGCGAGAAAAAGAAACGAACAGACACACAAACAGACACACAAACAGACACACAAACAGACACACGAACGTATTACGAAGCCGGGGTTCTGTCCCTTGACGACTATAGAAACTTGGCCTGTGCTAAATTCATCCTACGTAGCTCAGCTGTTCAGAACTCAAGCAAAAATGAATTAGCTTTACGATCAGATTTCCATTTCCCGAAGCGAGCTAGATCTATCAAATCTAATACAACCATAATGACATATTCCTCAAAATTATTGAAAGACGCTGAGATTGATCCCAAGAATATTGCTGATCGTTTTCCTGTATCCCCGATTCCAAATTGGGAATTGCACACCGCATGTTTTGATTATAAATATACTGATCTACAAAAGAATGTTAACAATAATATATTGTCCTCTCTTGCCAAATCTCATATCGATAGTAATTATTCACACCACCTTAAAGTTTTCACCGATGGATCACTGCTAAATGAAAAAGCTGGAAGTGGTTTTGTTATTCCTACCCTTAGAGTTGAAAAATCTTTTCATCTCGGGAAGGGGTATTCTATCTTCACGGCTGAGCTGGTGGCAATTCTAATGGCGCTTAACTTTCTTGTTGATACTCCACTTACTATCTACAAAGCACTTTTCTGTGTGGATTCTAAATCTGTCCTACAAGGCCTTGAATCTATTGCTGTAAAAAATCGAGGTGAGGTGATCTTAGAAATAAAACATCTTGTCAGTATTCTTATATCAAGAGGTACAACAGTTGATTTTTGCTGGATCCCGTCTCACTGTGGGATTTCTGGTAATGAGTGGGCTGACCGGGCTGCCAGAAAAGGAGCACGAAAGTCCGATGAATCCATAGAAATCAACATTCCTCTGTGTTTATACGAAGGATATGGTCTCTTAAAAAAGACGTGTACTGAAAAGGTGTATGAAGCCTACAAAAACTTGGTTCTTATTAAAATACATCTACCTCACTCCAAATTGCTCTGCTGTGACAAATCCCAGTCAGCTACTTTTTCTTCTAGCAATGCGTTTAAAAGTGGAAAGATTACCTATCAATTGGCCAACATAAACGTACTTGAAAAAAATAGCCGAAAACTTGAATCCCTGTTTTACAGGCTTAAGCTAAACGCTTTCCGTACAAAATTTCGCAAAAATTTAAATTGCATCTGCGGAGCAGTTGAAAGTTTCACAACCCAGCATCTTCTTTTCCACTGCGCATATTTCAAAAATGAAAATCCTGACTTCCTGCAACTTGATGGCACGTGTATTTTTCAGAACTTACCAGGTCTTGTTTCTTTTGTTAATTCCTTGATGATCAGTCCAATGGGCTCTTTTTTGTAACAAGTGTTCCTACAGATATCAGCGCTTAACATTTTGGTTATACCAGATATCCTGTACTCCTTTATGTTTTAATACTTGCTTTGGGCTAATGTTAATTGTAAAGAATTTTAGTATGAATCACTATATATAGCTAATTGTTCGTAACAAATCTCTTATCGGTCCATCAACACACACGCACGCACACACACACACACGCACACACACACACACACACACGCACACACACACACGCACACGCACGCACGCACGCATGCACGCACGCACGCACGCACGCACGCATGCATACACACAGTATTTCCCTAACTCTGTCTAAAATCACTTTATGTGAATAGACGTTAAATTGAAGAACGAACGAACGAACGAAACAGACACAAACAAACAAACGAACAGCAAACAAGCAAACGAACAGCAAACAAGCAAACGAACAGCAAACAAGCAAACGAACAGCAAACAAACAAACGAACAAAACACATATCTGTCTTACAGCAGAAGGGCATCTAAGAGTTATAACCAGGATGAATCCCACCAACCAAGAGTTGCAGGTTCGAATCTCGACAGCGGGGAGACAGACAAACAAACAAACACACAAAGAAACCTGTTATACAACCGAAGGGCGTCTAAGAGTTATGACCGGAATGAATCCTACCAAGAATTGCACGTTCGAATCTCGACTGCGGGGAAACATACAATTAAACAAACAAACAAACAAACAAACAAACAAACACACACAAACCTGTCAGACCGCAGAAGGACATCTAGGAGTTACGATCTGTATGCCGCGAGGCCTCTTTGGAATGTCAGGAGTTCAGGGCCAAAACGTGTAACGGAAAGGGGACTTCTTCTTTATGAAAGACCTGTAGACACAGTCTCCCTTTTCTTTTCTTTCTTTCTTTCTGCGTACGTAGGCTGATACTCCTGCGGACACTGCCTGTACAGACAGGCAGTGGAGTTTTGTTTGTAAGACCGTTTTTTATCCCGCCATTAAGGCAGCCATACTCCATCTTCGGGGAAGGTGTATGCTATGTATAACGTGTCATCCATACCAACGGCCAAACTGGCCTTCTCTTCCGAAAGTTGGTGATGGGACTTGACGTGTGTGCAAGATGTTACGCGTGCGTTCACACACAGAACCTCGGTTTATAGTCTCATTCGAAGGACTGTGTGGGGAATGGAGTCAGAACCCATGTTAACTGCGAGGGAAAAATCCCCCTGTACCGAAATTCGAACCCGCATCCCCAGGATCACGAGTCCGGCGCTCTACAAACTGAGCTATTCCGGCTCCCACGGTCTCCCTTGACTTTCTTCCTGGTTCAGAATCCTGTAATAGTCGTTTGCTTCAGCAAAACAATAAACATCACCGATGTTGTCGCTCCATACTTACTTATTTCCTTTTGTTTTTGCCCGACAATAGCGGTCAGACATGATCACCATGAAGGCAGTAATTACTCAACTATGTAAAAAAAAGGATGATTATGCCCTGTGGGAACATGTGGCTGTTTCCATATGCGCGCACTGGTACCGTTGTGTTGTTTTTGTTACATATATACACTGTAGAATGTTTAAATTACCTTTTGTCTTTTAAAAAAAAAAGTTGGGAGTGCAAAATTACAGGGAATGGTTGGCCCTCCCCGGACCAACCTGGTTCCATCCAACCTGAAGGATGTCCATGATTTTGCTGCCATGTTATTCATTGCTGTACATATGTCGGTATTGGCTTTGTTTTGTTTGTTTCTTCGTCAGAACGTGTCATTTTGGTACTCCCAGTTCTTAGAGAACAGGGAGTACTTTACAATGGGAACGAAGAAATGCTGTCTGTGTGTCTGTCTGTCCGTGGTCAAAATGTGTTCCACTCACTCCAGACGAAACTGCTGGGCAGATCTTTCTGAAAATGTGTAGGTATGTTCATTATGGGTCACGGATGATGCCCGATGTTTTATTTTACCAGAATTGCCGTTACTAACGGCTATAAATGATAATTTTGTGATGTACAGTTTAAGCAATAACGGTTTTTAAACTTATCTGTAACCAAATTCTGTAAGCTCCTCGGTAGTATAGTGGTTAGTGTCCCCGCCTGTCGCGTGGGAGAAGGAGGTTCATTTCCCCGCCGGGGAAGGCAGCATTTTTTCCCTGTTCTCTTCATACACAATTTCTACCACCAAAATGGGAGAAAGTGCTATAGTGACTGATTTACATATATTTTGTTGTTGTTGTACTACTGTACTGGGAGTACGTTTGTATGCTTTGCAGCTTGTTTCCCCTACTCTTGACAGCCCTTGTGTGATCGGCTGGGCTCTGATGATGAAAATAAACATAGTTTTCCATTGCAGACTGGCTCAATCTGGAGGCTGGCCTAGCTATGGGCTGTGCAAGTTTTTCAGTACTGTTTGAGTTGGCAATAAAGATCATCTTGAAAGCCATGGGGGCCGAAATAGCTCCGTGGTAGACCGCAGGACTAGTAATCTTGGTGATCCTGGGCTTGAGGGTTCGAATCTCCGCCGGGCCGTTTCGGTACAGGGGGATTTTTCCCTCGGAGTTAACATTGGTTCTGACTCCATTTCCCATACAGTCCTTCGAATGAGACTATAAACCGAGGTTTCGTGTGTGAACGCACGCATAACATCTTGCACACATGTAAAATCCCATCACCAACTTTCGGAAGAGAAGGCCAGTTTGGCCGTTGGTATGGATGACACGTTACACATAGCATGCACCTTCCCCGAAGTTGGAATATGGCTGCCTTAATGGCGGGATTTAAAAAAAAAACTGTCATATACACACAAAACTCCACTCCCTGTGCTGGGTAGATGGGATTAACCCTTGTCTGTCTATACAGGGAGTGTCTGCAGGAGTATCAGCCTGCGTACGCAGAAGAAAACAAATCTTGACAGCCGTGAATGGTGTGGGGTCGGCAGACCTGCGGAATGGATACCAAATGCTCCCTCTAAAAGCCTTCATGGATGACACAGCAGTCCTCTCTGTCCCACTTCGACGGAACATGAAACACACAGGATGCTGAAGCAGTTAGACCAGTTACAGGTAGCTGCTGCATTAAACAAAGAGGTCACGGACCGAAGAAAGAAATCACGAAGTCTCTGCCTGCAGACAGGAAAAGTAACTGCAACAATGACGTTCACTGTAAGCCATCTAAGCCATTCCAGTCGTGAAAGACGAACCAGCCCAGAGCCTTGAGAGCTTTTATGACGACTCCTAGAAAGACACAAAGAGGGGGGGGGAAGCAAGCAAGCAAATAGCAGAAGAAAGCCTGTGGGTATTCCTGCCAAATACAAAGTAAGTATGGTGTGTACAGTTCATGCTGATCCTGAAGCTTCTCTTGCCTGAACTGATAAACGATATCAGCCTCTGGCGCAGCGGAATCAGTGAAGGGCAACATCAACAAGAACACGAACACGTGGATGGGTGTTCCACCTGATCTCACTAACGTTGGGGTCTACCGAAGCCACGCATAGCTGAAGCTGCTCCTGCACTCCATCCGAGGGGTGTATACAGTGGGCAAAGCGAGGTTGAAAAGCAGTCGAACTAAGCTGTAGACTGGCAGAAAATGGAAAGTTCAGCAAGCATGAAACAAACAAACAAACAAAAAACCCAACAACGTCAGAATCAGGGAAAGAACAGGACAAGCGCCAACTTACTGTTAGAGTTTAAAAAAATATTGATAAAGCTGCGCCGAAAAACGTTGACAAACGAATCACAAGACAAATCATGACGCGCGTTTCGACCTCTGAGGTCTTCTTCAGGCAAGATACACAACACTCAGGAGAACGGAAATGAAGAACGAGCAAATTCATTTTCTGCCAGTCTATAGCTTAGTTGGGTTGATCTCGCATTTAACGCCCATCATGCGCCGAATTGGATGAAGATAAGTGATTGCTCGTTCATTTTCGTTGTCCTCAGTGTTGTGTATTTGCCTGAGGAAGACCTAAGAGGTCGAAACGCGTTGTGTCTTATCTTGTGATTCGTTTGTCGGCGATTTTCGGCGGAGGTTTATCAATAATTTGTCACATTTGTTAAGATTTCCGCCTGCAGTCGCCTCACTTTACAACTAGATCACTGATAGACGCTAGACTCAACAGGAATGACGTGATGGTCAAAGGAATGACGTGATGGTCAAAGGAATGACGTGATGGTCAGAGGAATGACGTGATGGTCAGAGGAATGACGTGATGGTGAGAGGAATGACGTGTGATGGTGAGAGGAATGACGTGATGGTCCGAGGAATGACGTGATGGTGAAAGGAATGACGTGATGGTGAAAGGAGTGACGTGATGGTCCGAGGAATGACGTGATGGTCAGAGGAATGACGTGATGGTCAGAGGAATGACGTGATGGTCAGAGGAATGACGTGATGGTCAGAGGTCCAAGGTGAAGCAAAGAGAGACATGGTAATACAGGAGCTGAAGAAAGAAGAGGACGCCGTCCAGAGAGGTCAACAGGGACAGTAGATGGCGTGGGAAAACGCCCTCCAAAGAAGTCTCAGGCCGAACGACACAGTGCACGTAACACCTCTCAAAGTCAACTTCATCCTCACATCTGTATGTAACCTCCTTTCCACAATTGGAAATCTGGTGAAATGGGAGGAAAATTGGATGAGCCTGCTACGTATGTACTCCAGTCAGAGCAAACAAAGGGTAGAACATGACACAGAAGAGCTAACCAGGGAAAGTACTCGTGGAGGTACAAGCAAGTGCTTCAAGAGATGACACATGCGGTTAGCACTGTCACAGAAAACACAATGCCACCATAAGCCACGGCGTTCTACATGGCAGAGGCCACAAATCATGGTCTGGAACAGCTGTGACATCAAGAGCATGGAATCGGGTGTACTGGATGGGGTAGATGAATGGGAATGCACAGCAGACCTTTCATCATGGGAAAACCCAGCGAGAGATCATCAGGAACAGTGGCCGGGGACTGGCTATTCTTCTTCTTCTTTCACTCAGACGGGAACCCCAGAGGCACTGACGAAGGCTGCTGTATGGCGGAGGCCTTCCATTGATTCAAAAAGCGTTTCCCTCATCGGGACTGGATATTGTTGTCCATACAGGTTCATCAAAACAGTTCAGTCTGACTAAACTTACCGTGCCATAGAAAAAGCAGAATGGACGAGCTCACATCCACAAGACTGATAAGTACGCCAGTCTAGCCAGCCAGAGAGTAACAAAGTGTCCTGGTGAGGCTCCGCACCGGGCACAACAGACTTAACAGTCACTTGTGCCGAAAGCTCAAGGTGGTGCCTTCTCCAATCTGTCCTTGTGGGCAGGAAGAACAGTCAGCGGAGCATGTGCTCCAAAAATGCCCATCACATGAACAGACAAGGAGAGAAGTGTGGCTAACAGAGACAGCTCTGACGACGAAGCTCTCCGGCAGTCTACAAGAGCTGGAGAAAACAGCACTAGTCATCTCAAGGGCCGGACTGACCGTGTAGACCAAGGCGTACGCAAAGAGGAAGAAGAAGTCTAACCAGCAGCTTGAGGAGATCTGGGCTCGCCGTAGAGGTTGGAGCTAAGGGGTTGTAGGTTCATCAACGTATGGTCCCATGAAGCAGCGCGGAATTTTTGGGGCGAAGAGGACCAGAACCCTGAAGGCGAACAGGCTGAAAAGAGTTCCAGCTGGATCTGAGGGAAGAGGAACGAAAGTGAACTTCGCAAAGCTTCAATTTCCCAGCTTAGAAAAGGAGTGTGACGGCCATATGGGAGATAGATCCGTCAATATATAGATAAGACATCCGCTGGAAAGCACGCGCCAGCAAGCAAGAGCAGGTCTCCTTCATTCCCTGTCCACGTTGTCACCGCACATTCCGTGCACACATCGGCTTGATCAGCCACCTGCGTATCCACAAATCATCTCACCTCCCACCCCCCACCCCCCTCCTCAAACCCAAGATGACTGAAGTGGTTCTGACGTGGTTCTCCGTCGTCACGACGGACGAACAAACACATCCGTCTTAAACCGCAATGCCTTGAGACACCAACTCATCCAAAAGTTGCTGGTTTGAATCCCGGCAACGCCATGAGGAAAAAAACACAAACAAAAACAAAACAAAACAAAACAAAACAAAAAAAATGCAAAGCATATAAACGTACTGCCAGTTTATCCTATTCCATAAAGAGGAAAAACCGTCTTGGGCTGGTGTAACCGTTAGCAATGGCTATTCTGGTAAACATCGGCCATCATCTGTGACCTATAATGAACATACTTACAAATTTTCAGAAAGATCGGCCAAGAACTTTCTGAGATATTCCATAAAAAAAGAAAAACCGTTATGGGTCGTTACAGCCATTATTAACGGCCATAACGCTAAACTAAAACCTCGTGCATCATCCGTCGCCCATAATGAGCATACCTATACATTTTCAGAAAGATCGGCCGAGTACTTTCTGAGATATTCCATAAAACAGAAAAACCGTTATGGGCCATTAGAGCCGTTAGTAACGGCTATAACGGTAAACTAAAACATCTGGCATTATTCGTGACCCATAATGAACATACCTGCGAATTTTCAGAAACATCGGCCAAATACTTGCTGAGATATTTCCATAAAGAAGAAAAACCGTTACAGGCCGTTACAGCCATTAGTAACGGCTATAGCGGTAAACTAAAACATCGGGCATCATCCGTGACCCATAATGAATGTCATACTGTGCATAAATGCATGCCTGCACTCAGCCCAGCATTCACTCCGTGCACACGCAATCTCTCCAAACAACCAGAAGGCGCACTACAATAACTCTTCTTCTCCCCCTCCTCTCCGGGGAATAATTTACTAAACAATAATCAATTTTCCATCATATTCAACTGGTTTGTCTTCAAGGAATTATTTTTCATTCCTCCTCTCCAGTGGAGGTAAAATCATTCCACAAATCCACTAGTTGGGACCAAATTTCATCTCATTATACATAATACTTCACAAATATATCTTTGACCGGTTTCTCCTCCTCACTGGAGAAACAATGTATATATTCTCAAAGACAAATCAAAAGATGGCTTAAAATATAGTAGTATCAACTGAGTTCATCAGGGGGAACAATTAAAAAATCATTATGGGTCAACATGACAAATGCTTTCTTTTCTCACAGCTGGTGCAGTCGTTGTCTTCTACAGATCGATTCTCCAACCCTGGAGACGATTAGGTGCTGCCGCAGCACTGTAGCCCAAATATTTGTGCGACTGCCTAACTGGTGCTGCCACAGCACTGGGAAGGGCTGAAACACGAATGAAGTCCGTGTAAGTAATATATTTCAAAATCTGAATAATCATAAATTCTTTTCCCTTTTTCCCTTTTCTTAATTTCTCTCTTTCTTCTCTCCCCATCTGT
>CM065735.1:43855613-43858113 GCA_033310375.1 Conus canariensis
GGGTGGATCCTCAGGCGTAGGCTCAAAAATTGTCCCTTACATTTTATACTATTTGCATAATGTCTCTAGTTTTTCAGCAACTTTTTTCCTCCCCACACTTTCGTTTAGTTTCATTTACTACTCTTCGCTGGCTGCTTTGGGGGTGCTATTGGATTCTTTTTTGCACCCTTGGTGGTGAGAACACCACAGTATTATGGACTGTGGTGTGTCTCTATTTTACGCCAGGAGCGCAGACACAACCAGCCGTGTCTCCCTGATGAGTCCGACCCAGCGGACGAAAGGCCTCGGAGCAGGCAATACAAATATATCTGCCTTCAAAAGGGATTGCGATGGTTCCCTTACGCAGCTAGTGAAGAGTTTTCATATATGTAACATATTTTCTTAATTTCATGTTCCCAGTTTCTCCATCTTCAAATTCGCCCCTCCTCCCTCCCCCCCCCCCCCTCTCCTCCTTAAGTCCAAATCTTTGCCAAGTCATTACTATGAAGATAGTTCAGTTGTTGGCCTGCGCTTGTTTTCCCCCACTATTAGATTGTTCGTCTATGTATTTGTCTGACTTTGTTCAAGTTTAAAAGGCTGTGCCGGTCTTGAATACAAGTTACTCTGTGTTAGGTTTTCTTATGGGAGCAAAAACTACCCAACTTGTTTACTGTCAATCATTAAATGTTCCTATTTTTAAACACTCCGATCGTTCTCTCGACCAGTCATTAAATGTTCCTATTTTTAAACACCCCGACCGTTCTCTCAACCAATCATTAAATGTTCCTATTTTTAAACACCCCGACCGTTCTCACGACCAGTCATTAAATGTTCCTATTTTTAAACACTCCGATCGTTCTCTCAACCAATCATTAAATGTTCCTATTTTTAAACACTCCGATCGTTCTCTCGACCAGTCATTAAATGTTCCTATTTTTAAACACTCCGATCGTTCTCTCAACCAATCATTAAATGTTCCTATTTTTAAACACTCCGATCGTTCTCTCGACCAATCATTAAATGTTCCTATTTTTAAACACTCCGATCGTTCTCACGACCAATCATTAAATGTTACTTTTCTTTTAATGCACGGCGGGAGGGCAGATATAATGGCTGAACATTTTTAGAACATGTCTTGATTGAAATTTAAAGTTCAACTGCCAGTAAACAGGGGCAAACAAATGACAAAGACTAAACACGACGCGTTTCGACCTCTTAGGCCTTCTCTTCAGGCACGATGAACAACATTCAGGACAAGGAAGACGAAGAACGAGCAATCACAGAGAGAATGAATGATTGAATGAATGAATGAATGATTGATTGAATGAATGAATGAACAGATGTATGAATGAATGAGTGATTTATCGAGATAAGCTTACAAAGCCCATCCTCCAGGAGAGGATTCGGTGGGATGGGGGTTGTTCATAACTATCAAAGAATAAACACATGCAACAACTTCAAGAATACGATATCGCGATGAGGAAACCATATCACGGAAGATACTAATGTGAATGTGACTGTCAACGTATCAGATAGAGAGAGAGAGAGGGGGGGGGGAGTGAGAGAGAGAGAGAGAGAGAGAGAGAGAGAGAGAGAGACAGACACACAGACAGACACACACACACCACACACACACACACACACATACAGAGAGAGGAGAGAGAGAGAGAGAGAGAGAGAGAGAGAGGAGAGACAGAGGCAGCGTAGCACACAACAAGCAGGCAAAGGGAGACAAACAAACAACAAAACCTGAAGCCTCTTTTGCGCCGAATTTGAGAAGATAAAGTGAATACTCGTTCTTCGTTTTCATTGTCTTGGATGTCGTTCATCTTGCCTGAAAGAGACCTACGAGGTCGAAACGCGTCGTGTTTTATCTTGTAAAATTGGTTTGTCCCTGTTAGCCGGCGGATTTACAGTAAATTTCTTTCAAACCTTGTTTCAATTCCACTTGGCAGTCGCCTCATTTTCAAACTAATTTTAGAACAGGTTTCCGGTTTTCTTGGGTTTTTTTTTTTTACTTCTTTTTTTTTTTTCCTTTAATTCTCCCGATATATATCATACACATTTGACATATACATTTTCCACATTACAGCAAGAGCATACGGATAATATATCAATGCATAAAAAGTATGTTGCTTCAAATGTACATTCAAAGACATGTCAATTCAAATATGAGAGTCTCAAAAAAGAAAAGAAAAAAAAGCTTGAGAAATGGATACTGGGATTACGGAGATGCATATTAGATTGAGATTTTGTTGTTGTTGTCGATTTTTTTTCTCTTTTTCTAAGTATTTGTGTATAAAATCATCAGCATGTAATTGTACCATTCATCATCAGACCTGTTCTGATCATTGTTGACTTTAGCATTATAGAGTTCGATTTTGAATCTGCTGCTCAGCTGGCTCTGAAAAGCTGAAGCATTTGGCTACGTCTTTCGATCTTACACTTGTAAATATAAGATTTAGCAACCATAATAATAAAGTCAAAAATTGTTTCTGTTTGCATATGTTTGTCGACTCCA
>CM065735.1:43863113-43865613 GCA_033310375.1 Conus canariensis
CAGTATTTTTGAGAGACAAGTTTGGTTGAGTGGTTGGTTGGGTGATGCTCTTCCTCCCCTCCCCTTCCCTCCCCTCCCCACCCCCACCCTCACTACCCCCTACCCCCTACCCTCTATCCCTCCCCCATCCCCCAACCTTCCACCTCGCCACACCCACACCCACACCATCCAAGGGCGCCCACTCATCTTGCTTCCTGCTTTCGTTTTGTCGCTCCAGTTGAGGTGGTGGTCAGTTGTAATTGGGCTGTGTCTCGTCTAGGCTGTTTCCTGTCTAACACTCCTCCTCCCCCTTCCCCTCCCCCCGCCTCCCCCACCTCACCGATCCCTCTCCCCCCTCCCCAACCCCCCCCCCTTCCGCCCTCCCCCTCCTCCGTCCGATGTTACCGGCAGTCCCTGTGGGGTAGGTTCCGCTACTGTCATTAAAAGGGAGAAAACAACGGTTGTTTAGTCTGGCACAGGTTAGGTTGTGTGCGGAAGACAGTGTACTTTTACTGGCTACATGATTTGCTTGTTGTCTTCTGCCCGTTATCTTGGGGAGTCTGCGACACTGAAAATTATCCTGGCTTCTGATTCTGGTAGCTTACCTTCTTCAGGTGCGCGTGAAATCGGTCAGCTCTTCCGCTCTACTTACTGTTGGGTCGATCACGTTTGGGGTTGACGGTATTTTTTTCCCCCAAAGTATTCTTAGCTGTCTTTTTTTTTTCTGTAGTCAAAATATGAGCTGTCGTTGAGTTGGGGTTGACAGTACTTTTGTAAGTACCCTTAACTCTCTTTCCTGTAGTCAAGATGAGCTGTCGTTGAGTTGGGGTTGACAGTACTTTTGTAAGTATTCTTAAACTCTCTTTCCTGTAGTCAATATGAACTGTCGTTGAGTTGGGGTTGACAGTACTTTTGTAAGTATTCTTAAACTCTCTTTCCTGTAGTCAGTATGAACTGTCGTTGAGTTGGGTTTTTTTTTTTTTTTTGTGGCATCAGTTCTCGGATCAATGGAGCACCTAAGGTGGTGATTTTTTTTTCTTTTTTTTTCTTTTTTTTAAAAAATTTTTTCTTTTTTTTCTTCCCTAAGGCCAAAATCCACCTCTTCATTTTTTGGTGCATCACACTGTCCTCTTCATCTCCCCAAAAAAACAAAAAGCGGAAAAAAAACAAAAACAATTTCCACTACTAGGTTGTTTTTTTTTCTCTCTTTTTTTTTCTTCTTTTCTTTCCCAGCCAATCTCTTACACACCGTGCATAGTCTGTATGTTCTCTTACAAATGGACATATTTTTGCTGATTTTAGTGTTTTGATAATTGATACAAAGTGTCTGGGTTTGTTAATGTACTAATGTGTGGTGCACTGGCACACTCACTCTGATAAAGTGTTGCAGTATACGGAAACGGAACCAACATAGATGAAACAAAGGACTTAATTATTTTTAGTTTTTCATTTTGTTTTACACATACACCCGCACACATACTCTCGCTCCCCCCCCTCCCCCTCCCCCCTCTCTCTCAAATATGCTAACAATGGTAGAAACCTGTTAAAAACACGACACGATACCAAAGCAAAAACTATGCATAAGCAACCAATTCCGTATACACACACGCCTGAAAGGATGTCGTTGGTCCCTATTGCCCGTCTCCCTCTTCTTCCCCCTACCCAAGCGCGTGAGCGCACTTCACAACACACCACCACCACCACCATCCACCCACTCCAACACCCATCCACCCCCACCCCCACCCCCCACATCCACCCACACCCCCACAAGAAGAGACAGAGAGAGAGAGAGAGAAGAGAGAGAGAGAGAGAGAGAGAGAGAGAGGAGAGGAAGAGAGAGAAGGAAGAAAAAGAAAAAAAAAAAAAGGAGAGAGAGAGGAGATAGACAGACAGAAACAGACAGCGTTAGCAGACAAACAGGCAGACAGGCGGACAGAGACGGCGTCTTTTAAATGGATTTAGGGATTTACTTTGTTACATATCGTCTCACCAGTTGTCTCTTCCCCGATGAGGCCAATCCTATAATGAAAAGAAATCATGCATAAACCCCTCATATTCCACATTCCCCACGTGCAACAGTCTTACACATACGAAAACGAAATAGTGCAAGAAAGTACGGAGGAGTGGAGAACGAAAAGGCATATTTACCTTGGGGTCACTTTCTTTATGAAAGAAACGTCACCAAGACTGTGTTGTATGTGTGCGTGCGTGTATATGTGTGTGTACCTGTAGGTGTGTGTGTGTTACAGTGCATGTGCGCGCACGCAAAATGCACAAACACGTGCATGTTTTTGTAACTGAGTGTATGTCTTCTCTCTCTCCCTCTCCCCCCCCTCCCCCCCCCATCCCTCCCTCTCCGTGCGCGCGTGCGC
This sequence comes from Conus canariensis, assembly GCA_033310375.1. Taxonomy (NCBI): domain Eukaryota; kingdom Metazoa; phylum Mollusca; class Gastropoda; order Neogastropoda; family Conidae; genus Conus; species Conus canariensis. The sequence goes on from CM065735.1 coordinate 43,865,465, forward strand.
GTGCGTGTGTAAGAGTGAATGCATGCATGAAATCTCTTTATATTTTCCTCAGTTGCAACTGATTTTCGAATATGACTGAAATTGGCAGCCTAGATTCCGTTTTTTTATAAATACTTATACACATCTTTGCAGTAATCACAACATGGTTT
>CM065735.1:43878113-43880613 GCA_033310375.1 Conus canariensis
ACCCAGCAGGTCCGCCTCAAGAATGTGGACAGCGACGCTTCCTGCTCCTCCTGCTCCTCCTCCCCCTCCGCAGACCTCCAGCAGACCTCGCCCTCACAGTCCTCCGAACGTCGCTCCGCCGGTGGTGGTAGTGGTGGTGGTGGTGGTGGTTCGGGCGAGGTCATCATCAACCACCTGCCCAAGAGCTCCTCCACCACGTCCTCGCTGGGCAGCAGCTCTGGCGGCCAGCCTGGAACACAGCAGCAGCAGGACGAGGTCCCCCGTGAGGTCCGCAGACGCTGCGTGCAGAAGTCCGCCACCCTCACCACCATCCTCAACTGCCACAGCGTGTCCTTCGACCTGGAGGACACCACCCCGGAGCTGTCCGACGAGGAGAAGGACAAGGGGGAGAAGAAGGAGAAGAGCAGCAAGGGGAGGCGATTCGGGAAGAAGATGTTCGCCGCCAGCCCCCTGAGGAGGAGCCAGAGCGCCGGCTGCGCCAAGGACGTGCCCGTGCACGCGCTTTTCTTGCAGCACCGCCTAGGGGACAAGGGCATCGACACGGTGAGTTGTCGGTCGTGGTCGTGGGTTGTCGGTCGTGGCGGTGAGTGTGCTGGGTTGTGTTGTGTTGTGATGTGTGTTAACGTACTGTGTTGTACGCTGGTGTGTTATTGCGTTGCCTTTCATTAGGCTGATTTGGGACAGGATTGTTGTGTGTTTGTCTGCGTTATATTGTGTTCTGCTATATTGTGTTGTGCTGTGTTTTATGTTGTGTTGTTCTGCGTTGAAGTGTAAAGTACTGCACTATATGGCACTTTATTATTTTTGTTTCTGTATCATATTCTTCTGTATAATATTTGGAGTGTGTGTGTGTGTGTGTGTGTGTGTGTGTGTGTGTGTGTGTGTGTGTGTGTGTGTGTGTGTGTGTGGAACAGAAAAGAGAGAGAGAGAGAGAGAGAGAGAGAGAGAGAGAGAGGGGCGCGTGTGTGGTGTGTGTGTGTGTGTGTGTGTGTGTGTGTGTGTGCCCGCGCGCGCTTGCGTTACTTCATGCGCGCAGTTGTATGGCGAGTGTGAGTGAGTGTGTGTGTGTGTGTGTGTGTGTGTGTGTGGTGTGTGTGTGTGTGTGAGTGGTGCGTGGGTGCGTGCGTGCGTGCGTGTGTGTGTGTGTGTGTGTGTGTGTGTGTGTGAGATCGATTTTGAGAGTTGACTTAAACGAAGTGACAGCCCTGATGTTGGCCTTCGCAGTCGGCTGGGTTGTTAGTAACAGTCTCTCTCTCTCTCTCTCTCTCTTCTCTTCTTCGTCTCTCTTATGACAATTCATTGTCATTGTCATTGTCTCTCTCTCTTCTCTCTCTCTTCTCTCTCTCTCTCTCTCTGTGTGTGTGTGTGCGCGCGCGCGCGGCGCACAACCCTTCTCTCTTCTTCTCTCTCTCTGTCTTCTACAACACAACACATACCCACACACCAGGCAAGCTGCACTTTACTACTAATCGCTCTCTCAGCAGATGTGTGTGTCTTATTTCGGACAGTCGTTTTCTCTTTGATTCCTTGAAGCAAGTGGTCTTTACCCAAAGCATTGATTCTGGAACTGCCTGAAAGTGTGGCCTGAAAGATATACCGTCAGTGTCCAACTCCGGCATTCATTGAGAATAGTGGATTTTGTCAATGACTCGTAGAAGGCTGCTGTCTTATTGAGCTATGCTTTTTCGCACATCTGCTGTCTGCTTGATTCGGGTTCTTGTTTGTGCTCTCTCTCTCTCTCTCTCTCTCTCTCTCTCTCTCTCTCTCTCTATATATATATATATATATATAGAGAGAGAGAGAGAGAGAGAGAGAGAGCAATTTCAGTGCGAAAGTGTTAAATTTTCCATGCATTCTTTTGTAAAACCTCATATCTGTATGATTTAAAATAAAAAAAATACTGCCTCCTCTCTCCCTCCTTTGGCAAAAATGATCTGACCACATTCAAAATCGTGAACGATTTGCGTTTTATTAAGTTGTTTGCAGTCATCCTGATTTTCAACGTTATGCAGGATAAACCTTTGAAATGACAAGATTTAGACGTAGTTTATCAGAATTAGCGGTACATCATTACAGATATAAATGTTTTAGTGCCACAAATTGAATTTGTCCATTCTGTGTATATTAAAAAAAAGAAAAAAAAGAAAATGAGATCGACTTTTATTCTCAATTGCCCAGCTGTCCAGTCCATTCTCGAAAAGTCTTAAATACTTAGAGAATCTTTTTTATTCGAATTGCGCACGTTAATGTTGCGTATGTTAACTTCCTCAAAAGTTGTTCCAAATTTCTCCTTTATTTCTGTATAGAGCATTTAGACTTAGAGAAACAGTGATGTCACAGCGAAACAATACCGTGTCTTCAGTTCTAGTCTCTGATCGACATGTTTGTTTTCTGTTGTTATAACTATGCATCCCCTTCGTAAGGGACCGAGGCCTGTAATGAATAAAATGTCTGAATCTAATCTAAGGGTGGTAACTGTGGGTGAGATAAATCAAACAGA
>CM065735.1:43890613-43893113 GCA_033310375.1 Conus canariensis
GAAGAAGAAGAAGAAAACGACCGTTAGGGGAGAGAACTGTGGAGGGAGTTCTCTCCCCTGTTCTTTTGGTAATAGAACAGAGGGAGTTCTCTCCCCTGTTCTTTTGGTACTAGAACATTCAAAACACGAAATAGCAATGTTTGCATCACTTGTACGTTCTAGTATTCTTTAGAAGTATAAACTTCAAGACAGTTACTTACACATAATGTTTCATGATGTCAGGTTAAGTGTTTGTAATCTTCTGCATAATGTGAACATTCCAGAAATGTTTGTAATCTTCTGCATAATGTAACATTCCTGGACACAGTTTTTCGACATCAGGGAGTCATAGTGATACAAATCGAAGTTGTTATTCCCGCGAACATGCCAATCTCTTTGAACGAAACTGGATCTGCTATCTGATCGGACCCTGTGTAGATCCAATTCCAAACTTAACGGCGTTGGACATTTTTCGTTTTTCAATTAAGTGTCGCTAAAATGGTCCAGCGGTTCAAATTCGTCAGTAGCTTGCGTAATATTTCTTCCCACATAGTGTCGTAAAATCGATCGGGGGTTTTATCGTAATTCATCATTCACAAGTGTTGTGTTCAAAATTAGTTCAGTAGCTTTTGCGTAATTTCTTCCACATAGTGTCGTAAAAATCGGATCGGTGGTTTTATTCGTAATTCATCTATGCACAAGTGTTGTGTTCAAAATTAGTTCAGTAGCTTTTGCGTAATATTTCTTCCCACATAGTGTCGTAAAAATCGGATCGGTGGTTTTATTCGTAATTCATCTATTCACAAGTGTTGTGGTTCAAAATTAGTTCAGTAGCTTTTGCGTAATATTTCTTCCCACATAGTGTTGTAAAAATCGGATCGGTGGTTTTATTCGTAATTCATCTATTCACAAGTGTTGTGTTCAAAATTAGTTCAGTAGCTTTTGCGTAATATTTCTTCCCACATAGTGTCGTAAAAATCGGATCGGTGGTTTTATTCGTAATTCATCTATTCACAAGTGTTGTGTTCAAAATTAGTTCAGTAGCTTTTGCGTAATATTTCTTCCCACATAGTGTCGTAAAAATCGGATCGGTGGTTTTATTCGTAATTCATCTATTCACAAGTGTTGTGTTCAAAATTAGTTCAGTAGCTTTTGCGTAATATTTCTTCCCACATATGTTGTAAAAATCGGATCGGTGGTTTTATTCGTAATTCATCTATTCACAAGTGTTGTGTTCAAAATTAGTTCAGTAGCTTTTGCGTAATATTTCTTCCCACATAGTGTCGTAAAAATCGGATCGGTGGTTTTATTCGTAATTCATCTATTCACAAGTGTTGTGTTCAAAATTAGTTCAGTAGCTTTTGCGTAATATTTCTTCCCACATAGTGTCGTAAAAATCGGATCGGTGGTTTTATTCGTAATTCATCTATGCACAAGTGTTGTGTTCAAAATTAGTTCAGTAGCTTTTGCGTAATATTTCTTCCCACATAGTGTCGTAAAAATCGGATCGGTGGTTTTATTCGTAATTCATCTATTCACAAGTGTTGTGTTCAAAATTAGTTCAGTAGCTTTTGCGTAATATTTCTTCCCACATAGTGTCGTAAAAATCGGATCGGTGGTTTTATTCGTAATTCATCTATGCACAAGTGTTGTGTTCAAAATTAGTTCAGTAGCTTTTGCGTAATATTTCTTCCCACATAGTGTCGTAAAAATCGGATCGGTGGTTTTATTCGTAATTCATCTATGCACAAGTGTTGTGTTCAAAATTAGTTCAGTAGCTTTTGCGTAATATTTCTTCCCACATAGTGTCGTAAAAATCGGATCGGTGGTTTTATTCGTAATTCATCTATCACAAGTGTTGTGTTCAAAATTAGTTCAGTAGCTTTTGCGTAATATTTCTTCCCACATAGTGTCGTAAAAATCGGATCGGTGGTTTTATTCGTAATTCATCTATGCACAAGTGTTGTGTTCAAAATTAGTTCAGTAGCTTTTGCGTAATATTTCTTCCCACATAGTGTCGTAAAAATCGGATCGGTGGTTTTATTCGTAATTCATCTATGCACAAGTGTTGTGTTCAAAATTAGTTCAGTAGCTTTTGCGTAATATTTCTTCCCACATAGTGTCGTAAAAATCGGATCGGTGGTTTTATTCGTAATTCATCTATTCACAAGTGTTGTGTTCAAAATTAGTTCAGTAGCTTTTGCGTAATATTTCTTCCCACATAGTGTCGTAAAAATCGGATCGGTGGTTTTATTCGTAATTCATCTATGCACAAGTGTTGTGTTCAAAATTAGTTCAGTAGCTTTTGCGTAATATTTCTTCCCACATAGTGTCGTAAAAATCGGATCGGTGGTTTTATTCGTAATTCATCTATGCACAAGTGTTGTGTTCAAAATTAGTTCAGTAGCTTTTGCGTAATATTTCTTCCCACATAGTGTCGTAAAAATCGGATCGGTGGTTTTATTCGTAATTCATCTATGCACAAGTGTTGTGTTCAAAATTAGTTCAGTAGCTTTTGCGT
>CM065735.1:43905613-43913113 GCA_033310375.1 Conus canariensis
GTTGGGATGGGGAAGAATCTCTTGAAGCCCTCAGGATTTGCTGCTACCTCCCATTGACCACCGCTCTGACCTTCTGTGGCTTCACTCGCCTTCTTTCTGTCAGGAACCTTGCCTCCTTGCGGCACAAACTCGATCTTGCCCAGTCCGTGTTTCTGCGGCCTAGGAGCGTATTTTCCCTCTTCCGCCTGCTCCTTCGCCATCTTGGTGAACACTTTGAGCACCTCGTTGTGTCTCCAGGTGTAACTGTTCAGAGCCAGGTGGCAGTTTGAGAGGATGTGCTTCATGGTTCCTCGTTTGCCGCACCTACACTTGTCATCTTCCTGGACCTTCCATCTGACTAGGTTCACTGGCGAAGGCAGAAAAAAAAAACTCATATCATTTTGTAAACAGTATAAGATCTAGAGGAGAATCTTTATCACTTTTGTCGTCGTTGCTGTTGTCGTTACTAGTGCACACAAGACAACCATCTCGTCGGATTCACTCCATTATGGAGTCGGCTAATCACTGCCAAACAATATACGTGCAATGGTTTGGGTCTTTCTTGTTGTTGCTTTTGTTTGTTTGTTTTGCTTTGTTCTTACATAGAACCGCGGAGGGTATTTTTTTTTATGGTTCTGAAGTCGGAACAAGCAGTCGCAATTCTGACTTTGTCACTTGCCATTCCTGGCCACAAAGACGTGGAAAACGGCAGCAAAGTCGTGCGCTGCCTGGCGTTCTTGCAAGAAGCTGCCTCACAAGCCTGTTTTCAATGTTTAATTGGGGATTCAGGCCTGGCGTAGGAGGATGTGTCAAAGCGCCCTGATGAGAAAGAAACAAGTGGAACATTGAATCTGCCCCCAAGCTCCTTCAGACAGAATGGAGCACTGAATCTGACCACAAACTCTTTCAGACAGAATGGAGCATTGAATCTGACCACAAACTCGTTCAGACAGAATGGAGCATTGAATCTGACCCCAAGCTCTTTCAGACAGAATGGAGCATTGAATCTGACCCAAAGCTCTTTCAGACAGAATGGAACATTGAATCTGACCACAAACTCTTTCAGACAGAACGAAGTACTGAATCTGACCACAACTCTTTCAGACAGAATGAACACTGAATCTGCCCCCAAACTCTTTCAGACAGAATGGAACACTGAATCCGCCCCCAAACTCTTTCAGACAGAATGGAACATTGAATCTGCCCCCAAGCTCCTTTAGACAGAATGGAGCACTGAATCTGACCACAGACTCTTTCAGACAGAATGGAACATTGAATATGCCCCCAAGCTACTTCAGACAGAATGGAACATTGAATCTGCCCCCAAGCTCTTTCAGACAGAATGGAGCATTGAATCTGACCCCAAGCTCATTCAGACGGAATGGAGCATTGAATCTGCCCCCAAGCTCTTTCAGACAGAATGGAACATTGAATCTGACCACAAACTCTTTCAGACAGAATGAAGCACTGAATCTGACCACAAACTCTTTCAGACAGAACGAAGTACTGAATCTGTCCACAAACTCTTTCAGACAAAATGAACACTGAATCTGCCCCCAAACTCTTTCAGACAGAATGGAGCACTGAATCTGCCCCCAAGTTCTTTCAGACAGAATGGAACACTGAATCTGACCACAAACTCTTTCAGACAGAATGGAACACTGAATCTGCCCCCAAACTCTTTCAGACAGAATAGAACATTGAATCTGACCCCAAGCTCTTTCAGACAGAATGGAACACTGAATCTGCCCCCAAATTCTTTTAGATCGAATGGAACACTGAATCTGCCCCCAAACCCTTTTAGATAGAATGGAACACTGAATCTGCCCCTGAACGATTTCAGACAGAATGGAGCACTGAATCTGACCACAGACTCCTTCAGACAGAATCGAATACTGAATCTGCCCCCCAAACTCTTTCAGAGAGAATGGAAGAATAAATCTGACCAAAAACTCTTTCAGACAGAATGAAAGACTGAATATGCCCCCAAACACTTTCAGACAGAATGGAAGCACTGAACCTGATCACAAACTCTTTCACATCCCGCCTAATCCTCTATCCAATAAATGTGCAGACATCCAATCCGACTGATGTCTAGACTTTCTATTCATTTGATATCCAGACTTTTTATTCAGTTGATTTCCAGACTTTCCTTTCGACCTATTGTCTGGACTTTCCATCCAGCTAATGTCCAGACTTTCCATCCAGCTAATGTCCACACTTTCCATCCAGCAAATGTCTAGGTTTTCCATCCAGCTTATGTTCAGACTTTCCATCCATCTAAAGTTCAGGCTTTCCATCCGGCTAATACTCAGGCTTTCTATCCAGCTAATATCCAGGCTTTCCATCAAGGTAACGTCCAGACTTTCCATTTGGCTAATGCCTAGGCTTTCCATCCATCTAATCTCCAGACTTTCAATCCACCTTGTGTTCAGGCTTTCCATCCAGCTAATGTCCAGACTTTCCATCCAGTTAATGTCCAGGCTTTCTATCTATCAACTGTCAAGATTTCCTATCCAACTTATGTCCAGACTTTCCATCCAGCTAATTCTAGACTTTCCATCCAGCTAATTCCAGGCTTTCCATCCAGCTAATTCTAGGCTTTCCATCCAGCTAATCCCAGGCTTTCCATCCAGCTAATTCCAGGCTTTTCATCCAGATAATCCCAGGCTTTCCATCCAGATAATCCCAGGCTTTCCATCCAGCTAATTCCAGGCTTTCCATCCAGCTAATTCCAGGCTTTCCATCCAGATAATCCCAGCCTTTCCATCCAGCTAATTTCAGGCTTTCCATCTAGCTAATTCCAGGCTTTCCATCCAGCTAATTCCAGGCTATTCATCCAGCTAATTCCAGGCTTTCCATCCAGCTAAATCCAGGCTTTCCATCTAGCTAATTCCAGGCTTCCATCTAGCTAATTCTAGGCTTTGCATCCAGATAATCCAAGGCTTTCCATCCAGCTAATTCCAGGCTTTCCATCCGGCTAATCCCAGGCTTTCTATCCAGCTAATTCCAGGCTTTCCATCTAGCTAATTCCAGGCTTTCCATCCAGCTAATTCCAGGCTTTCCATCCAGATAATCCTAGTCTTTCCATCCAGCTAATTCCAGGCTTTCCATCTAGCTAATTCCAGGCTTTCCATCCAGCTAATTCCAGGCTTTCCATCTAGCTAATTCCAGGCTTTCCATCCAGATAATCCCAGCCTTTCCATCCAGCTAATTTCAGGCTTTCCATCTAGCTAATTCCAGGCTTTCCATCCAGCTAATTCCAGGCTATTCATCCAGCTAATTCCAGGCTTTCCATCCAGCTAAATCCAGGCTTTCCATCTAGCTAATTCCAGGCTTCCATCTAGCTAATTCTAGGCTTTGCATCCAGATAATCCAAGGCTTTCCATCCAGCTAATTCCAGGCTTTCCATCCGGCTAATCCCAGGCTTTCTATCCAGCTAATTCCAGGCTTTCCATCTAGCTAATTCCAGGCTTTCCATCCAGCTAATTCCAGGCTTTCCATCCAGATAATCCTAGTCTTTCCATCCAGCTAATTCCAGGCTTTCCATCTAGCTAATTCCAGGCTTTCCATCCAGCTAATTCCAGGCTTTCCATCTAGCTAATTCCAGGCTTTCCATCCAGCTAATTTCCAGGCTTTCCATCCAGATAAATCCAGGCTTTACATCCAGCTAATTCCAAGCTTTGCATCCAACTAATTGTCTAGACTTTACATCCAGCTAATTCCAGCTTTTTTTTAAATTCTGCTAGTTGCATGCTTTATATCCAGTTAATGTGCAGATTTTACTTCCAGTCAGTTCCAGGCTTTACATCCAGCTAGTTCCAGGTTTTACATCCAGCTAATTTCTGGCTTCACATGCAGCTAATTCCAGGCTTTACATCCAGCTAATTCCAGGCTTTACATCCAGCTAATTCCAGGCTTCACATCCAACTAATCCCAGGCTTTACATCCAGCTAATTCCAGGCTTTCCATCCAGATAATTCCAGGCTTTTCATCCAGCTAATGTCCAGGCTTTACATCCAGCTAATGTCCAGGTTTTACATCCAGCTAATTCCAGGCTTTACCTCCAGTTAATGTCCAGGTTTTACATCCAGCTAATGTCCAGGTTTAACAACCAGCTAATTCCAGGCTTTACATCCAGCTAATTCCAGGCTTTGCATCCAGTAATGTCCAGGCTTTACATCCAGCTAATTCCATGTTTTACATCCAGCTAATTCCAGGCTTTACATCCAGCTAATGTCCAGGTTTTACATCCAGCCAATTCCAGGCTTTACATCCATTTTGTATCCAGTCTTTCCATCCATCTGTTCATCAGACTTCTCATTCAGCCGTTGTCCAAACTTGCCATTTGCCAAGCTTTGGGGGTGCTATTGGATTCTTTTTTGCACCCTTGGTGGTGAGAACACCATGGTATTATGGACTGTGGTGTGTCTCTGTTTGACGCCAGGAGTGCAGACACAACCAGCCATGTCTCCCTGATGAGTTCCGACCCAGCGGACGAAAGGCCTCGGAGCAGGCAATACAAATATATCTGCCTTTAAAAGGGATTATGGTGGTTCCCTTATGCAGCTAGTGAAGAGGTTTTCATATCTGTAATATATTTTCTTAATTTCATGTTACCAGTTTCTCCATCTTCAACCCCCCCCCCCCCTCCTTAAGTCCAAATCTTTTCCATCCAGCCTTGTTGTCCAGACTTTCCATCCAGCCTTGTTGTCCAGACTTTCCATCCAGCCTTGTCGTCCAGACTTTCCATCCAGCCTTGTTGTCCAGACTTTCCATCCAGCCTTGTTGTCCAGACTTTCCATCCAGCCTTGTTGTCCAGACTTTCCATCCATCTGTCTGCCAGACCTGTCATTCAGCTGCCGTCCTGAGAGTCCATCCTGCTGTTGTCCAAACATTCTGCCCAGCTTTTGTCTATGAAGACAGTTGAGTTGTTGGCCTGCGCTTGTTTTTCCCCCCACTATTAGATTGTTCGTCTATGTATGTGTTTGTCTGACTTTATTCAAGTTTAAAAGGCTGTGCCAGTCTTGAATAAAAGTTACTCTGTGTTAGGTTTTCTTATGGGAGCAAAAAATACCCCACTTGTTTACTGTTTATTGTTTACTGTTTCCTGCCTCAATTCATTTCCAATTTCATTTTGATTAAATTGAGGTTATTTGTATTTGTTTCTGTCCGTCTGTGTGTTTGTCTTTTGATCTCCCTTGCATCCTTGGGTGGATCCTCAAGCGTAAGCTCAAAGATTGTCCCCTACATTTTATACTATTTGCATAATGTCTTTAGTTTTTCAGCAACTTTTTTCGTCCCCACACTTTCGTTTGGTTTCATTTACTACCCTCCACTGGCTGCTTTGGGGTGCTATTGGATTCTTTTTTGCACCCTTGGTGGTGAGAACACAATGGTATTATGGACTGTGGTGTGTCTCTATTTGACGCCAGGAGCGCAGACACAACCAGCCGTGTCTCCCTGATGAGTTCCGACCCAGCGGACGAAAGGCCTCGGAGCAGGCAGTACAAATAAAACTGCCTTTAAAAGGGATTATGATGGTTCCCTTATGCAGCTAGTGAAGAGGTTTTCATATCTGTAATATATTTTCTTAATTTCATGTTACCAGTTTCTCCATCTTCAAACTCCCCCCCCCCCCCCCCCCCCCCTCCTTAAGTCCAAATCTTTGCCAAGTCATTACTATGAAGACAATTCAGTTGTTGGCCTGCGCTTGTTTTTTTCCCCCACTATTAGAATTGTTCGTCTATGTATGTGTTTGTCTGACTTTATTCAAGTTTAAAAGACTGTACCAGTCCTAAATAAAAGTTACTCTGTGTTAGGTTTTCTTATGAGAGCAAAAGTTACCCCACTTGTTTCTTGTTTACTGTTCCCTGCCTCATTTCATTTCCAATTGCCATTTATCTGTTCATCAGACTTTTCTTTCAGCTATTGTGCAGGCTTTCCATCCAGCCTTGTTGTCCAGACTTTCCATTTATCTGTTTATCAGACTTTCCATCCAGCCTTGTCCAGACTTTCCATCCAGCCTTGTTGTCCAGACTTTCCATTTATCTGTTTATCAGACTTTCCATCCAGCCTTGTCCAGACTTTCCATCCAGCCTTGTTGTCCAGACTTTCCATCCAGCCTTGTTGCCCAGACTTTCCATTTATCTGTTTATCAGACTTTCCATCCAGCCTTGTCCAGACTTTCCATCCAGTCTTGTTGTCCAGACTTTCCATCAAACCTTGTTGTCTAGATTTTCCATCCAGCCTTGTTGCCCAGACTTTCCATTTATCTGTTTATCAGACTTTCCATCCAGCATTGTTGTCCAGACTTTCCCTCCAACCTTGTTGTCCAGACTTTCCATCCAGCCTTGTTGTCCAGACTTTCCCTCTAACCTTGTTGTCCAGACTTTCCATCCAGCCTTGTTGTCCAGACTTTCCATCCAGCCTTGTCGTCCAGACTTTCCATCCAGCCTTGTTGTTCAGACTTTCCATCCAGCCTTGTTGTCCAGACTTTCCATCCAGCCTTGTTGTCCAGACTTTCCATCCATCTGTCTGCCAGACCTGTCATTCAGCTGCCGTCCTGAGAGTCCATCCTGCTGTTGTCCAAACATTCTGCCCAGCTTTTGTCTATCTATTCATCTGTTGTCTGGACAGTTATCAAGACTTTCTGTCCAGCCAGCTAATCGTCCAGACTTTCCATGCAGCTTTTATGAGACTTTCCATATAACCGTTGCCCATACTTTCTATTTGTTAGTTGCCTGGTCTTTCCACCCAGCTATTGCAGAGTTTCTATCCAGTTGCTGTCATACTTTCCATCCAACGGCTCGCTTTTTATCTCGCTGTTGTTCAAATTTTCCATCCGTCGCTTGTCCAGATTTTCTCTTCAGTGGTTTTCCAAACCTTCTAGGCACTTGTGAGCATTCGCTGGCAGGACAAACTCACAAACCAAGAGGTGTTGTTGGACAAAGCTGTCTCGACAAGCATTGAGTCAATGTTGCTGAAGGCTCAGCTACGCTGGACTGGGCATATTTCGCCGTTGTCTAGACTTTCTATCCAACGATTTTTCAGACTTTCTATTTCGTATTCTAGTCAGCTTGTGTCGACGTTTCTATAGACCTTTATTGTCCGCATTTTCTATCCGTTTGTTGTCCAAACGTTAACAAATCTATCTGTTGTCTAGACTTTCTATCCACTTGATGTCCAGATTTGCTGTCCACCTTTTGTCTGGCTTTCCATTTGGCTGTTAACAACCTGACTTTCCATTCACCCGTTGTGCAGACATTCCATCCAGTTCTCAAAGCTTTACACTGAGCTGTTGTCCAGACTTTCTGTCCGGCTGTTGTCCAGACTTTCTGTCCGGCTGTTGTCCAGACTTTCTGTCTGGCTGTTGTCCAGACTTTCTGTCTGGCTGTTAGCCAGACATTTTAACTCGGTGTTGTCTAAACTTTCCATGATGCTGCTGCTGCTGATGATGATGACGATGATGATGATGACAATGATGATGATGACAATGATGATGACAATGATGATGATGAT
>CM065735.1:43920613-43925613 GCA_033310375.1 Conus canariensis
GTAGGGGCGGGGAATGAGATTGGGAGCTGTACATCCTCTAGCTGAGGGAGAAAAAAAAGGGAGTGAAGGGGGGTGGTGGTGGTGGTGGTGGTGACAGGGGCTGGGGGGGGGGGGGGGGGGGGGAGCTGAATCGCCCAGTATTTTGTTCGTACGTTATTTTGTGAGCAGAAACACTCATGTAACACCAGCAGTAGATTTAACACCAACCATACAATAACCACTCTCATGACCAACAGCGACTTAACAACTTTCAAAACGGAGTGACTGAGGGCGGAAAATGAAGTAAAATTTAGAAAGAAAGGGGGGTAGTTACCGCCAAGGACATAGACAAGCAAAGTACAGGACAAGACACAATGCATTTTGACCTTCTGGGTCTTCGTCAGGCAAAAACAAATAACATTTAGGACAGTGAAAACGAAGAACAAGAAAACCACCTATCTTCACATATTCGCCGCACAACCAAAAGCCTCGTTTCCGTCCAGCAGTCATTTTGGTCGTGCGGCGAATATGTGAAGATAAGTGGTTTCTCATTCTTCGTTTTCACTGTCCTAAATGTTATTTGTGTTAGCCTGAAGAAGACCAAAGAGGTCGAAATGCATTTTGTCTTGTCCTGTACTTTGTTTGCCTATGTCCTTGGCGGTAACTAACCCCCTCTCTTTCTAAATGTAGCGACTTAACAAATTTGAAAAGTGCTTGATAACACACCGCTAACAACAACAACAAAAGTAGACAAACGAATCATAAGACAAAACGCGACGCGTTTCGACCTCTTAGGTCTTCTTCTTCTTCTTCTTCAGGCAAGATACACAACTCTCAGGACAACGAAAAAGAACGAGCAATCACTTATCTTACTTACATCCATCCAATTCGGCGCAAGACAGGCGTTGAATGAAAACAAGGCTGTCACGGTTCGTTCACCATAGCAGGTAGACGACGCATCGGGAAAGTAATCACTGTGACCATTTAGGTCAGCTAAAGCATAAACCAAGTGATAATGTCCTTTTTTTTTTTTGGGGGGGGGGGGGGGGGTTAAAAATGAATTTGCTGATTTGGCGACTTGATATTTCATACTTTTCTACGTTGAACAATGTACAGGTGGTATATGTACGAATCGTCTTTCTATGGTGAGTGTGTAATAATTAAACAAACAGAAAATGGTGCTCATTTTTTTTATCCAGTGTGTGTGTGTGTGTGTGTGTGTGTGTGTGTGTGTGTGTGTGTGTTGTGTGTGTGTGCGTGCGCACGCGCGCGCGCGCGTGCATACGTTTTGCCCTGACCAGATTTGAACCTTCACCTTGTGGACGGTGGGGTGGCTCAAAGCCAAATCAACGTGTGACCAATTTCTAAACCACTTATCTACCGTTACCTGCTTGAACCTAGAAAATTCAAACTTCCTGAAGTTCGAGATCAAAAGAAAAAAAAAGAAAACGACCGTGCCGCCGAGTGAAATAAACAAATGAAATTTCAAGACAAACATGACGCCTTAGGGACCTTGTTGGTCTTCTTCTTCAGGCAAGACAAGCGACAAACATTCAAGACCACGAAAACGAACCACGAACAGACAGTCACCTACCTACTCCTCAAGCCGGGCGCCTGATGGATGCATCAACAGCAGATGCAGCTTTGGGGCAGCCGTCAAAACTGCAAGAAAAACTGTGTGGCTTCATCGTGGCGGTAGGACTGAAGATCTGACGGAAAAAGGAAAAAGAAAGAAAGAAAGAAAGAAAGAAAGAAAGAAAAAGAAGAAGAAGAAGAAGAAGAAGAAGAAGAAGAAGAAGAAGAAGAAGAGAAGAAGAAGAAAACAAAATCGACCGCAGAAGAAAGAGAAGAAGAAAACGGATGTGTGTACGTATGACAGATTTTTTATTTTCAACATCGATTTCAATTTCGTTTCTATTTCTGCCTGCACTCAACTCACTTTGAAACTCGCTCCTGACATTCACTTTTGTTTGTTTCTCCTGACGACCAGATCCACCTGGGAATATTTTCTGCTGCTTCTACCCTGGCCTTAGGAGCTCTGGTACTCCTATAACCAAAGGAGCTCTGGTACTCGTATAAACAAAGGAGCTCTGGTACTCTTATAACCAAAGGAGCTTTGGTACTCTTATAAACAAAGGCGCTGTGGTACTCTTATAACCAAAGGAGCTCTGGTACTGGTATAACCGAAGGAGCTCTGGTACTATCGTAACCAAAGGACCTCTGGTACTGTTATAACCAAAAGAGCTCTGGTACTCTTATAACCAAAGGAGCTCTGATACTCCTATAACCAAAGGAGCTCTGGTACTCTTCTAACTAAAGGAGCTCTGGTACTCTTATAACCAAAGGAGCTCTGGTACTCTTATAACCAAAGGAGCTCTGGTACTCTTAAGCAAAGGGGCTCAGGTACTTTATAACCAAAGGAGCTCTGGTACTCTTATAACCAAAGGAGCTCTGGTATTCTTATAACCAAAGTAGCCCTGGTACTCTTAAGCAAAGGAGCTCTGGCACTTTATAACCAATGGAGCTCTGGTACTCTTATAACCAAAGGAGCTCTGGTACTTTCCCATAATCAAAGGAACTCTGGTACTCTTATAACCAAAGGAGTTGGTACTCTATAACAAGGAGCTCTGGTACTCTTATAACCAAAGGAGCTCTGGTACTCTTATAACCAAAGGAGCTCTGGTACTCTTATAATCAAGGGAGCTCTGGTACTCCTATAACCAAAGGAGCTCTGGTACTCTTATAACCAAAGGAGCTCTGGTATTCCTATAACCAAAGGAGCTCTGGTACTCTTATAACCAAAGGAGCTCTGGTACTCCTATAACCAAAGGAGCTTGGTACTCCTATAACCAAAGGAGCTCTGGTACTCCTATAACCAAAGGAGCTCTGGTACTCTTATAACCCAAGGAGCTCAGCTTAAAACAGCAAGGAGCATTCTAAGTCCAGCAGACGTCGGAATGTTGTTGTTGTTGCTGTTGTTGTTGTTGTTGTTGTTGTCGTCGTCCTTCCCTGTCTGAAAGACTCCAGGGATTATCCAAACAGCCGAAGTACTTGAACACTGTGGTACAAATGCCTCAGCTCGAGTTGAGAACATTACGTGTGTGACCGTTTTTGATGACCCCGCCACGTGGGCAGCCACACTTCGACTTCGAGGGATTTTGGAGACTGATAATGTTATGCTAGGAGCTTGTCACGACTGAAAACAATCATCATCATCATCATCATCATCATCATCCTCATCCTCATCCTCATCATCATCATGACGATGTGGTTTGAATCCTGTCTTGGTTCTTCAGTGTCTGAATCTACAGGCCGGAGCTCAGATGACCGTTCTCCAAGCATCAGAGTATTTACACATACTGTTTTCGTCCTGTGATCAGCGGTAAACATCCTTCCAAAGATACATGGCAATTCCAGAGGTTCTGTCCTCGTAGTCAGTCATGGATTTCCAGTTGCCTTTGGGTTGGTGCTTGTGGAATCAGCATTCTCACCCCCTTTCGGTAAACGCAGGCATAACATCTTGCACACATGTAAAATCCCATCACCAACTTTCGGAAGAGAAGACCAGTTTGGCCGTTGATATGGATGACACGTTACACATAGCACGCACTCTGCGTGAAAAATCGAAAGAATGAAAGAGTTGTTAAACTGAATGAACGATATTGACTGAATGACACGGTGAAACGACCGAATGAAGCGCCAGCAGGCAGTTCTTCAGTCGGCACTACCCAGGTAGGCAGCCTGTTGTGTGAACGAGAAGCGCTTAGAGCTTGGTCTCCGGCCGGGGACAGGCACTATATAAGTACTGTCTTAAATCCTGGAAGCTTGTGTTCTCTCTGGAACGAGCAGTAAGATGGAAAAGGAGATGAAGGTTGGGATCCAGCATACAGACCCCTATAGGTTATTGTATTAAACTCCATGTAGAAAGACCACAGGTGGAGGTAGAGAAGGATGACATTCACCATCTTGAGCGTGCCCAACAAGTCGCCATCTTCAGACGAAGAACTGGACACTGTCAGTTGCTCTCCCACCTCTATCGCCTGAATAATATCGCACACAGATGAGTGCCCATGCGGCACTGGCCCACAAAACCCAGCCCACGTACTTCAGTCCTGTCCCACGTTCGACAGCCTGCGGCGTGAGTTTTGGCCCGGTGCAGTGGAACTCCAAGAAAAGCTGTGGGGAACGGCGGACTCACTCCGACGGACCGCTGACTTTGCCCAAGCTACCGGACTTTGTGTCTGACCAGCATGACCAGGGAACGCGAGAAGAAGAAGAAGAAGAAGAAGAAGAAGAAACTCCATACGTCATTTCGTTTCCATAGCCGTCTTCTACACGTCATTTCCTTTTCAAACAAAATCATATTTAAATGTTTCTATGAAAATAAAGTATGCTTTCCTTTTCGTTCATTGAAGATGGCCGTGTCTGTATATGAACCTATCAACCACTCTCTGCTCAGAGGATAAAGAACGAGGTGTTCGCTTTCCAGCGCCTTGCTTTTTAGAACCCACACAGTCTGGAAGACTAAACGAAGACTTCCTTTCATTTCCAGGGACCAACCTGTCTTTGCTTCTTCTTTTTTTTTTCAAAGATAATATTTGGTAGCACTCTTTGGGTAGTATGTTTATTTTCATTCTCTCTCTCTCTCTCTCTCTCTCTCTCTCTCTCTTCTCTCTCTCTCTCTCTTACACACACGCACACAGACCACCACCACCACCACCCCAAAACACACACACACACACACACATCGACAGCTCAAGTAAGCCTCTGCCCTTTAGACCCTGTGGTCGTTGGTAAAGACCTAGACACTTGGCCACGCCCTAGAGCAATTTCTGCCGTAAAGGAAACACACTTGGAAAAGGGCAAACTGGAGTTTTGCGGTGAAAGCCAGCGTGCGGCAATGTTTTGTTAGTGATTTTCTCTCTTTCTCTCTTTCTTTCTGGTCTCTTTCGCTTTGTTTGTTTCTTTGTTTTTTTTTTTGTCGGTTGGGATTTTCGTCTTGTTTTCTTGTCTCTTTGGCT
>CM065735.1:43945613-43955613 GCA_033310375.1 Conus canariensis
CTTTTTGTTGGTATAAGGCATTTCAACTGAGAGAAATGGCTACTTCTTGAAAGTTCTTAATGATCTTGTATATTGATATACTTTGTTACGTGTCGCATGTGTTTTGTTTCAAATGTTCTATGTCCATACTGATCATAATAATTAATAATAATGTATGGATTTTATATAGCGCAATTCTTGGGATCAACTCATTGCGCTCAGCACACACTCAAACACTCGCACTAACATGTGTTCACACACACACACACACACACACACACACACACACACACACACACACACACACACACACACACACACACCTACCGACACAGGCGCACTTATCAAGTTCATCGGTTCAAGCGTAAACAATACAGTTATGCATGCAGTACATAAAAAGTCAGGTCATAATAATAGACACAGCATTCAGATATTATGGTTGAAGAAGGCTTTCCTAAAGAAGTATGTTTTTAACTCTGACTTGAATTTAGATAATGTAGGCAGGTCACGTAAGCTGTCAGGAAGAGAATTCCAAAGAGTGGGCGCACTAAAGCTAAATGCTCTCTCACCGACTGTCTTTAACGAGCGCCTAGGAATTTTCAGAAGCTTTTGAGAAGATGAGCGAAGAGACCGAGAAGTTTGATAGGTGGACAGAGAAGCAGAAAGATAGATACTGTGGGAGTGTCCCATCAAAGAAACGATAGGCAAAAGAGGAGGCCTAGGTCTATGTGAATAAACCATCCGAATCTCTGTCTGTCTGCCTGCCTGCCTGTCTGTCTGTCTGTCTGTCTGTCTGTCTGTCTGTCTGTCTTCTTTCTCTCTCTCTCTCTCTCTCTCGTCTTCTCTCTCTCTCTCTGTCTCTCTGTCTCTCGTCAAACGTATTTGATTTGTTATCAAGATGAATCCCGTTTTTATATTTTCTATTACTTTATTTCGAAATGCTTTGATTGTTTACATATAATGAGCTATTCACTTTGCCTGTTTCATTCCACATTTTTTCTTCTCTTTCCTGGCGCTGCGAATAATTATGATCTTGTTCCCCCTTGACACAAAGACTGTACAGGTCAATGTCAATTAAAAAAAAAAAAAGATATGCCTGAAGCATCTGAAACGTCGTCAAAAGTATACACAGATGTTGTGTGAATTGTGTGCAAAATCGCCCTAAGCTATTCATATCCACTTATGGAGCCGGAATAGCTCAGTTGGTAGAGCGCCTGACTCGTAATCTTGGTGATCCTGGGGTTGCGGGTTCGAATCTCCGCCGGGGCGTTTTGGTACAGGGAGGTTTTTCCCTCGGAGTTAACATTAGTTCTGACTCCATTTCCCATACAGTCCTTCGAATGAGACTATAAACCGAGGTTCCGTGTGTGAACGCACGCATAACATCTGCACACACGTCAAATCCCATCACCAACTTTCGGAAGAGTAGGCCAGTTTGGCCGTTGGTATGGATGACACGTTACACACAGCATGCACCCTGCGTAAGAAATGGAAAGAATGAAGGAAGTAAAGAAACTGAGTGAACGATATTGAACGATATTGACTGGATGACACGGGAAATGACTGAATGAAGCGCCAGCTGGCAGCTCTTCAGTCGGCACTACCCAGGTAGGCAGCCCGTTGTGTAAGCGAGTGTTGATTGTAAAGCGCTTAGAGCTTGGTCTCTAGCCGAGAATAGGCGCTATGTAAGTATTCATTATTATTATTATTATGTTCATGATTCCTACCAGTTTTTATTCCATTCTGTTGTTTTCCCCTCTTTTTTTCTCTGTCCAGCTAGAGCAACGCCTCGGAAGACCTTTACACTTCTCCCCCTCCTCCCCCACCTCGTTCGACCTCGCCTCCTCCTCCTCCTCGTCCTCCTTCTCCATCCCCTCCTCCTCCACCTCCACCTCCTCCGCCGCCGTCGCCGCCGCCGCTGGCGGCTCCCACAAAGGATCCTGGGGGGTCGGCGGGCAGCCGGGGGACTCCTGCGCCAGGAAGCCCCCGCCTCCTCACGCCCGCCCCATCCACAAGGCAGCCTCGGCCGATGCGGCGATGATGGCCCGCGATGACCTGGGCAACATCACCTGTCAGACCAAGGGCAAGAGAAGCTTGTGAGTACTGGGTGGACATTGTAGTGGGTGTGGTCGAGGCTGGTTGAGGCTGGTTGAGGCTGATGGGTTGGTGGGTTGGTTGTGTTCTGGGGACACTGCAGCGGGTGTGGCGCAGGCTGGTTGAGGCTGGTTGGGGCTGGTTGAGGCTGGTGGCTTGGTAGGTTGGTTGTGTTGTGTGGACACTGCAGTGGGTGCGGTTGAGGCTGGTTGTTTGGTGGGTTGGTTGTGCTGTGTGGATTGGTTGGTTGGGTGGGGGTGCGGTGGGTTGTCTGGGTGACTGGTTGCACATTAGGTAGGCTGGTTGGTTGTGTTGTGTTGTGCTGTGTTGTGTTGTGTTGTGTGGATTGGTTGGTTGCCTAGTTTTGTTGCTGTGGGTTTCTTGGAATAAACTCCCAGTATCTTTGCGTGGTTTAAACTCTCAGTCTTCCTTCAAGGCATCTCTTAAAACAACCTTCTTCACCTATCAACAGCAGTTCTTTCTTCCCCTTCCCCATCAAATTAATTCTGTGACGCGCGCGCGCGCGTTTGTGTGTGTGTGTGTGTGTGTGTGTGTGTGTGTGTGTGTGTGTGTGTGTGTGTGTGTGTGTGTGTGTGTGTGCATGCTGTTGTGTGCGTTGTTGTGAGCGAGTGTGTGTGGGATAGTGTGCGTGTGTGTGTGTGTGTGTGTGTGTGTGTGTGTGTGTGTGTGTGTGTGTGTGTGTGTGTGTGAATACGCACTCTTGTTTGTAGGTGCATGGTACTTATTGCAACACTCATCTTCTTATTGGTTTCATATATGTTTTCTTTAATCTTTTCTGTATTTGAAAGCGCTTAGGGCTTATGTAAGATTAAGCGCCATAAATAATAATAATAATAATAATAATAATAATAATAATTATTATTATTATTATTATTATTGTCTGGGTGACTGATTGTACATTAGGTAGGTTGGCTGGGTGGCTCACAGTGGGTAGGTTGGTTGGGTGGTTGTACAGTGATGGGTTAATTGAATGGTTGTATAGTGATGGATGAATTGAAGGGTTGTACATTAGGTAGGTTGATTGGGTGCTTGTACAGCGGGTAGTTCTCTGTGATATGTTAACTGAAGGGTTGTATATTTAGTAGGTTGGTTGAATGATCGTTAAGCCAATGACTAGGTTGGTTGAATGGTTGTACGTTGGGTAGGTTGGTTGAGTGGTTTGTTAAATGACTAGGTTGGTTGACTGGTTGTTGAACGGGTAGGCTGATTTACTGATTGTACGCTGGGTAGATTGGTTGCTTAGTAATACAGTGGGTAGGCTGGTTGATTAGGTGTGCAATGGTAACGTTGGTTGTCTGGTTGTACAGTGGGTAGGCTGGTTGAATGGTTGTAGAATGGGTAGGTTGGTTCACTGGTTGTGCAGTGGGTAGGTTGGTTCACTGGTTGTGCAGTGGGTAGGTTGGTTCACTGGTTGTGCAGTGGGTAGGTTGGTTCACTGGTTGTGCAGTGGGTAGGTTGGTTCACTGGTTGTGCAGTGGGTAGGTTGGTTTCATGGTTGTGCATTGGGTAGGTTGGTTTACTGGTTGTGGAATGAGTAGATTGGTGTAATGGTTGTCTAATGGGTAGGTTGGTTTACTGGTTGTGCAGTGGGTAGGCTGGTTCAATGTTTGTGCAGTGTGTACGTTGGTTCACTGGTTGTGCAGTGGGTAGGTTGGTTTACTAGTTGTGCAGTGTGTAGGTTCGTTCACTGGTTGTGCAGGGGATAGGTTGGTTTACTACTTGTGGAGTGGGTAGGTTGGTTGAATGGTTGTGCAGTGGGTAGGTTGGTTTACTGGTTGTGCAGTGAGTAGGTTGGTTTACTAGTTGTGGAGTGGGTAGGTTGGTTTACTGGTTGTGCAGTGGGTAGGTTGGTTTACTAGTTGGGGGATGGGTAGGTTGGTTGAATGGTTGTGCAATGGGTAGGTTGGTTTACTGGTTGTGCAGTCAGTAGGGTGGTTCACTGGTTGTACAGTGTGTAGGTAGGTTTACTGGTTGTACAGTGAGTAGGTTGGTTCACTGGTTGTGCAGTGGGTAGGTTGGTTTACTGGTTGTGCAGTGGATAGGTTGGTTTACTGGTTGTGCACTGTGTAGGTTGGTTTACTAATTGTGCAGTGGGTAGGTTGGTTCACTGGTTGTGCAGTGGGTAGGTTGGTTTACTGGTTGTGCAGTGGATAGGTTGGTTTACTGGTTGTGCACTGTGTAGGTTGGTTTACTAATTGTGCAGTGGGTAGGTTGGCTCACCTGTTGTGCAGTGGGTAGGTTGGTTTACTAGTTGTGGAGTGGGTAGGTTGTTTGAATGGTTGTGCAGTGTGTAGGTTGGTTTACTAATTGTGCAGTGGGTAGGTTGGTTCACCTGTTGTGCTTGGGTAGATTGGTTTATTGGTTGCGCGGTGGGTAGGTTAGTTTACTGGTTGCACAGTAGGTAGGCTAGATTATGAATTGTCTCTCATGGAAAAAGGGAGTAGCTGTCAGCGTTGATGGTTTTGAGTTGTTCGTGAAAATGGAAGTGGTTGTTAGCATTAACGTTCGTTAGGTTGGTGTGTGTGTGTGTGTGTGTGTGTGTGTGTGTGTGTGTATGTGTGTGTGTGTGTGTGTGTGTGTGTGTGTGTGTGTGTGTGTGTGTGTGTGTGTGTGTGTTTGTGTGTGTGTGTGCGCGCGCGCGTGCGTTCGTGTGTGTGTGTGTGTGTGTGTGTGTGTGTGTGTGTGTGTTTCTCCCCCCACCACCCCCACCACCCTACTTCGTCTGTACCACCCACTTCTCTCACTGACTGTCCAACCAGAAGAACGAAATTGATGATCAGCGAGAGAGAGAGAGAGAGAGAGAGAGAGAGAGAGAGAGAGAGAGAGAAGAGAGAGAGAGAGAGAGAGAGAGACGGCCGTAGATGTGCAGCAAACTAACTCCCAAACTCCCCCGACATAGTGATGTCTCTCTCACTGAACCCCCTCCTCACGACTGCTACGCCTTCTGTGTCGTCCCCATCCTTTTCTTCTTCTTCTTCTTCTTCTTCTTCTTCTTCCCCCCTCCCCTCCCCTCCACCCCCCCCCCCGACGTCGCACCCCTACTTTCCTACCGTCATATTTGCCTTCCGTCTGCTGCAAAGTCCACGGTCTATTCTTGTTCGGCTTTGACCATTTAAGGTGTGCGTACTCGCCGCCCGCCCACGCCTTGTTCTCTCTCTCTCTTCTCTCTCTCTCTCCTCTCTCTCTCTCTCTCTCTCTCTCTCTCTCTCTCTCTCTTTCTTCTTATTCGCTGCGTGTGTGTGCGTGTGTGTGTGTGTGTGTGTGTGTGTGTGTGTGTGTGTGTGTGTGTGTGTGTGTGTGTGTGTGTCTTTCTATCGCTTTCTTTGTCCCTCCCTCTGTCTCTGTCTCTCTTTCTGTCTCTCTCAGGGTCTCTGTCTCTCTGCCTCTTTGACTCTGTCTGTCTGTCTGTCTGTCACTTTGGCTCTGTCTCTGTCTCTCTCTTTCTCTTTCTCTCCCTTTCTCTCTGTCTCTGTCTCTGTCTCTCTCTTCTCTCTCCTTTTCTCTTCTTTTCTCTGTCTCTCTCGCCCCGTCTGTCTGTCCGTATCTGTGTGTGTGTGTGTGTGTGTGTGTGTGTGTGTGTGTGTGTGTGTGTGTGTGTTGGTCCTCTCTCTCTCTCTCTCTCTCTCTCTCTCTCTCTCTCTCTCTGTGTGTGTGTGTGTGTGTGTGTGTGTGTGTGTGGTCTCCTCTCTCTCTCTCTCTCTCTCTCTCTCTCTCTCTCTCTCTCAGCTCCTCTCTTTCTATCTTACTCTCTGCCTCCTCTCTTTCACTCAGTTCCTCCTTCCTCCTCCTCACCTCATCTTCTGTCTCTGTCTCTGTCTCTGTCTCTCTCTCTCTCTCTCTCTCTCTCTCTCTCTCTCTCTCTCTCTCTCCCTCTCCCTCTCTCATTACCCTGGCGATCGTGTCCCGCCCATTGATCGGGGAGGGGAGATCAGCCGACACACAAGGGGTGGGAGGTGGGGGGTGGGGGGGTGGGGGTGGGGTGGGGGGTGGGTGGGGGTGGGGTGGGTGGGGGGGAGTAGCAGGGGGAAGAGAAGGAGTTGAGGCAGGGCCACTAACAGCATGCAGCACACGACATCAAGCGGCCACGCCCTTGCTTCTTCGCCTCCCATCCCGCTCATCCTTTGCCTGCCTGCCTGCCTGCCTGCCTGCCTGTGAGCCGATTCCAGCCTGGGAACTCCTCCCGAATGGCGGCAGCGACCTAACATACATACATACATACACACAAAACAAGGGGGCCAACTTGACGGCTTGGCTTGCCTTGGGCTTGAGGGCTTACGGCTATGGTGAAGCGTTATCGCCAAAAGATGGACTTTTCGGGTTTTTTTGTTTTTTTGTTTTTGTTTTTTTTGCTTGTGCTTTGATGGTAGAGAGAGAGAGAGGGCTACTTTTGGTTTCGCGAACTCCACATCTCTCCATCTTCGACGTATCCAAAACAGTCAAAATTGCGGTGGTTTTGTTTTGTGTGTGTGTGTCTT
This sequence comes from Conus canariensis, assembly GCA_033310375.1. Taxonomy (NCBI): domain Eukaryota; kingdom Metazoa; phylum Mollusca; class Gastropoda; order Neogastropoda; family Conidae; genus Conus; species Conus canariensis. The sequence goes on from CM065735.1 coordinate 43,952,183, forward strand.
CTTCTTCTTCTTCAGTTTAACGTCCTTCCACTAAAAGTGATATCAGACGATGTGTTGAAGTATATGGAATGTGCGTATTAACTGTGTGATTGTTTCTTGAAAATGTGTTGTATGAATAAACATTTCTTATGATATGAGTTGAGATTGGAGATGGCCAGATAGAGGGACAAAGTGTGGATGTGAGTTTGTGTGTGAGCGTGTGTGTGTGTGTGTGTGTGTGTGTGTGTGTGTGTGTGTGTGTGTGTGTGTGTGTGTGTGCGCGCGCGCGCGTGCTTGTATGTAAATGTGTCAATTTATCCGGAATTAGGCAAGTACACTTCAAACTGAGTGTAGCATAGGAGCAAGAGTACTGTAAGTAATGCTAAGTAATTAACAATCTAATATTAAAGGATAGAACATCAAAGGTAAATGCCCACTGGGCTGTGTAACAAACATTTACAAACTGAGGAAAGAAAAGAGTAGTCATTCAAAATCTTGGACACAGATGACGGACTGGATCCGTCAGATAAACTACAAACGCCCGACTTACGATATAATTCCCTTGCTCTTGGACAATTGATTAACAGATGTCCTACTCCGAGTGTTTCTCCACACACACATCTAATGTTTTTACAGAACTTCGTACGAAGGGAATTTAACCGCATTCTGTGCAGTAAACTTCTAATCTCTCTAGACAGAGAAGCAAGGTGATTGTTTGACGAGGCTTTCGAGTTGATTTTGCCACAATATTTAACACAACTCTGATAATACTGAGTATCCGAGTTCATTATCAAGTTTCTGAAGCTTTCATCCGATGTTTTGTTTAGAAGAATATTGCATTCTGTTAAATCCAAAGGAATATTAAGGGGAATTGAACCTTCAACATTTCGAGCTGCCTTTCTTGCAGCCTGATCGACTCTCTCATTTGCTGAAATGCCACAATGTCTCGTGTGTGTGTGTGTGTGTGTGTGTGTGTGTGTGTGTGTGTGTGTGTGTGTGTGTGTGTGTGTGTGTGTGTTTTCCAGTGTAAAATGGTCTGATGAGGTAATGAGGGTAAATGGAGACGAGAGAGAGAAAGAGAGAGAGAGAGAGACAGAGAGAGAGAGAGAGAGAGGGACGGAGGTAAAGAGAGAGAGAGAGAGAGAGAGAGAGAGAGAGAGAGAGAGAGAGAGAGAGAGGATGTCAGATATCTGTCTAGCGTCACACAGAGATAACATTATAGGAGTGTGGAAGCCGTGTATCTAACGCCACACAGAGATAACATTATAGGAGTGTGGAAGTCGTGTATCTAACACCACACAGAGATAACATTATAGGAGTGTGGAAGTCGTGTATCTAACACCACACAGAGATAACATTATAGGAGTGTGGAAGTCGTGTATCTAACACCACACAGAGATAACATTATAGGAGTGTGGAAGTCGTGTATCTAACACCACACAGAGATAACATTATAGGAGTGTGGAAGTCGTGTATCTAACACCACACAGAGATAACCATGATACGAGTGTGGAAGTCGTGTATCTAACACCACACAGAGATAACATTATAGGAGTGTGGAAGTCGTGTATCTAACACCACACAGGGATAACCATGACAGGTGCGTGGAAGTCAGAAATGTAACACCACACAGAGATAACCATGATAGGAGCGTGGAAGTCAGAAGTCTGTCTAACACCACACAGAGATAACCATGATAGGAGTGTATAAGTCAGAAGTCTGTCTAACACCACACAGAGATAACCATGATAGGAGCGTGGAAGTCAGAAGTCTGTCTAACACCACACAGAGATAACCATGATAGGAGCGTGGAAGTCAGAAATGTAACACCACACAGAGATAACCATGATAGGAGCGTGGAAGTCAGAAGTCTGTCTAACACCACACAGAGATAACCATTATAGGAGCGTGGAAGTCATGTATCTAACACCACACAGAGATAACCATGATAGGAGCGTGGAAGTCAGAAGTCTGTCTAACACCACACAGAAATAACCATGATAGGAGCGTGGAAGTCAGAAGTCTGTCTAACACCACACAGAGATAACCATGATAGGAGCGTGGAAGTCAGAAGTCTGTCTAACACCACACAGAGATAACCATGATAGGAGCGTGGAAGTCAGAAGTCTGTCTAACACCACACAGAGATAACCATGATAGGAGCGTGGAAGTCAGAAGTCTGTCTAACACCACACAGAGATAACCATGATAGGAGTGTGGAAGTCAGAAGTCTGTCTAACACCACACAGAGATAACCATGATAGGAGCGTGGAAGTCAGAAGTCTGTCTAACACTACACAGAGATAACCATGATAGGAGCGTGGAAGCATGTATCTAAACACCACACAGAGATAACCATGATAGGAGCGTGGAAGTCAGAAATGTAACACCACACAAAGATAACCATGATAGGAGCGTGGAAGTCAGAAGTCTAACACTATACAGAGATAACCATGATAGGAGCGTGGAAGTCAGAAGTCTGTCTAACACCACACAGAGATAATCATTATAGGAGCGTGGAAGTCAGAAGTCTGTCACAACACAGAGATAACCATGATAGGAGTGTGGAAGTCAGAAATCTAACACAACACAGAGATAATCATTATAGGAGCGTGGAAGTCAGAAACGTAACACCACACAGAGATAACCATGATAGGAGTGTGAAGTGCAGAAATCTGTGAATCCGCTTTAGTGTGGTTCAAAACTGAAGTGTTAATAACTCCACCTTGGTCCACAACGATCGTCGTGTCCGTTGCTCCAAAACAAAAGGGAAGTAACTCTAACACGTCGTCAAGGCAAAACAAGAAAACGCAACTCTACAGTCATAGGCGAACTCGAGGCAATTTTCATTGAAATCTTGGGGGAAGGCGTGAGATGCGCCCAGAGCGGGTCCTGACACCAGAGGGTTTTCTGACAGGAGATGGTGAAGGCACAGTGTATGGTTTTGATCAAAGCTTTCTTCAAACAGTCGTACGTGTTTGCAGGTGGTGGTTTGGTGAACAGTGACTGAACTTCTTCTGCAGTGTTAATGTCAAGGGAAGTCACCACGTAGTCGTACTTTGTTTGATCTTGACTGATCTTTTTTTGTGTGTGTTGAGCTTGCGCCTCAACTCTTGCGAACCAAACTTCTGGAGACATTTCGTCCAAAATTCTGGAAGTTTGATAGATACGGAGTTGATCTGACTTGTAGTTAGAGCTTGCAGCTGATTTGTTAAATCAGCAAGCTGTTGATAAAAGTTTGATTCAGCCAGGTTTGAAGTTGAAGCTGAAGCTGAAGCTGAAGTTTTGACGTGTTCAGCGACGGGGTCACCAATGTAGTGTGGTTCTAAACTGAAGTGTTAATAACTCAGCCTTGGTCCGCAACGATCGTCGTGTCTGTTGCTCCGAAACAAAAGGGAAGTAACTCTAACACGTTGTCAAGGCAAAACCAGAAAACGCAGCTCTAAAGTCTT
>CM065735.1:43958113-43965613 GCA_033310375.1 Conus canariensis
TGCTGGAGAACGTGTCCTCTTTAACAGACTGTAGCTTCTGCACTGCTTTCTGATGCGGAGAACGTGTCCTCTTTAACAGACTGTAGCTTCGACACTGCTCTTCTCATGCTGAGAACGTGTTCCTTTAACGGACTGTAGCTTCGACACTGCTCTTCTCATGCTGGAGAAAGTGTCCTCTTTAACGACTGTAGCTTCGATACTGCTCTTCTCATGCTGGAGAAAGTGTCCTCTTTAACGGACTGTAGCTTCGACACTGCTCTTCTCATGCTGGAGAACGTGTCCTCTTTAACAGACTGTAGCTTCGACACTGCTCTTCTGATGCTGGAGAACGTGTCCTCTTTAACAGACTGTAGCTTCGACACTGCTCTTCTGATGCTGGAGAACGTGTCCTCTTTAACAGACTGTAGCTTCGACACTGCTGTTCTCGATGGTGGAGAACGTGTCCTCTTTAACAGACTGTAGCTTCGACACTGCTCTTCTGATGGTGGAGAACGTGTCCTCTTTAACAGACTGTAGCTTCGACACTGCTGTTCTCATGCTGGAGAACGTGTCCTCTTTAACAGACTGTAGCTTCGACACTGCTCTTCTCATGCTGGAGAACGTGTCCTCTTTAACAGACTGTAGCTTCGACACTGCTGTTCTGATGCTGGAGAACGTGTCCTCTTTAACAGACTGTAGCTTCGACACTGCTGTTCTGATGCTGGAGAACGTGTCCTCTTTAACAGACTGTAGCTTCGACACTGCTGTTCTGATGCTGGAGAACGTGTCCTCTTTAACAGACTGTAGCTTCGACACTGCTGTTCTGATGCTGGAGAACGTGTCCTCTTTAACAGACTGTAGCTTCGACACTGCTCTTCTCATGCTGGAGAACGTGTCCTCTTTAACGACTGTAGCTTCGACACTGCTCTTCTCATGCTGGAGAAGTGTCCTCTTTAACGGACTGTAGCTTCGACACTGCTCTTCTGATGCTGGAGAACGTGTCCTCTTTAACAGACTGTAGCTTCGACACTGCTCTTCTGATGCTGGAGAACGTGTCCTCTTTAACAGACTGTAGCTTCGACACTGCTCTTCTGATGCTGGAGAACGTGTCCTCTTTAACAGACTGTAGCTTCGACACTGCTCTTCTGATGCTGGAGAACGTGTCCTCTTTAACAGACTGTAGCTTCGACACTGCTCTTCTGATGCTGGAGAACGTGTCCTCTTTAACAGACTGTAGCTTCGACACTGCTCTTCTGATGCTGGAGAACGTGTCCTCTTTAACAGACTGTAGCTTCGACACTGCTCTTCTGATACTGGAGAACGTGTCCTCTTTAACAGACTGCAGCTTCGACACTGCTGTTCTGATGCTGGAGAACGTGTCCTCTTTAACAGACTGTAGCTTCGACACTGCTGTTCTCATGCTGGAGAACGTGTCCTCTTTAACAGACTGTAGCTTCGACACTGCTGTTCTGATGGTGGAGAACGTGTCCTCTTTAACAAACTGTAGCTTCGACATTGCTGTTCTCATGCTGGAGAAAGTGTCCTCTTTAACAGACTGTAGCTTCGACACTGCTGTTCTGCATGCTGGAGAACGTGTCCTCTTTAACAGACTGTAGCTTCGACACTGCTGTTCTATGCTGGAGAACGTGTCCTCTTTAACAGACTGTAGCTTCGACACTGCTGTTCTCATGCTGGAGAACGTGTCCTCTTTAACAGACTGTAGCTTCGACACTGCTGTTCTGATGTGGAGAACGTGTCCTCTTTAACAGACTGTAGCTTCGACACTGCTGTTCTGATGCTGGAGAACGTGTCCTCTTTAACAGACTGTAGCTTCGACACTGCTGTTCTGATGCTGGAGAACGTGTCCTCTTTAACAGACTGTAGCTTCGACACTGCTGTTCTGATGGTGGAGAACGTGTCCTCTTTAACAGACTGTAGCTTCGACACTGCTTTCTGATGGTGGAGAACGTGTCCCTTTAACAGACTGTAGCTTCGACACTGCTGCTTCTGATTGTGGAGAACGTGTCCTCTTTAACAGACTGTAGCTTTGACCTGCTGTTCTGATGTGGAGAACGTGTCCTCTTTAACAGACTGTAGCTTCGACACTGCTTTCTGATGTGGAGAACGTGTCCTCTTTAACAGACTGTAGCTTCGACACTGCTGTTCTGATGTGGAGAACGTGTCCTCTTTAACAGACTGTAGCTTCGACACTGCTGTTCTGATCTGGAGAACGTGTCCTCTTTAACAGACTGTAGCTTCGACACTGCTGTTCTGATGCTGGAGAACGTGTCCTCTTTAACAGACTGTAGCTTCGACACTGCTGTTCTCATGCTGGAGAACGTGTCCTCTTTAACAGACTGTAGCTTCGACACTGCTGTTCTGATGCTGGAGAACGTGTCCTCTTTAACAGACTGTAGCTTCGACACTGCTGTTCTGATGCTGGAGAACGTGTCCTCTTTAACAGACTGTAGCTTCGACACTGCTGTTCTGATGCTGGAGAACGTGTCCTCTTTAACAGACTGTAGCTTCGACACTGCTGTTCTGATGCTGGAGAACGTGTCCTCTTTAACAGACTGTAGCTTCGACACTGCTGTTCTGATGCTGGAGAACGTGTCCTCTTTAACAGACTGTAGCTTCGACACTGCTGTTCTGATGCTGGAGAACGTTCCTCTTTAACAGACTGTACTTCGACACTGCTGTTCTCATGCTGGAGAACGTGTCCTCTTAACAGACTGTAGCTTCGACACTGCTTTCTGATGCTGGAGAACGTGTCCTCTTTAACAGACTGTAGCTTCGACACTGCTTTCTGATGCTGGAGAACGTGTCCTCTTTAACAGACTGTAGCTTCGACACTGCTCTTCTATGCTGGAGAACGTGTCCTCTTTAACAGACTGTAGCTTCGACACTGCTCTTCTGATGCTGGAGAACGTGTCCTCTTTAACAGACTGTAGCTTCGACATCTGCTCTTCTCATGCTGGAGAACGTGTCCTCTTTAACAGACTGTAGCTTCGACACTGCTCTTCTGATGCTGGAGAACGTGTCCTCTTTAACAGACTGTAGCTTCGACACTGCTCTTCTATGTGTGAGAACGTGTCCTCTTTAACAGACTGTAGCTTCGACACTGCTCTTCTCATGCTGGAGAACGTGTCCTCTTTAACAGACTGTAGCTTCGACACTGCTTTCTCATGCTGGAGAACGTGTCCTCTTTAACAGACTGTAGCTTCGACACTGCTGTTCTCATGTGGAGAACGTGTCCTCTTTAACAGACTGTAGCTTCGACACTGCTGTTCTGATGTGGAGAACGTGTCCTCTTTAACAGACTGTAGCTTCGACACTGCTGTTCTGATGTGGAGAACGTGTCCTCTTTAACAGACTGTAGCTTCGACACTGCTGTTCTGATGCTGGAGAACGTGTCCTCTTTAACAGACTGTAGCTTCGACACTGCTGTTCTCATGCTGGAGAACGTGTCCTCTTTAACAGACTGTAGCTTCGACACTGCTGTTCTCATGCTGGAGAACGTGTCCTCTTTAACAGACTGTAGCTTCGACACTGCTGTTCTGATGCTGGAGAACGTGTCCTCTTTAACAGACTGTAGCTTCGACACTGCTGTTCTGATGCTGGAGAACGTGTCCTCTTTAACAACTGTACTTCGACACTGCTGTTCTGATGCTGGAGACGTGTCTCTTACAACTGTAGCTTCGACACTGCTGTTCTGATGCTGGAGAACGTGTCCTCTTTAACAGACTGTAGCTTCGACACTGCTGTTCTGATGCTGGAGAACGTGTCCTCTTTAACAGACTGTAGCTTCGACACTGCTTTCTGATGCTGGAGAACGTGTCCTCTTTAACAGACTGTAGCTTCGACACTGCTCTTCTGATGCTGGGAAACGTGTCCTCTTTAACAGACTGTAGCTTCGACACTGCTCTTCTCATGCTGGAGAACGTGTCCTCTTTAACAGACTGTAGCTTCGACACTGCTCTTCTGATGCTGGAGAACGTGTCCTCTTTAACAGACTGTAGCTTCGACACTGCTCTTCTGATGCTGGAGAACGTGTCCTCTTTAACAGACTGTAGCTTCGACACTGCTCTTCTCGATGCTGGAGAACGTGTCCTCTTTAACAGACTGTAGCTTCGACACTGCTCTTCTGATGCTGGAGAACGTGTCCTCTTTAACAGACTGTAGCTTCGACACTGCTGTTCTATGCTGGAGAACGTGTCCTCTTTAACAGACTGTAGCTTCGACACTGCTCTTCTCATGCTGGAGAACGTGTCCTCTTTAACAGACTGTAGCTTCGACACAGCTGTTCTGATGGTGGAGAACGTGTCCTCTTTAACAGACTGTAGCTTCGACACTGCTGTTCTGATGGTGGAGAACGTGTCCTCTTTAACAGACTGTAGCTTCGACACTGCTGTTCTGATGGTGGAGAACGTGTCCTCTTTAACAGACTGTAGCTTCGACACTGCTGTTCTGATGGTGGAGAACGTGTCCTCTTTAACAGACTGTAGCTTCGACACTGCTGTTCTGATGGTGGAGAACGTGTCCTCTTTAACAGACTGTAGCTTCGACACTGCTGTTCTGATGGTGGAGAACGTGTCCTCTTTAACAGACTAGCTGAGCTGTCTGATGTAGGCTTTACAGACAGCTTGACATGTTTGATGGTGGAGAACGTGTCCTCTTTAACAGACTGTAGCTTCGACACTGCTGTTCTGATGGTGGAGAACGTGTCCTCTTTAACAGACTGTAGCTTCGACACTGCTGTTCTGATGGTGGAGAACGTGTCCTCTTTAACAGACTGTAGCTTCGACACTGCTCTTCTCATGTGGAGAACGTGTCCTCTTTAACAGACTGTAGCTTCGACACTGCTTTCTATGTGGAGAACGTGTCCTCTTTAACAGACTGTAGCTTCGACACTGCTGTTCTGATGGTGGAGAACGTGTCCTCTTTAACAGACTGTAGCTTCGACACTGCTGTTCTGATGGTGGAACGTGTCCTCTTTAACACGACTGATAGCTTCGACACTGCTGTTCTGTATGCTGGAGAACGTGTCCTCTTTAACAGACTGTAGCTTCGACACTGCTGTTCTGATGGTGGAGAACGTGTCCTCTTTAACAGACTGTAGCTTCGACACTGCTGTTCTGATGGTGGAGAACGTGTCCTCTTTAACAGACTGTAGCTTTGACACTGCTATTCTGATGGTGGAGAACGTGTCCTCTTTAACAGACTGTAGCTTCGACACTGCTATTCTGATGGTGGAGAACGTGTCCTCTTTAACAGACTGTAGCTTCGACACTGCTATCTGACGGTGGAGAACGTGTCCTCTATAACAGACTGTAGCTCTGACACTGCTCTTCTGATGGTGGAGAACGTGTCCTCTTTAACAGACTGTAGCTTCGACACTGCTGTTCTGATGGTGGAGAACGTGTCCTCTTTAACAGACTGTAGCTTCGACACTGCTGTTCTGGTGTGGAGAACGTGTCCTCTTAACAGACTGTAGCTTTGACTCTGCTGTTCTGATGGTGGAGAACGTGTCCTCTTTAACAGACTGTAGCTTCGACACTGCTATTCTGATGCTGGAGAACGTGTCCTCTTTAACAGACTGTAGCTTCGACACTGCTATTCTGATGCTGGAGAACGTGTCCTCTTTAACAGACTGTAGCTTCGACACTGCTGTTCTCATGCTGGAGAACGTGTCCTCTTTAACAGACTGTAGCTTCGACACTGCTGTTCTCATGCTGGAGAACGTGTCCTTTTAACAGACTGTAGCTTCGACACTGCTGTTCTCATGCTGGAGAACGTGTCCTCTTTAACAGACTGTAGCTTCGACACTGCTGTTCTCATGCTGGAGAACGTGTCCTCTTTAACAGACTGTAGCTTCGACACTGCTGTTCTCATGCTGGAGAACGTGTCCTCTTTAACAGACTGTAGCTTCGACACTGCTGTTCTCATGCTGGAGAACGTGTCCTCTTTAACAGACTGTAGCTTCGACACTGCTGTTCTCATGCTGGAGAACGTGTCCTCTTTAACAGACTGTAGCTTCGACACTGCTGTTCTCATGCTGGAGAACGTGTCCTCTTTAACAGACTGTAGCTTCGACACTGCTGTTCTCATGCTGGAGAACGTGTCCTCTTTAACAGACTGTAGCTTCGACACTGCTGTTCTGATGCTGGAGAACGTGTCCTCTTTAACAGACTGTAGCTTCGACACTGCTGTTCTGATGGTGGAGAACGTGTCCTCTTTAACAGACTGTAGCTTCGACACTGCTGTTCTGATGGTGGAGAACGTGTCCTCTTTAACAGACTGTAGCTTTGACACTGCTATTCTGATGGTGGAGAACGTGTCCTCTTTAACAGACTGTAGCTTCGACACTGCTATTCTGATGGTGGAGAACGTGTCCTCTTTAACAGACTGTAGCTTCGACACTGCTATTCTGACGGTGGAGAACGTGTCCTCTATTAACAGACTGTAGCTCTGACACTGCTATTCTGATGGTGGAGAACGTGTCCTCTTTAACAGACTGTAGCTTCGACACTGCTGTTCTGATGTGGAGAACGTGTCCTCTTTAACAGACTGTAGCTTCGACACTGCTGTTCTGATGGTGGAGAACGTGTCCTCTTTAACAGACTGTAGCTTTGATCTGCTGTTCTGATGGTGGAGAACGTGTCCTCTTTAACAGACTGTAGCTTCGACACTGCTGTTCTGATGCTGGAGAACGTGTCCTCTTTAACAGACTGTAGCTTCGACACTGCTATTCTGATGCTGGAGAACGTGTCCTCTTTAACAGACTGTAGCTTCGACACTGCTATTCTGATGGTGGAGAACGTGTCCCTCTTAACAGACTGTAGCTTGGACACTGCTATTCTGATGCTGTGAGAACGTGTCCTCTTTAACAGACTGTAGCTTGGACACTGCTGTTCTGATGCTGGAGAACGTGTCCTCTTTAACAGACTGTAGCTTCGACACTGCTGTTCTGATGCTGGAGAACGTGTCCTCTTTAACAGACTGTAGCTTCGACACTGCTGTTCTGATGCTGGAGAACGTGTCCTCTTTAACAGACTGTAGCTTCGACACTGCTGTTCTGATGGCTGGAGAACGTGTCCTCTTTAACAGACTGTAGCTTTGACTCTGCTGTTCTGATGGTGGAGAACGTGTCCTCTTTAACAGTCTGTAGCTTCGACACTGCTGTTCTGATGGTGGAGAACGTGTCCTCTTTAACAGACTGTAGCTTCGACACTGCTATTCTGATGGTGGAGAACGTGTCCTCTTTAACAGACTGTAGCTTCGACACTGCTATTCTGATGGTGGAGAACGTGTCCTCTTTAACAGACTGTAGCTTGGACACTGCTATTCTGATGGTGGAGAACGTGTCCTCTTTAACAGACTGTAGCTTCGACACTGCTGTTCTGATGGTGGAGAACGTGTCCTCTTTAACAGACTGTAGCTTCGACACTGCTGTTCTGATGGTGGAGAACGTGTCCTCTTTAACAGACTGTAGCTTCGACACTGCTATTCTGATGGTGGAGA
>CM065735.1:43975613-43978113 GCA_033310375.1 Conus canariensis
ATGAGTTGTCTTCTCCTCTTTGAGCGGCTGTGGGCATACCCCAGGTGGCAGGCAGCACAGTTGTTTCCAATCCTTTCAGCAGTGTCGTCTGTCTGTCTGTCTACCCGTTTCTCTGTAGAGCCGAGTTACACATGGCCAAACTAAACGGGTGAGGGCGGTTCCAAAGCCTTTTTATGCATTCACACTGCAAACCGAGTCGTGCGGAACCATTTCCAACCGTGTGGGATTCCGAGTACCTCCCCGTGTGGTCTGAAGCGTTCTGTATTCTAGCAGGGCGGTGCTGCGACGTCTGGAATTGGTCTGGAATGTACTTTTTCGTGGCCACTGGCCGGTTTTTGCCGCCAGTTTGCGCATCAATCATCTGCTGCTACTAGCTATAATGGCTGCCGCCTAAAGCAAAGACTAAAGAGAAAAAAAAATCAAAACAAAACTGCTCATTCACCTTCAAGCGAACAATGGTTTTCAAAAGAAACTAAAAACTCCTTTTGCATTTTGCAAAGTTCGCATGTACATGTCGCCTTAAAACGGCCGCTGACATGGAATGACACAACACAATATCATGGTCAGCATTTGGCGCTGCCATCTAGGTGGAATCAAACAGCTGTAGACTTCGCAGCCGCATTCCACACGTCCTTCCACAGGTAAATCTCGCGGTCAGGTCTCAGAGTATTAGTGGTGCTTTCCTGTCTAACATGTGTAAATAGTCCGAAGCGATTGTAAAACGATTCTAATACTTCTAAAAGCGGTTCCAGCGGTGTCAAATGGTGGAAGAAGTGTAAATTGCATTTCTGCCTTGTCTCCCTTTACTCAGCGCTGTTCGTTGGAGGAAGGTCATGGAAGCAGAGTTTACTGGATGGAGCAGATGTCTGGGAATGCACAGTAGACCTTCCAGAATGGGAGAACCATCCGGCGATCGTCAGGAAAAGAGGCATGAGACCGGATATTGTTCTCCACTCAGGTTCATAAAAAAAAGATTCTGATCGAACTTACTGTGCCATATGAACGCAGAATGGAGCAAGCGCACCTCTACAAGACTGAGAAGTATGTCAGTCTAGCGAGCAGCTTGAGGGAATCCGGCTTCCAGGTCCAGGTCTTCGCCATAGAGGTTGGAGCATGGAGATTTGTAGGCTCATCAGCCTATGACCTCATGTAACAGCTCGGGATTTCAAGCAAGAAAAGGACCAGAACCTCAACGGCAATGGCAGAGGCAGCTGAAATGTTTCAGCTAGATCTGGGCAAGGTGGAACGAAAGTGAACTTCGTAAGGCTTAAATTTTCCCCACCTAAAACAGGTGTCGCGTTAGCAGTGGGGTAAGACATCCGACTGAAAAGGTACGCCTTCAGACGCCCACCCATCCAAAAGTTGCGGGTTCGAATCCCGCTAGCGCCAGGGGAAAAAAAAAGTTGGCAGTAGAAGGGCATCTGGGAGTCATGACCTGGATGCGGCCCGGCTTCCTTAGAGTGTGAGGAGTTCAGGGCCGAAACACTTGTCTGAAGGGGGTTTCTTCTCTGAAGACCTTCCGCTGTCAAGCTCTCCCTGGAGTTTCTTCCTGCTGGAGGAAGGTTTCGCAGAGTCCGCGTCATCTCACCACAGATCCACACAACATTTTTTTTTTCTTTCTTTTCCTCGCTGTGGTTCACAGGTGATCATAGTGGCTCTCACTCTGTCTACCAGTTCTGTAGAATCATTGTTTCACCGAATGTTCTTTCAGAGTTACGATTGCCGAGTGTCCCTGTCTGCGTCTCTGTTGTAGGAACAGCATCAATCTCGGCTCCACTCTGTAGTTAAAGTCGCGTTTACCCTCGACCAAATTTTCACCCAGTTCGAGGAGAGAAATGACCGGTCTGTTTGTCTGTCGCTTTCATTGCACAGACTGTTAGTTTGTTTGTCTTTCTGGAAGAAGACCAAATAGGTCGAAACGCGGTGTGATCGTTTTATATGGACTTTTTTTGTTTTGTTTTGTTTAGCGACGCAGTATTTCAGTTTTTGTTCTTGTTTTAGTTTCTGCTTGCGGTCCACCCTCATTGAAACTTCTGGGGTTTCCTAGTTCTCTGTGCGTCTTTTAGGCTTTTTAAGTATAGTGGTAGGGTACGTGGGTGAGGGGGGAGGCAAAAGTTTGTACAGATTACATTGTTGTGTACTTGCTCTTTTTGGCCAGTTCAGAATTTCTGGAATGAATGTGTCTTAGTCTGAGCGCGAATGTCTTTCTTTCTTACTTTTTTTCTTTCTTTCTTTCTTTTCTTCGTTTTATTTTCCCTTCTTTCTATTAGGTGGACTTTGGTGGATACGTAGACAATGACATCCACATCGGTGATTTCGTGAAGTGTGATTTGTTAAAAAAAAAAAAAACAACAAACAAACAAACAAACAAACAAACAAACAAAAACAAACAAACAAAAAAAAAAACCACTTGATCTTCGGCAAAACGTGACTTGGCGAAACGAGATTCGGGGAAAGGTGAAGCACCGTCTGGAATTGTATCATGTGTCGTGCAGGGAAC
>CM065735.1:43987010-43989510 GCA_033310375.1 Conus canariensis
TGTGTGTGTATTGCGTGTGTGTGTGTGTGTGTGTGTGTGTGTGTGTGTGTGTGAGAGAGAGAGAGAGAGAGAGAGAGAGAGAGAATGTGTGTGTGTGTGTGTGTGTGTGTGTGTGTGTGTGTGTGTGTGTGTGTGCGTACGTACGTGCGTGTGGTGTTTCCTCACTGTTGTAAGGTTGTGGAAAGAATAGCGCTCTTTTTCTCAGACAACGTTGTCGTTTAATAAAGTGCCTTGATAGGAAAAAAAAAACCCTCTGCTCTTTTCACTTATTGTCCACGTCCTTTTTGGATGCAGACAAGATGGGATGCTGTCTGTCAGAGACAGAGGTCAGAGAGAACGTGTTTTCCAACTGCACAACTTTTCCTTTTCATGAAACCCAAACATGATTCCTCCAGGTGGCCTAGGCTTTTCATGGAATGTTGACAGCATCGCTGTTAACAGCTAAAACCATTTAACATTTCCTCATTCAATGAGCTTGATTCAATATTACGTCACTGCTTGTTTTGTTTGCATTGAACGTGGAGAATAAAGATGGGGGAGGGGGGGGGGGGGGCTGAATCAAAGATTTTTTTTTTTTTTTTTAATGTAATTCACGCATTAGGCACCGTTGTTGCCAAGTTCGCGTATGACGCAAAATCCTGCGCAGTATGTGAAGTGCGCAGGAACATGCATGATGCGTAACACCCACATGATGCACTACACCACATCAGCTAAACCATCAGATCCTAGTGCGCAGGGTTGACAAATAGATGACTGGAGACCTGAATAACTAAACCGAAAAGTTAAAGCAAGAATAGAACAACTGAGCCGCAGAATGCAGGAACAAACAAATCACAATTAGAACCTATGTGTTTCGATCAATAGATGATAGTGAAGATAGTAATGCTTGAACTAGAAATTCAATTCATCAAGTGTATGAACAATCTTATATTAGACGTCCTGATATTCCTCCACTTTTTTTTTTTTTTTTTGGGGGGGGGGGGGTGGAGGGGGGAGGGGGGGGGGCTGAAAATCCTCTTGACTGAGTACTGTGATATAATATGCGACTTTATGTCTCCACATGACTTGCCTTCTTAATAAAGCCTGGTCTAAGTCTTATAGAATGCAGAGTTTATCTGATAGTTGTCATATAATCGAATCAGAAGCCTTTTAAACCTCATAGCAACACGCATACGTAAATGTTCCTGTGCTTATCCATGACATTTCTGTGAAAAGAAACCGCTTCTGACCCTAATCTGTAATCGATGGATCCAGATGCAGTTCTTCTCAGGCACAAGAGAGAATCATTGGAACTAAACACTTAGATAATTGTAAGATACCCAAGAAGTGCATGTCACTGGTCGTTATATGGTTTGTGCTACGCCCCCAAGAACTGTTTTACTCAGATTCAGGAAGTCTATACTGTTTCAGTACATGGACGAAAAACCCTTTGCGCACATACCTAGACAATAAATCCTTTGCGCACATACCTAGACAATAAATCCTTTGCGCACATACCTAGACAATAAATCCTTTGTGCACATACCTAAACAATAAATCCTTTGTGCACATACCTAGACAGTAAAGCCTTTGTGTACATACCTAGAGAATAAATCCTTTGTGTACATACCAAGACACTGTTTTAAATCAGATTTTACATGATTTGATAGACACAAAGAAAAAGATGTAACAGTTCAATACATGCCCTATGCAATGTTCCCTTCACAAACCAAGATAGTATTGTAACCCTAAACAAAGGGATGTGGTATCATTTAATACACGAACATTCAAGTCTTCATACAATACATTCAAGTACAATAATATTGAAACCCTTAACAAAGACATCAGTATGTTGTAACCCATGAGCATTCAAGTCTTCATACAATCCATTCCAGTACAATAGTCCCCAAACCCTAACAAGGGGTAGAATCTTTTAAAATATGAGCATTCAAGTCTTCATACAATCCATTCAAGTACAATAGTATGAACCCTAAACACAGGGGTGTAGATCTTTAAATATGAGCATTCAAGTCTTCATACAATCCATTCCAGTACAATAGTCCCCAAACCCTTAACAAAGGGACGTAGAATCTTTTAAAATATGAGCATTCAAGTCTTCATACAATCCATTCAAGTACAATAGTATTGAAACCCTAAACACAGGGGTGTAGTCTCTGTTAACTCGTGAACATTCAAGCCTTCATACGGTACATTCAAGGACTATGTTAAATCACATTCTTCAAGTTGGACTCTCGTTCGCTGGCAGCCTCGTAGTATACACTTGCCCTCCCTTTTACCTCACTGACGATGGCAGCCAGTCTTATGGTCAGAGAGAGAGAGAGAGAGAGAGAGAGAGAGAGAGAGAGAGTCAACTCAACTCAGCTCAAATAGTTTAACTGCAAAGGCCACCGACCTATCTGCAATGAGGTCAAGAACAAAAGTAGAACACACACACGCCCGGCGCATATACTGAAAAAATATGGAAGAAAATATTTGCATAACGAAATGTTCTTCCGGAAAT
>CM065735.1:43994510-44004510 GCA_033310375.1 Conus canariensis
TTCACTTCCGCTTCCGCCATGGACCAGGAGTGAGCATACCTGCTTTTACATGGCCGCCACCAAGAAACTGTGCAAGTCACCTCTCCGTGGCATCACTGTCTAACTTCATCATGTATTCCACTGAGCCACTCAGTATGGAAATACCGTATTGATGGCAGAGACGTCAATGACATTCGGCGCTAGCATTTTAACCTACAACTCAATCACACCTGGTTCGAAGA
Source organism: Conus canariensis (assembly GCA_033310375.1). NCBI lineage: Eukaryota > Metazoa > Mollusca > Gastropoda > Neogastropoda > Conidae > Conus > Conus canariensis. Next base: position 43,994,732 of record CM065735.1, read on the forward strand.
CGTTCAAGATGATGCAATTTTTGACTTTTTTTCAAGCGAGCTTTCATTGTTGTTTTTTTGTTTTTTGTTTTTTGTTTTTCTCGTTCGATGTAAGTGATATATGAAAAGTGTTATGCTGATATTGTTATTTCAGGAATTTGACTTAATGATAGATTGGTCAGGTAGATTCAGGAATTCTTGAAGTTATTGGTTTTGGACTTTGGCTTTTAATCGTATGATAATGATCATGGATACTTTTATAGCCTACTATCCAAAAACGAACAAACAAACAAACAAACAAACGAGACTGGTCTATGTGCTTTGCAAAGACATATAACAGTACAGCACAACAAAGTTATGTATTGGTACCGTCTGAACAACAGAGCTATGTAATGGCATCATCTTGACGACAGAACTATACACTGGCATCCTCTGAACAATAGAGCTATGTATTGGCGCTGTCTGTACAACAGATTGACATCACCTGAACAACAGAGCTATGTATTGACATCATCAGAACAACAAAGCTATGTATTGACATAATCTGGGCAACCGAGCTATGTCTTGGCATACTCTGAACAACAGAACTATGTATTGACATCATCTGGACAACAGAGCTATGTACTGAGATCATCTGAACAACAGAGCTATGTACTGACATCATCTGGACAACAGAGCTATGTATTGAGATCATCTGAACAACAGAGCTATACATTGCCATTATCTGAACAAACACAGGTATGTATTGCTATTATCTGAACAATAGAGCAATGTGTTACCATCATCTGAACAACAGAGCGATGTATTGCTATTATCTGAACAACAAAGCTATGTATTGCTATTATCTGAACTATAGAGCAATGTATTAAGATCATCGGAACAACAGAGGTATGTATTGACATTATCTAATATGTATTGACATAGTCTGGACAACAGAGCTATGTCTTGGCATCATCCGAACAAGAGAGCTATGTATTGATATGATCTGGACAACCGAGCTATGTATTGACATAATCTGGACAACAGAGCTATTTATTGACATCATCTGTACAACAAAGCTATGTATTAACATCATCTGGACAACAGAGCTATGTATTGACATCATCTGTACAACAAAGCTATGTATTGACAGCATCTGGACAGCAGAGCTATGTATTGACATCAACTGAACAACAAAGGTATGTATTGGCATCTGAACGACAGAGCTATGTATTACCATCATCTGAACAATAGAGCTATATAACCGTCTGGACAACAGTACTATTTATCAGTGCCATCAGGACAACAGAGCTATGTATCAGTGCCATCATGACAACAGAGCTATGTATCAGTGCCATGTGGACAACAGATCTATGTATCAGTGTCATGTGGACAACAGAGCTATGTATCAGTGTCATGTGGACAACAGAGCTATGTATCAGTGTCAACTGGACAACAGAGCTATGTATCAGTGCCATGGGGACAACAGCACTATGTATCAGTGCCATCAGGACAACAGAGCTATTATCAGTGCCATGTGGACAACAGAGCTATGTATCAGTGACATCAGGACAACAGAGCTGTGTATCAGTGCTGTATGGACAACAGAGCTATGTATCAGTGACATCAGGACAACAGAGCCATGTACCAGTGACATGTGGACATCAGATCTATGTAACAATACCATCGGGACAGCAGCATTGGATAGCATTTCCCTCTGGACAGCATACGGGCAACGAGGCTATGTTGACCATTCCATGTAGACAAAAGAGCTCTGTCACTATTCCGTCCGAACAAGAGAGCAATGTGGCAGTTCCCGCTGAAATCCAGAGCGACAACAGAATTCCATGTGGACGACATTGCTTAAGTCCACAGTTCTAATGGGGACACCAGTGCAAAGTCACGGTGTCCATCCAGACAACTGTATGTATTACACAAAATAATGTGTTCCGAATAACAAGTTCGTCTGAACAACAGAGCTAGATCATAATTCCTTGTGGATCACAGAGCTAGTTCACATGGACGACAGGTATGTCGGAGGCGCTCAGCTATGTGACATTGGGATGTCTGTCCACAATTCATACCATAAAGTAGAAAGCTTTTTTTTGTTTTCCAACGGTTCGATATTATTCAAGTTTTGCCCTTAAAAGGGTGCTACTTGCATACGCTGAATTTGTTTCTCACACGTTGACAAAATTAATGAACAAATTCATCCTCTCAAAGGTTGAAGTCAGTGCTAATTTTGCCTCCCAAAGGTTGAATTAAATGTTAATTTTGCCATCCAAAGGATTGAAATCGATGCTAATTTTGCCATCCAAAGGTTGAAATCGATGCTAATTTTTCCGCCCATAGGCTGAAATCATTGCTAATTTTGCCACCCAAAGGTTGAAATCGATGTTAATTTTTCCGCTCAAAGGCTGAAATCAATGCTAATTTTGCCATCAAGGTTGAAATAGATGCTAATTTTTCCGCTCAAAGGTTAAATTAATGCTAGTTTTTTTTTTCCGCCCAAAGGCTGAAATCAATGCTAATTTTGCCACCCAAAGGTTGCAGTCGATGCTAATTTTGCCGCCCGAAGGTTGACAGCTGTGTTATGTTTACTCCTTACTGTTCACAGCAATGCTAATTTTCCTCCCAAAGATTCACAGCTATGCCAGTCTTTCTGCCCAAGATTGATAGCAGTGATAATTGTGCCTCTCAAAGGTTAAAAACTGCACTGATATTACCACGCCCGTCGCCCCAGACGTTTGCAGCTTTGCAAAGTTTGCATCCCAAAAGTTGAAAGCAATACTAACTTTGGCCCCCTTCCCGACAATGTCGAAAACTATGCTAATTTAGGCCCCCTTCCCACAAAAAATGATTTGGACAATTTGCTATGCTAATTTAGGCCCCCTTCCCCACAATGTTGACAGCTATGCTAATTTAGGCCCCCTTCCCCACAATGTTGACAGCTATGCTAATTTTGGCCCCCTTCCCCACAATGTTGAAAGCTATGCTAATTTAGGCCCCCTTCCCCACAATGTTGAAGCTATGCTAATTTAGGCCCCCTTCCCCACAATGTTGACAGCTATGCTAATTTTGGCCCCCTTCCCCACAATGTTGAAAGCTATGCTAATTTTGGCCCCCTTCCCACACAAATGCCTCCCTGTAAAGCTATGCTAATTTTGGCCCCCTTCCCCACAATGTTGAAAACTATGCTAATTTTGGCCCCCTTTCCCACAAGTTGAAAACTATGCTAATTTTGCCCCTTCCAGTTAAGATGGCCCCCTTTCCCCACAATTTTGACAGCTATGCTAATTTAGGCCCCCTTTCCCACAATGTTGAAAGCTATGCTAATTTTGGCCCCCTAATTTTGCCCCCAAAGGTCGACAGCTATGCTAATTTTGTCTCTATCCTCTCCTGAAGGTTGGCAGCTGTGCTAATTTTGCCTCCCCCTTCCCCCCAGGTTTGACACCCATGCTAATTTTGCCTCCTATAGGTTGACTTCTAGGCTTGTTGACAGCTGTGCTAATATTTCGCCCCGAAGGTTGGCAACTATGTGACTCTTGTCCCCTTTGAGGTTGACAGCTATGTTAACTCCCCTCCCCCTCCCCTCCCCAAACTGACAACTTTTGCCCCGAAGAGATTGACAGTTGTGCTAATTTTGTCCCCTAAAAGTTGACAACTATGTTCTCTAAAGGTTTATTGCTATGCTCATTTTTTGCCTTTGAAAGTCTGACAACAACCCTACTATTGCTGTGAAAAGGTTGAAAGCCAAGCTTGTTTTACATCCAAAAAATTAACAGACATGCTAATCTTACACCCCTAGAGATTGACAGCTATGTTATCTGTTATCCACCCCCACCCCACCCCCCACCCACCCCTCCTTCCCTCCTTAACAAAACAAAAAAGAAGAGAAAAGAAAAAGATTGACAATTATACTAATTTTGCCCCCAAATTGACAGCTGTGCTAATTAAACTCTCAAAGGTTGACAGTCATGTTTTTAAAAAAAAATAGCTTCTAAAGGCTGACAACTATGCTAATTTTTTCTCCTAAAGGTTGACTGTTACGCTTACGTTCGCTCCTAAAGATCAACAGTTACGCTAATTTGCCTCCCAAAGGTTGATGGCAGTGCCACGTTTATCGTTTAAAAGGTTGGCAGCAACGCAACCTTTATCTCCCTAATGTTAGCAGCTTTGCACAAACGTTCCACAGGGAAACACTTTCAGGTCACCTGTGATGAATTAGAATACAGACTGAAAAGTAGGGTTTTCTTCTAATTTAACGCTCAGCTCTTACGTAATTTGAACGACAAACGAACCAGCAGACATTAGAAAACAGAAATTTGTGCGATGTCGGTTTAGAGATTAACTGGAATACGATGATCTTGTGTCAGCAAGCACGATTGAGTGTGTGTGTGTGTGTGTGTGTGTGTGTGTGTGTGTGTGTGTGTGTGTGTGTGTGTGTGTGTGTGTGCGCTATGTTTGTGTATTGTGTGCGTGCGTGCGTGCGTGGTGTGTGTGTGTGTGTGTGTGTGTGTGTGTGTGTGTGTGTGTGTGTGTCCGTCTGTCTGTCTGTCCGTCTGTCTGTCTGTCTGTCTGTCTTCTCTCTCTCTCTCTCTCTCCTCTCTCTCTCTCTCTCTCTCTCTCTCTCTCTCTCTCCCCTCCACACTCTCTCCATTCAATCATAAACCCATTGACCTTACAGTGAAGAAAAGGATAATACCCTCTAAAGCTTCTATAATTAAACCAATTTACTCAAAACCTTTCTCAAAGCACAAGAAGATCATCAACGCTTTGCTCACTTGCTTCTAACGTTCCCCACTCCCCCCCCCCCCCATCCCCACCACCACCTCCCTCCCCTTTCCCCCCTTCTCTGTTTTCGTGTTTCTCCAGCGGGCCTGGAGCTGTTCCGAGGATTCCTGAGGTCAGAGTTCAGTGACGAGAACCTGGAGTTCTGGATCGCCGTGGAGGAGTTCAAGCAGCTGAAAGACAGCAAGGTGCCCGAGGTGGCCCAGAAGATCTACACGGACTTTGTGGCTCCCCAGGCGCCCCGAGAGGTCAGGGTCCGGGCTGTGGTCGTGCTGTGTGTGTCTTTGTTGCTTTTGTCAGAGATCTTGTGTTATTATAAAGATGAGCGACTCTTTCCTCGACTTGAGGACGGTCAGGAAGAGTTATCTTTCGTAGGTACTTGCTCTCATGAAGAGTTGTCTTTCGTAGGTCCTTGCTCTCAGGAAGAGTTATCTTTCCTAGGTACTTGCTCTCAGGAAGAGTTATTTTTCGTAGGTACTTGCTCACAGGAAGAGTTATCTTTCGTAGGTACTTGCTCTCAGGAAGAGTTATCTTTCGTAGGTACTTGCTCTCAGGAAGAGTTATCTTTCGTAGGTACTTGCTCACAGGAAGAGTTATCTTTCGTAGGTACTTGTTCTCAGGGAGAGTTGTCTTTCGTAGGTACTTGCTCTCAGGAAGAGTTATTTTTCCTAGGTACTTGCTCTCAGGAAGAGTTATCTTTCGTAGATACTTGCTCTCAGGAAGAGTTATCTTTCGTAGATACTTGTTCCCAGGAAGAGTTATCTTTCGTAGGTACTTGCTCTCAGGAAGAGTTATCTTTCCTAGGTACTTGCTCTTCCATACTTAAAGCGCGTTCTGTGTGTCTTGCTCCTGATGCGTGTCCAAACGGTTTTATGTCTGACTTCCAAATTGTGTGTCGTGACTCATGAGCACATAGGGCAGATCGAACGCATATCGTGTTTGAATTTGCCAGTGGTATTCATTAGCGCAAATGGCAAACTCAAAGGAAGTTCATTTTTTTTTTCCAGCAGACTGTGGACATTTTTTTTTTTTTACTGCGACAATAGTGTTGTGTATAATGGGGAATGTACATGTCTGTTATGCCAGACATTTTGTGTGTTCAGTAAATGGCAAACAGTGGGTGTTCATAGGCAGCGTACGTCGGTAAATGAGTGCACAAGAGTTCCATCAGCAGATGAAAAGACGTATATCTCTGACGCGTTTTAATCAATAAGAGGAGAGAGAGAGAGAGAGAGGGAGGAGAGAGAGAGAGAGAGAGAGAGAGAGAGAGAGAGAGAGAGAGAGAGAGAGCATGCTTATTAATCAAAGAGACGTAAGCAAGGATCTTGTCCTCACTACTTAGGTAATGCACTCGTCAATATTGTCGGTCTCTCAGTAGAAGATCACTGGTTTGGTTTTGTACTGCGTTGAGCCACGGAGAAGATGAACACTGGCTTTGTACCACCCGCTCCCCCCCCCCCTCCCCCCCCCCCTACACCCGTCATTCTCATCCCCAGCGTCCTAGATTAGTCTGGGTACCATTACCTTCTGTTAAAGAAAGAAAAGAAGGAAAGAAAGAAAGTAAATAAAAAAAAACAAACATCAACATTGATTTTGTAAAGCACCAGACTGCTACAGAAGCCAGTACAAAATTAGATGGGATTGTATGGTATAGTGTAGTGTTGCTGTCCTGTGTGAGATCTACAACCAGCCCTGTGACCCCCAGAACCTATGGAGAGATCAGAACAGGGTTTGGCTGCTGAATGGTGCTCGATAATGTGGCGTCAGATTCCGTGCCTGTGCTGGCTTCATGTGGAGGTCTTCTGGGGTGTGGGCGGATTCATGATAGGGACTGTCATTGGGTGGATGTCATGGTGGCGGTGTCTTCTTGGAAGGGCAACGCTCTCTCTCTCTCTCTCCTCTCTCCTCTCTCTCTGTCTCTCCTCTCTTTCTCTCCTTCTCTCCTCTCTCTTCTCTCTTCTCTCTCCTCTCTCTCTCTTTCTCTCTCTCTTCTCTCTCTCTCTCTCTCTCTCTCTCTCTCTCTCTCCTCTCTCTCTCTCCTCTCCCCTTCTCTCTCTCTTCTTCTTCTTCTTCTTCTTCTTCTTCTTCTTCTTCTTCTCTTCTCTCTCTCTCTCTCTCTCTCTCCTCTCTCTCTCTCTCTCTCTCTCTCTCTTCTCCTCTCCCTCTCTCTTCTTTTTCTTCTTCTTCTTCTTCTTCTTCTCTCTCTCTCTCTCTCTCTCTCTCTCTCTCTCTCTCTCTCTCTCTCTCTCTCTCTCTCTCTGTGTCTCCGTAGCTGAGTAGTTTGTAAGAGGTGCCGGTAGTGATGTCCTGCATACACTGAATCAGAACGGGTAACAGCACTGAACACTATACCACGAAGACCCGGCAGCCTTGCAATGTCCCCTCTGTTAGGTAACAGCACTGACCACTGCACTACGAAGACCCGGCAGCCTTGCAACGTCCCCTCTGTTAGGTAACAGCACTGACCACTACACCACGAAGACCCGTCAGCCTTGCAGTGTCCCCTCTGTTAGGTTACAGCACTGACCACTACACCACGAAGACCCGTCAGCCTTGCCGTGTCCCCTCTGTTAGGTTACAGCACTGACCACTACTGTTGGGTACCCTCATGGTGATCTGATGCTCCCCGTAGAAATTAATTCTAGCCCTAGAATGGTGACGTGAGAAAATGTGGCTGTGGACAGGCGCAGCTAGGATGAACAAGTTGGAATTGCTACCACTTGCAGGACTCTGCAGATGAGAGAAGCAACAACAGCAATAACAAAAATGTGAAGACCTCAATTTGAATATAGCGAACGATAGAGACAGTCTAAGATGAAATCCAAAGGTTGCATGCAGTATTCGAAGACCTGCTGTGTGTGTGTGTGTGTGTGCTTGGGAATATGATGAGCACGGTGTTCATTTCAGTACCTTCATTTGTTGTTGTCATGGACAAAAACAAGATGTACTGCATATGAAGAAGCAGCACACACACTTTCCTTAGACACCTAAGCAAGTTGTCATATTGCCATAAGACAGAGAACTCGAAGCTTAGACATAGAAACCCATCGTGTCGAACAAACTGTAGGCTACAATGCAGTGTCAGAATAAACCACCTTCTGCAACTGTAATTCCTTACCCTCATTAATTTGGCGCCCATCGATCATCAAAACAGGTCATAGAGAATGCCACGGGAGACATATTAACAACCGTGAGGCTGCTGGTTTTTTTTTTAAGCGTTCCTTGCAGCAATTCTGTGGAACGCTTGGCGGAGCCCATCCCCTCTCCAAAATTGCTGGTGCATTCGGGTTATCTTTGTGTCTCCATCATCCACGAGACACAGATATCATGGCTGACAGGACCATGAACGTAGGATCTTGTGAATGTGTAATGCCTTTGTAGATCATTAACCTACGTTTGCTCTAAAACCTTTTTTTTTTTTTTTACACTTGTTTTGTCTCATTTGTTGTGATGTGGCGACCGGAGACTGAACATTGAACACATTCTCCAGGATGGACTCTGGCAGCCTATTCTGCGGGATCTCTTTGCCCAGACCTCTTTTTTAAGTATTGTTGTTACATTCAAAATGCTCCAAGAGTGGTAAATTAAGCGGAAGGGCAGGCGATTTCAGGAGGGTAGGATCTTACCTGCTCTAAGGGGGCCAGTCAGTTAGTTACCATGTCATTGTCTGTGTGTAAACAGAGTCTTTGTTGTGTGTTACTTCTTCATTATATGACTTTTTAGTTCGTTTCAAGATGTGGCCTTTTTTCCCCCTAGTGTGCTGGCAGCTCTGAAAAGGCCTGGTGTGGTCTGCTAAGCTGAAACGATGAACACTGTGTCATATGTGCTCCTCACTTATCCTAACAGCCATTGCTGGGATTCGAACCGTGATCCACTGATTTAAGGACAAGCAGTCCAAGGATGCGACTATCATGCACGATATTCTAATTTATGGTATTCGTTTTAGGTCAAAAGTGTGAAATCATGGCATTGAACTTTGTACCTCACACTCCAATTTCTGCTGCTTTTTTTCCCCTTGTTTTATTTTGTTTTGTTTGTTTGGGCTTTTTTGTTTCGTTATTCCAGTTTATGGAATACATTTCAGGTCAAAAGTCAAAAATCATGGCATTGAACTGTTTACTTCATACTCCAACTTCTGCTGCTTTTTTTTCGTTTTGTTTTGTTGTTTGTTTGTTTGCTTTTTCGTCAGCAGCTTCTGTGTTTTGTTTGTGAACACAGATCAACCTGGACTCCAAGACGAGGATGAGGACGCTGGCCAACCTCAACACCCCCGGCAAAGAGGTGTTCGAGGAGGCGCAGCGGAAGGTGCAGGCTCTGATGGCCAAGGATTCCTACCCTCGCTTCCTGGAGTCGGACGTCTACCAGCGAGTCATCCGCAGCCAGAAATCATGAGCACGACCACCCGTACCCCACCCTCACCCCCCCACCCCCCACCCTCCACTCCCCTCTTCTTTCGCCTCGCTTAGAACGATGACGGGACTGGACGCAGGCATATCGTGAAAAGTACTGTTTTTTTTTTTCTTTTTCTGTCGTTTAGTGCATTGTTTTTACAATTATGTGTACGGCCGTGTGTGGTTCTGATCCTTTTTTTTTTTGTTTTGTTTAAACCCATAACGGACGGTTCCGGTCACGGGGAGATGCGATCTAAATGAGACTTCTTCTCTGTTCATGTTGTTGAATGGTGACCTATTTCTAAATGATGAAACTTCTTCATGAGCCTCGTGTGGTGATGGCGCGGGGCACTGTGAGTGGTTATGACGACGATGATGATGATGATGATGATGGTGGTGACAGTGGCGGCTGTGTCTGGGTGACGATGCTCCTCGGAGGTGTCATGGAATGGTCCGAGCGACGAACAGTTCCACTGCAAAATGACAGTGGTCACGTGGCAGGATCAAAAACGTGTGGTGCGTGAGCTTGTGACGCTACAAACCATTGATGCAGTGAACACTTCTCAGTGAGTTGGAAAGACAACGCCATCATTCAGTGTCGCCCTAACAAAAAAAAAAACAAAAAAAAAAAATCATAAA
>CM065735.1:44007010-44017010 GCA_033310375.1 Conus canariensis
GTTCGTGTGTGCGTGTGTGTGTCAGTGTGTGTGTGCGCGCGCGTGTATGTGTGTAAGTGTGCGCATATATGTGCGTGTGCGCGCATGTGCATATATGTGCGTGTGCGCGCATGTGCATATATGTATGTATATGTGCGCGCGCATGTGCGTGCGCTTATACGTACGTGTGCGCGGTGCACGAACTCTCGCGCAACCCCCCACCCCCACCCTGCGCACGTATGCTGCACCGACGCAACAACAACGACAAGAAGCCAGCAAGCTTACTACAACAGAAGCGTCAGCAGCCATTCTGGCACTTCTCAGAACGTTATCGATCGGCCGCTACGTGCCGCCGCCGTGCCCAGTGTTCCCTGGGTAGACCTCCGGAGTTTCTTTGGAGCTGGCTGCAGCTACAGACAGACAGTCTTGCCTAGTAGTGCTAATGCCAGCCAGCACAAAGCCTACAGGCAGGCAGGCAGGCAGGCAGGCAGGCAACTTTGCAACGTGTATCATGTTAGGCCTCGAACAGCGAAGCCATCGATTGTTTCAAATGCCACTCGGGAGCAACAAGACAAAAACTCCCTCCTCGGTAGAAACTGGGGGGGGGGGGGGGGGGGGGGGTAGGGGTTGGGATGGGGTAGAAACTGGGGGGGGGGGGGGGGGCAGAGCTGTGCACAGCCTGTGTTGGAGAGAGTGAAGAGACGAAAGAGAGAGAGAGAGAGAGAGAGAGAGGCGGGAGAGAGAGTGAGAGGGAGGGAGAGAGAGGGGGGAAAGAGAGAGACTGTGTGTATGTATATGTGTGTGTGTAAGAGAGAGAGAGGGAGAGATAGAGAGAGAGAGAGAGAGGGAGGGAGAGAGAGAGGGAAAGAGAGAGACTGTGTGTATGTATATGTGTGTGTGTAAGAGAGAGGGAGAGAGCGTGTGTGAGAGAGATAGAGAGCCTCTGTGTCTATGTATGAGGAGAGAGAGCACCTCTGTGTATGTATGAGAGAGGGAAAGAGAGAGAGAGAGAGAGAGAGAGAGAGAGAGAGAGAGAGAGAGAGAGAGAGAGAGAGTTGTATGTATGAGAGAGAGAGAGCGCGAGAGTCTCTGTGTGTATGATTGTGTGTGTGTGTGTGTGTGTGTGTGTGTGTGTGTGAGAGAGAGAGAGAGAGAGAGAGAGAGAGAGAGGAGAGAGAACCTAGAACGTTGAGTTCCTTCTACAGCACTGACGTAATTTATCATAAGGCGTGTGCCGCCGTGCATATGGTGCTGTCATCTCGTGTCACTGTCATTCTCGCGTGATTGTGACGTCATGTCATGTCATCACCGTTGTTTGTGTTGTTGTCGTGCCACCGTCTCGTGACGTCATCTCATGAGTTGGTGACGTCATGCCGTTCCCATTGTTCTGTGCTGTCATGGCATCGTGTCGTGCCGTGGGGGAGACAGTTACTGGGACTACAGGTGCGCGCTACTTGATGCCGTCTTTTACACTACACCACACACCGTGTACGTATGTATGTATAGTGAGCCGCACGTGAAACCTGTGGTTAAGTGTATACTCTATCACGCCCCCACCCCCACCCCCAGCCCCCCGCCCTCTAGCGACAAATGGCTCTCATCTCTTTTTTTTTTGTTTTTGTTTTTTGGTCATTTTCAGTGGCTCTTTGTTCTCACAGTATTTTTGATTCTCCTTTCCAACACTGCAAACTGCATTCATATTATCAAAACAACAATGCCTATGTACAGGACTACATTTCTGTCGAAACACACACACGCACGCACGTACGCACACACACACACACACTACACACACCCATACTACACACACGCACGCACGCACGCGCGCGCGCACACGCACACACACACGCACACACACACACACACACACACACACACACACACACACACTGCTGTTTACTACGCAGTCCTATGGGACGTTTGTTATAGTTTGTGTTATGATTCAAAATAATTATTTAAAGTTGGTTTTCCCATACCTTTCTGTTTATGTTTTTTAAAAACTTTTTTAAATTTTTTTTATTGTATTGTAAAGATTGTAAAAATGCTTTTTCATGTATATGACTGCAAGATAACCCACCCACCCACCTCCTCCTCATGCTCCCCCTCCCCACATCCTTTCTCTTCGTCTAATATCACTTAATGTGGAAAGACGTTAAATTGAAGACAACAACAACAACAACACACACTCACACACACACACACACACACACACACACACACACACACACACACACACACACACACACAGCCCTCCCTACAGACTATTTTGAGAAAAGTGAGGGTCACACACACACACACAACACACACACACACACACACACACACACACACACACACACACACAGAGCCCTCCCTACAGACTATTTTGAGAAAAGTGAGGGTCACACACACACACACACACACACACACACACACACACACACACACACACACACACACACACAGCCCTCCCTACAGACTATTTTGAGAAAAGTTAGGGTCACACACACACACACACACACACACACACACACACACACACACACACACACACACAACCCTCCCTACAGACTATTTTGAGAAAAGTGAGGGTCACACACACACACACACACACACACACACACACACACACACACACACACACACACACACACACACACCCTCCCTACAGACTATTTTGAGAAAAGTGAGGGTCACACACACACACACACACACACACACACACACACACACACACCACACACACACACACAGAGCCCTCCTACAGACTATTTTGAGAAAAGTGAGGGTCACACACACACACACACACACAACACACACACAGAGCCCTCCCTACAGACTATTTTGAGAAAAGTGAGGGTCACACACACACACACCACACCACACACACACACACACACACACACACACACACACACACACACAGCCCTCCCTACAGACTCGTTTTGAGAAAGTTGGGGGTCCAGTTTTCAAACGTTCACAAAGAGGCTTTCTCTTCTGCCAAGTATTGAAAACATGATCTTCTATTCAGTCAGTATATTTTAGGCAACGTCGTGTACGAATGTGTGTGTGTGTGTGTGTGTGTGTGTGTGTGTGTGGTGTGTGTGTGTGTGTGTGTGTGTGTTTCCGATCTAAGATCAGTGACTGTGAAATCGGTCCACCACACCCCTATTCATTAATTGGGGGTTACAAGGGAGAGAAGAAGAGGGGGAGGGGAGGGGGAAGGGGCGTGGGTGTGTATGTGTGTGGGTGTGTCTGTGGGCTTTCAGTATGAACTGTATCCCCAATTTATGGAAATTCCTAGCTAGTAGTTTGCCATGTTGTTCTCTCTCTCTCTCTCTCTCTCTCTCTCTCTCTCTCTCTCTCTCCTCTCTCTTCTGTCTGTCTCTCTCTCTCTCTCTGTCTTCTCTCTCTCTCTCTCTCTCTGTCTCTCTGTCTCTCTCTCTGTCTGTCTCTGTCTGTCTCTCTCCTCTCTCTCTGTCTGTCTGTCTGTCTGTCTGTCTTCTCTCTCTCTCTCGTCTGTCCTCCCTGTCTCTCTCTCTCTCTCTGTCTGCTTTCTGTCTGTCTGTCTTCTGTCTTCTCTCTCTCTCTCTCGCTGTCTCTTCTCTCTCTCTCTCTCTCTCTTCTCTCTCTCTCTATGGACTGTTTTCTCTTTTCCTTTTTAGTTTATTCGCTACAGTTGTACAGCACGCCAGCTTTTCTTTTGGTAGTCTTGCATAATAGGAAGTGGAACAGACGACTAACACTGTCAAGAGTAAAAACTCTGGCTTCACGTGCTGCACTGTGTATTTTTTTATAAAACATATTTTTCTTTGCTTTTCTCTGTTGTTAAACAAAAGAAAATATACATAGACACAACAGCGAAAATCAGAAGTTAGGTATAAAGCAACAAGAAAATGTAGCTTGTTTTGCTGTTTCATGATTTTCTTTTGCTTCTTAGGTGGCACCTTTGGGTTTTTTAATATTTTTTTTGAAAACTCAACAAACATACTATGGTATTGCACACCAGCCTTTTTCTGGCTAACACTTTCCGCGGTCACTGAGGAGAAACAGTCCGTTTTCGAAATACCGGTATCTGACCAGGAGTTATGATATGTTAGTGAGTGTTCTCCCCTTTGGAGATTATCTCTTCCTTGGAGATGATAAGCTTGCTGAAGGCTCATTGTGAGAAGCATTTATAACCCTGTTCAAGCACATACTCTAGCTGTTACTTAGGCAGAATTATCTACCACTGCAGATATGAATGCATATCTCCCCTTATTTCTTCAATCTAAGACATAAGAGCAAGCTATGTCTATAATTCTCTCTCTCTCTCTCTCTCTCTCTTTCTAATATATATATATATATATATATATATATATATATAGAGAGAGAGAGAGAGAGAGAGAGAGAGAGAGAATTCAGTTGTTTGTGCTTGGGGGGAGTACCATCCACGACTCTGGTACCATGTTGTAAGTAGCCCACGTGTCCTGGCTAGTTCTGGAAGAGCCCATGGAACCTCAGGTACCGGGCTTCCAATACTCCTGACACTTGGTCCCCCCCCCCCCCCCCACTGCGCCCCCCCCCCCCCCCCCCCATACCAACTCTCCTTCCCCTCGTTCAAATCTTCTCCTCTGGCTGCCTCCATCCAATCTCTGCTTCGTCTTCAAAGAAGACAGTCAAAGGGGATGTGATTGTTGTTGTTGTTGTTTCATTTTGGCGGTCAACGGGCTCTCTCTCTCTCTCTCTCGGTTTTTGTCTGGTGTTCCTTTTTTGTTGTTGTTTTGTCCGCACTGCGATGTGCGTTTTGCAAAAGACCCGAAACGGTTTTTTTTTTTTCCTTATGATTTTTTTTTATTTATTTTTTATTTTTATTTTTATTTTTTTTGACAGATAGAACACATGTCAAGAAGTATGGTATACATGCAGATCACGCTTAGTCGAATGATAGAGTGGGGGATTGTAAAATGTATAGAAATGTTTGTGACCCCTCCCACAAAAAAATACTCTCTCTCTCTCTCTCTCTCTCTCTCTCTCTCTCTCTATATATATATATATATATATATATATATATATGTTATATTATATTAAGGTACTAGCGAAAGCAGAAACTCGGTATAAAGTGCAAAACGAAGCGAGATGGGCTCAACTTTTTACTTCACGGTGTGTGTGTGTGTGTGTGTGTGTGTGTGTGTGTGTGTGTGTGTACGTGCGTACGTGCGTGCGTGTGTGTGTCAGAACACTCACTCCAGCAATCAATCAATAACGTGCTACTTTCTTACAAGTCTTGTTGTCGTCTTGTCCTCGTTCGCTTTTTTTTTTTTCTTTTCTTTTCTTTTTTATTTTCTAATTTTCTTTTTTAAATGTTGAATCGGTGGCATGCGCGTTTCCTGTTCTCTGGGAGTTGTCACCCCGTGGATCAATGTGGAAGGATCTTAACGTGCCCTACTTTTTTTTTTTTTCTTTTTTTTTCTGGTCGGCGGAAGGAGTTGCCCTGGCATTGTGCAAAGCGGGTTTCACAATCGATAACACTGTCATTATCATATACTCCTCGGAGACATATCTCTCGCTGTTGCTTGCTTGGTTGGTAGGTGGGAGGGGGGAGGGAGGAGAGGCGAGGGGGCGGGCGGGGGGAGGGGAGGCGGGGGGGGGGGGGGGGGGGGGAGAAAAAGTCACATTGCTTTACCGCTTTTCGCACAATGGCGTCTCGTGACTTGCCGGATGTGGCGTAGCGTGTATACTAGCTGGCACACCGTGTTTGTCTGTTTGGACCGCACACCACGATTGGAATTTTTGCTCTCAATTACTATTACATATAAAATCCATGTAAGCGTTTTAAGGCCTGGCATAATTTTGAGTCAGCATTTGATATTGACTCGATAACTGATGAAGAAAAATAAAAAACCCTAATCATTTCACTTGTTTTGGGGGATTTCCACTGATGACATCATTCACAATCTCCACTGATGACATCATTCACAATCTCCACTGATGACATCGTTCACAATCTCCAAATGCAAGACCGTCCCTTTGGCGGCTGACGTCACATTTCAGGTCTTCTTACTCACCCGTGATCCTGTCTTTGCAGCCAGCCGATTCCGCCCAAAGGAGTCTCATTCCTCTGATTTCCATGTGTCTGCGTGGAACCACCTGGCATGTACTTTGATGACCATATTATTTCAGAAAAGAAGGTAAAATCAACTGTCAGACACATTTTGGAAAAAAAAAATCACAAAACAATCTGATTGTGTTTGTCTATAAGTAGTCGACTCCTTAGAAAAAAACAAACAAACAAACAAACAAACAAAAAAAAAACCCCTTGGCGCATTCATTTGTGGTGTGCAACCTTCATGACACTGAAATGGTGTGGCACAATGCTTACAAGTGTGTTCTGGATTTGCATTGGTCAATGACGACGATGACGCCTAAGGCCAAAAAGAGATGATGTCAGGTGCAGCAAATAAGACCAACTGTAGCAGTGGAAAGAACAAGAAGAAAAAAAAAAAAAATAAGAAAGAAAAAAAAGAAAAAGAAAAAAAAAAGAAAAAAGAATATTAAACAGACAACAAAACATAGTTTCAAAATATATGAACAATCAAGCATTACATCCATCACAATAAACTACTCCTATGTTTCAAAATATAAACAATCAAACATTATACCCATCACAATAAACGACAGTCAGTGTCATCACTGTGATAGTCGATAAACATATCGAACTAGCTGGGTTTTTTTTTTTTTTTTTTTTTTTGTCGTTAGCAGCAGAACGAACAAGAAGGGGGAAAAAAAATAAACAGACAACAGAGTTTCAAAATACATGAACAATCAAGCATTCTACCCATCACAATAAACTGCAGCCAATGTTATTACTGTGATAGTCAATGTACATTTCTAACTAGTTCTTTATTTGTCTTGTGATACGTTTGTCCACGGTTTTTGGGCGGTTTGCTAACATTTATTTCATATTTGTTTAGATTTCTGCCTGCAGTCATCTCACTTTGCAACTAGTTCTTTTATTTCAAAATATGAACAATCAAGCATTCTGCCCGTCGCAATAAACTACAGTCAATGTCATCACTGTGATAGTAAATAAACATAATCTAACTAGTTGTTTCTTGTCGTTAGCAGTGGAATGAATAATAGGGGGGGGGGGGGGGGAAGAAAATAAACAGACAACAGAGTTTCAAATATATGAACAATCAAGCATTCTACCCAACACAATAAACTACACTCAATGCCATGACTATGACTGTCAATGTACATTTCTAACTAGTTGTTTAATTTCAGACTATGAACAATCAAGCATTCTACCCATCACAATAAACTACACTCAATGCCATGACTATGATTGTCAATGTACATTTCTAACTAGTTGTTTAATTTCAGACTATGAACAATCAAGCATTCTACCCAACACAATAAACTACACTCAATGCCATGACTATGATTGTCAATGTACATTTCTAACTAGTTGTTTAATTTCAGACTATGAACAATCAAGCATTCTACCCAACACAATAAACTACACTCAATGCCATGACTATGATAGTCAATGTACATTTCTAACTAGTTGTTTAATTTCAAAATATGAACAATCAAGCATTATACCCAACACAATAAACTACATTCAATGCCATGACTATGATAGTTAATGTACATTTCTAACTAGTTGTTTAATTTCAAAATATGAACAATCAAGCATTCTACCCATCACAATAAACTACATTCAATGCCATGACTATGATAGTCAATGTACATTTCTAACTAGTTGTTTGATTTCAAAATATGAACAATCAAGCATTATACCCAACACAATAAACTACATTCAATGCCATGACTATGGTAGTCAATGTATTTTTCTAACTAGTTGTTTAATTTCAAAATATGAACAATCAAGCATTATACCCAACACAATAAACTACATTCAATGCCATGACTATGGTAGTCAATGTATTTTTCTAACTAGTTGTTTAATTTCAAAATATGAACAATCAAGCATTCTACCCATCACAATAAACTTCACTCAATGCCATGACCATGATAGTCAATGTACATTTCTAACTAGTTGTTTAATTTCAAAATATGAACAATCAAGCATTATACCCATCACAATAAACTACACTCAATGCCATGACTATGATAGTCAATGTACATTTCTAACTAGTTGTTTCTTGTCGTTAGCAGTGGAACGAACAAGAAGGGGGAAAAAATAAAATAAACACAACAAACAGAGTTTCAAAATACATGAACAATCAAGCATTCTACCCATCACAATAAACTGCAGCCAATGTTATTACTGTGATAGTCAATGTACCTTTCTAACTAGTTCTTTATTTGTCTTGCGATACGTTTGTCCACGGTTTTGGGGCGGTTTGCTAACATTTATTTCAGATTTGTTTAGATTTCTGCCTGCAGTCATCTAACTTTGCAACTAGTTCTTTAATTTCAAAATATGAACAATCAACAAGCAAATTATCCATCACAATAAACTACAGTCGATGTCATCACTGTGATAGTCAGTGTACAGATCTAAATATAAGTTGTTTCTTATTTTTCAAAATATGAGCTATCAAGCATTATACCCATCACAATGAACTACGGTCAGTCTCATCACTGTGATAGTTATTATACAGATCTAAATATAACTTGTTTCTTGTTGTTGGGTTTTTTTTGTTTTTGTTTGCATGACAGGGCTCTTTTTCCCTGAGAGGCAATAGTTCTGAAAAACATCTGTGTGGTCGGCTGGGCTATAGTGTTAATGACTGTGATTCTAATATTACATTAATAACGTGCAACATTATATAACAGTAATGACGACGATAACAATGATGATGATAATAATAATAATAATGAAGAGAAATGACGATAGTGTTAAAACCACTCTTTAAAGACCCTCAGAAAAAAAAAGGCTTCATAGGTTGTGTGTGTGTGTGTGTGTGTGTGTGTGTGTGTGTGTGTGTGTGTGTGTGTGTGTGTGCCATCCTGTTGATAGGTTCGCCTGCACACACACACACACACACACACACACACACACACACACACAGAGAGAGAGAGAGAGAGAGAGAGAGAGAGAGAGAGAGAGAGAGAGAGAGAGTTTATCAACAACTTCTTCCTCCTGTGTTGCTAGAGCCGTGTCCTTTATTAACCCGTTTCTTGACACGGAAGCAAGATCAGGGCGGACGCGCGCTGTGCGGTGCAGCGAGACATCTAGAATCACGTGCAATGTCTGACAAATGTCCTCGTGATTTTGACGCCAAGCCTTCTCCTCCAAGTTGTGTTCGTGTCACTCGCAACGATTTGCACATCAGCTGTGTCTGCAGGGAATTCTGTGTTTCTGTCAGTTACTATTTATATCGCAGGAACCGGAAGGGAGGATTTGTTTCCCCTGAAAAGACAGGCGTAACTGAATCCAGTGTGACGTGGATTTCTTTGCTTGTTTTCCATTTGAAGTATGAATCTGTTTCTATTTCTAAAATTCGCGTGCACTCGCGCCCACGCTAACACATATCTTTTGTAGATTAGATTCAAGACTAAGTGGTGGATTGCATTTGTCCGGTTGAAAAGAAAATCTTTGATATGAGTAATAACTACAACTGACTTTTCCTGTGTGTGTGTGTGTGTGTGTGTGTGTTTTCCCCCCAGTCATTAGGTACCGCACGCAATGAAACAATTTTATGTTGTAGAAGTTACAAAGTAATTTTCTTTCCATTCTTTATGTTCTCCCTCCATCCCCCCTCGCCCCCCCCCCCTCTCTCTCTCTCTCTCTCTAAAGTGTCATTATTGTTTGTATCGGTTTTCTGTTGTTGTTGTTGTTGTTGTTGTTGTTGTTGTTGTTGTTGTTGTCAGCCCACCCTTTGAAGAGCGTACACGCTTTTTAATCATCGTGAGATGTTGTTAATATGTCGCGACGCTCGACATTGAAGCGAGAACCCAACAAACACAAAAATATCCCAGCACAGGGAAGGAGAAGAGAACACAGCATGGGTAATAATTAAACCCCATGATTTGTAGTCTCTGCCCTGAAGACTGACAACATGTTGAAAACAAGCCAAACTAGAAATAA
>CM065735.1:44027010-44049510 GCA_033310375.1 Conus canariensis
GTGACAAGGGGGTGAGCTACCCCTTAGAGAGAGAGAGAGAGAGAGAGAGAGAGAGAGAGGAGAGAGAGAGAGAGAGAGAGAGAGAGAGAGAGAGAGAGAGAGAATGCAGTTGTCATACAAATAAAACGTCCTTGACTGCAACTTTCACTCGTGGTCTTACACCATCTCCCGCATTCAACCTTTCTTCTTAGCAGGAGACAGTTTCCTTTTGGAGTTCTTATGTATTTCACCCCCCACCCCCCACCCCCCACCCCACCCCCACCCCCTTTTTTTTGGGTAAAAGTATTTACAATAATGTTTCAATAATTTCTTCAGAAATTTCGTTCATCAGTTTCTCCCCTGTCATATCAACATATCATGAAATGATAGAACATACCACATTAACAAGCAGGCCTGAATGGAATAAAACGAAAGCAGCATGGAAAGAAAGAAAGTCTTCTCCAATGAATGAGGGACCAGCCAGCCAAAGTTGTTTCGCTCTCTGAAGAGCTCACCAGGTTAGCTGCTGGATCCCGGTTTCTTGCTGGCTGGTTAAATCAAGGTGTCAATAACCTCCAACATCCATCACATCAGGTGATAATTGGCAGAAGCTCATTCAACTTTCTATGCTGAACAAGAAACATTCTCGAATACAGAGAACAGAACCAATCTTACACGATCTTTCTGCCTATAAGAAAAACGTGAATTAGGAGAAAAAAAAGCCAGAAAAAAATAAAACGAAGATAGGCACTCTGTGAAGGGAAAACTTCTGATGAAAACGAGAAACTCCAGAACTCAAAAGGTGGAAATATTATTAGAGATGTGGTTGATGTAAGCCAGCAACTGGGGATAAATATCCATTCACGTCTTACACTTCTATAGGTAAGTAACCCCCAGTTTAAAACGCAACAAAACCCACAAGCCAGAAAGTCTCAAAGACTGATACCAGACTTTCACGGTTTGAAACGATGGTATATAAAACCTGGCCGTAATACCTTCCATCTCTATAGAAAGGGAGACTTCAATGTCAAAGAGACCATTACATTACTCTGTCTCTATCTCTGTCTGTCTGTCTGTTTGTCTGTCTGTCTGTCCGTCTGTCTGTCTGTCTGTCTCTGTCTCTGTCTCTCTCTCTCTCTCTCTCTCTCTCTCTCTCTCTCTCACACACACACACACACACACACACACACATATATATATATATATATGTATATATATATATATATATATATATATACATAGAGAGACAGACAGACAGATACAGACAGACAGACAGATAAGATATATATATATATATATAGTTTTTTTTTTTCATCTTTCTATACGTAACATCGACTTCTCTCTCTCTCTCTCTCTCTCTCTCTCTCCTCTCTCTCTCTCTCTCTCTCTCTCTCTCTCTCCCCCCTCCTCCTCCCCCCCCCCCCCCCCCCAGTGATAGCACTACTCGCACGCCTTTTCTTTCACAGCAAGACTCGATCTGATCTTTTACAGTTTTAGCAGCCCAGCAGTTCCAGAACCTGTGGACTATGCCAGAAACACTGTGCACATGAGGCACCACTTTCCTCCCCCTTCAATCATGAGTTATCTCCCACCACCACTTTCCTTCCCCTTCAATCATGAGTTATCCCCCACCACCACTTTCCTTCCCCTTCAATCATGAGTTATCCCCCACCACCACTTTCCTTCCCCTTCAATCATGAGTTATCCCCACCACCACTTTCCTTCCCCTTCAATCATGAGTTATCCCTCACCACCACTTTCCTTCCCCTTCAATCATGAGTTATCTCCCAGCACCACTTTCCTTCCCCTTCAATCATGAGTTATCCCCACCACCACTTTCCTTCCTCTTCAATCATGAGTTATCTCCCACCACCACTTTCCTTCCCCTTCAATCATGAGTTATCTCCCACCACCACTTTCCTTCCTCTTCAATCATGAGTTATCTCCCACCACCACTTTCACCCCCCTTCAATCATGAGTTATCTCCACCACCACTTCCATTTTCCTTCAATCATGAGTTATCTCCACCACCACTTTCATCCCCTTCAAACATGAGTTATCTCCCAGGACCACTTTCATTCTCCATCAAACATGAGTTATCTTCTCTTGTGTTTTCTTTTTTGTCAAGAATCTAAATTAAAAAACTCGCAATGTTACCATCTAAATGCCAGACAAACATGTATATACGTTGATACACTGATTCCTTGATTGATCCAATGTTAGCATTTAAGAGAAAAAAAGCTGTCCCTCGCACAGAAGTAACCCTGTGATGTTTTAAAGAAGAGCCTCGTAATGAAACGCCTGTTAGGTAACCTCCCTTGGTAGTGTTTTGAAGCTGGGTAATGTTGATACCATGTTACACTGGCAGTCTGCAGTGAAAGAAAGCTCCCTTGGTAGTGTTTTCAAGCTGGGTAATGTTGATACCATGTTACACTGGCAGTCTGCAGAGAAAGAAAACTCCCTTGGCAGTGTTTGAAGCTGGGTAATGTTGATACCATGTTACACTGGCAATCCGCAGAGAGAAAAAAAAATCAACATTAAGTCACCTTGAGGCAACACGACAGAGGCGACACTGCGTTGTTGCCGATGAACCACTAGACGCTGCCGGTGGTTCCTGTTGCGGTTTCTAAAACGCAGATTGTGACCTAGGCTCCTATTCGTTCGTCCCCATCGAGTCGACGAGGACCACCCACTTCAGTCATCTTGGGGTTGGGGTTGGGGTGGGTGGGTGGGGTGGTGGGGGCGGGTGAGACGATCTGTGGATATGCAGGTGGCTGATCAAGCTGATGCGTGCACGGAATGTGCGGTGACAGCTTGGACAGGGAATGTGATGAGAGACCTGCTCTTGCTTGCTGGCGCGGGCTTTCCTTACCTCTCTCTCTCTCTCTCTCTCTCTCTCTCTCTCTCTCTCTCTCTCTCTCTCTCTCTCTCTCTCTCTCTCCTCTCTCTCTTCGGCGCTGCAGCTGTCTTTCTGTCTCCCTAGGCTCCTACGGTGCCGACAATCATCGTGTATAGTCGCAGAGCCAGCGTGAGTGGATGGAGGCCATCACGTGCATCCAGCGACAGT
Organism: Conus canariensis; assembly: GCA_033310375.1. Classification (NCBI taxonomy): domain Eukaryota; kingdom Metazoa; phylum Mollusca; class Gastropoda; order Neogastropoda; family Conidae; genus Conus; species Conus canariensis. The sequence continues at coordinate 44,030,057 of CM065735.1, forward strand.
CCCCATGAACGTGTCGATACAGACAACATTGACATGAACTCACCATGGGCATGGTCGCTATACAGGACGATGTCAAAACCGAGCTCATCACGATGACAGGACAGGGAGGGACACAGAGTCTGAGTCTGGTTTTTCTTTCTTTCTTCTTCTTTTCTTTTTGTTTCTTTTTTTTTTAATGAACAGTGAATATGAATACTGTGGAATTTTGTTCTGGTCTGAAACTAGTCGTCAAGGCTGTACACTACGCTTTCTTTCATAATGATTATATTCTGGAGTTAAGCAGGCCCGAGAAATACAGATGCAGTGTTTGGTGAGACATTTTAAGCGAGACACTCAGATACCCATTCTTGAAAGGAATGAAACTTGACTGTCTGGTCCAAACTTTCCCAGCCTGAGGGCATAGCACACGCAGCTTTTAGTAGAAATCCGTTAGTGTAAAAATACAGTTGTACGAATACATGGGACCCAAATGAAATGTGTTCAACAATTTCTAACGTCGTAATTAAAACTTTGGAATCTTTTGATGCCGAGAAAACTAGACCATGCTGAGTTTAAATGAACCGCTCATTTTTCGGCTTGATTTATCGCAATTTTGCTTTCTTTCTGGACAGCAAGTTAAGAAACATCGCAAACGTGTTTCACGACAAAAACAAAGAAAGAAACAAAGTAGAAAAAAAATGTAACAACAACACTGACATTCAAAACAAAAACAAAACAAAGAAAAAAGACACATGCTTGAAGAGGCCATGAAAGAACAAACCAGTGTAGAATGGACCACGAGTGACCAGTCCAGTGGTCAGCCAACATTCTCACCATCGGTTTTGTCAGAGGACAACATAAAGAAAACGGTGATCACGCGTGCATACAAGTCAAAAGACATTTTTCGGGAAATTTGATCTGAGCATACTCAGAGCATCCCCCAAATAACAAATAAATAAGCAAAATAAAAGACCCACTTCATCATACATTCACATCACAGGATTCCCATGTTTTATGTGCTCTCCAAAATCGTCTATTTGAGCACAAACTGATTTCTAGTTCATCATAGCTTCATCTGTATTTACTAATCGGAACTGAAGGGTTTGGAATCACGTGACTGCAAAATCTTCTTTATCTATTCGAGAAGGTGTCTTCTTGCTTTGTAAAATGAACGTTTGATAGCATTTTGAATAACATTACACGGCACACTGTTGCTGTACAGGAAATGAACCATTTTTGATTTCTATATTCTGTCCCATTACTTGAAAATGTTGGCACGCACGCACGCACGCACGCACGCACACACACACACACACGCACGCACACACACACACACACACACACACACACACATGGCGCGCGCATACACGCACGCACGCACACACACACACGCACGTACAGACAGACAGACAGACAGACAGACAGACAGACACACACACACACACACACACACACACACACACACACACACACACACACACACACACACACACCTATATCCGGGTCAATCATCGTGGTTACAGCCAAAACGAGCAAAGCGACATAGGTACACGATGAAACAACAACAACACACACAAAAGCATCATTGATACCACACCCGGTCCATACGAAATAAGTATATAAATGGCTGTGCGGGATTCGAACCCTGAAAGTGAACGACAACTCCTTTCCCTCCAACCCCCACCCCCACCCTTCTTCCCACTCCCGCCTTTAACCGTCGTCCAGCCGTCACAACTCCACTGCTCTCTTCAACAAGGACCTACACCTAGCGCAGTTCCTTGTGGCACTCTGGAACATGTCACAAACAGCGTATTAAAAAAAAAGAGAACTGGTGTACGGTTAAAGATAGTAAAGAGAACACGCATAGGAAATATAGGACACTACCACACACAGATCGCGGTTTCACCTGCTGCAAGAAACAAACAAACAAACTAACAGACAAACAAACAAACAAACAAACTAACAGACAAACAAACAAATAAACAAACGGACAAACAAACAAACACCTTTGGAATATAGCAGCAAACACAGGAACCTAGTGTTGTGCTTCATGGAGATGTTCTGATCCTTCTATACAGGTGTTAATATGGACAGGTCTACGGTTGTCTTTGCTGCCCTTGAAAGGATTCTGGTTTGGATCCCTATAACGGATCCCAGGTCAGTGAATTGTTAAGACAGATTCCAGCTTCTGACCGTGGACATTCATATTAGTGTTTCTAGCTGTCGCAGGTCATCAACATGTTTTTTTTTTTTTTTTTTTTTTTCTCAGCGCTGATTTCCATGCCAAATCTCGTGGATATTTCATCCAGTCGTTCCAGAACAAGCTTGGCGAGTTCTCTTCGCTTCCTTCCAGACCATCTACGAAATCTAAACATCAAAGACTTGTGATGGTTTCTCCTCCAGTGGTGACTGTTCTGACATGATCGTCAAGCGCCTCAGTCATGATACGTTCCAGGAATAATGTTTGAAAGTGAGGAAACAGAAGGCAGCTCCGACGGACCTCAACTGAAGTAAGGAACCATGCCCCAGTGTAGCACCCTGTAAGAGCACCGCACTGGTCGTATTTGAGCGCAGTTGCTGGATTGTGTTGATGAGCCTCTGCCTGATGTTGAATTTCTTTATAATGGCTCACAGTGCCTCCTGCCAGACCCTGTCGAATGCCTTCTTGAAGGATGTCGGCGTGGCAGAACTCCCTCTGATACTGGAGATGTGTTTTGCGAAAGGTGTGTACGTTGCACATCTGTTCCATGGTACTTCCGCCTTTGGAGAATCCAGCCTGTTCTTCAGCAGTGATGGCATTTGGGTGTGGTTACAATCACTTCCGGCAGAATGAAATTTAGCTTTACTTTGCTGTCATGGCTGATAAAGCTTATAGTGCCTTAGTTCTGACAGGGTCGGAAATTTCCCTTCTAGGGAAGGGTAATGATCAGTGACTTAGTTAATGGCATGGTCCTCTTCCCAGTGCGCCGGATATTGTTGAAGATGGTAGTCAGGATGTGAGTCTCTGCATCCGCCATGTTTCATGTTGTTGATACCTGCTGTCTTCCCACATTTCACAGACTTCACTGCGGCTATGACATCTTCATGGAGTATTGTAAAGACATCCTCATTTGATGAATCCTGTGCTGTCCACAAGATCCTTAGCATCTCGTACAAAGTCCACATTACCAACTTGGACATCCAGACCAGAGTAAGGCAAGCCACCAGACCATACATAGACCTGTTGCCCACGGTGAAAAGAAGGAGAATGAGATGGTATGGTCATGTATCCAGATCGACAGGACTTGCCAAAACCATTCTTCAAGGAACAGTGCGAGGAGGCAGAAGGAGAGGAAGACAAAGAGATGGGGGGACAACATCAGTGCATGGACTGGCCTCACTCTCAGCAACTGGCTAAGAGCGTCTGAGAACCGGGAGGAGTGGAGGAAGCTGGTTGCGAAGTCTTCTGTGACACCGCAATAGTCTTCAAGGCTCCGGGATGTTTGATAGGTGATAGGTGCTGTCAACACATTTGGATCCCCTCTGCTCTGCTTGCTGCACAGGTCAGAGCCGCATTCAGGCCACCTTTTGAAGATGTCTTCTTCCAAAGTATGAGACAGTTGTCTTTGTCCTGGGCGGTGCTACTTCGCTTTGGTTTGGTCAGGTCCGTAACATATTAAAGGCTTACTTTGTGTTGTTGTTGTTGTTGTTGTTGTTGTTGTTGCTGTTGTTGTTGTTGTTGTTGTCTAGGTATGTTTAAATGTTCGCACACGTCGTTTGATTCAACTTTCCTTTGCATTCTTCATATTCTTCACTGCACACGAAAAGAAATCCCTTATTAATGGTACATGCTGGATAGAGCCATTTGCATTCTATCTATTCATTAATTTATATATTTATTTATTTATGTGACATAATTCAGGAGGTAGTGGGAGGGGGGGGGGGGGGGGGGGGGGAGGGGGGCGGATAGGCCGCAAAAGTAAAACTACTACGAACAACCTGCAAAGTCGACGTGGATAATAAGATAAGATAATGTTACTTATAGCCCAGCCGACCGCAAAGGGCCACATCAGGGCTGTCACCACGTGGGGGTGGGGGGTGGACTTAAAAAAATGTACAGTGGCTGGATCGCTGAATTCGGCGTCATTGTTGAAAGAAAGTCATAAGGAGACTGTGAAACTTGGAAAGAAAATATTTATCAGCTCGCATCGATCTAACTGTAGATTTTCTTATTAATTTTAAATTATTCATGTCTTATCCGCAAACAGCAAATTATGCGTTCTGTTCATATCTTTATCTGGCTCGATCTTTGAATTGTATAAATCTTTGTTTTGGTCAGCCGGCTTACCAATTTTTGTCTCGCCAAAATGTGCTCACTACAGTACAGAGAGAGGCAGTTGTGAATTCCTGCGGTACAGATACATTGTGTGTGTGTGTGTGTGTGTGTGTGTTGTGTTGTGTTGTGTGTGTGCTTTAAATAGTTATTTAAGGACTTCGTTCCAAATGCATCTGGCAGGCTACCTAACTTTTCTTCAGGTTGCTCTTTGATGTCACACTCACAGCTCAACTCATCATTGTCCTCCGCCCAGAAGCTCTCCCCGCGGACAGTATGAGCATCGATGTTGAATCGAGGGAGGGGAGTGGGAAGAGGGATTGCCCAAACACACAACCCACACCCCACGCCCTTCATGTACGGTCGAAATGGGGCCTGTGTCCCCTAATGTCGAAAAGTGCCCCCTGCCGATTGTGTTGGCAGTTTTTCTTGAATTTGATTTGTAAGCTTAAAACAACAAACAAACAAACATAAATGAAATAATGTTACAGGCAATGGAGGGGGAAAGGCTAAAAATGAGTTGGATTTAGTCGATCCACAAGGGTTTGAGGGAATGGGCGAACAAGGGGAGGGGGGAGGGAAGAGCGATGGAAAAAGTGAGCTAGCGGAGATGGCGAGGCAAGTTGGGAGGGAAAATTGTGTCGCAAAGTCCATACAGGTTCAAGGAATGTATTTAATTGATTATGCATAAAATCTTCACCAGCACATAATGCATAGCAAACTGTAGGTGGGTGACACACAGGAAAGGGGAGACATTTGCTGCCACAATTAAATGCACAGTTCGCCAGGTTATTTGGTCCATAGTTCTTGCATGAGAGCCATAATGGTATTCATTTATTTGTTTATTTCATTTACTTTTATCAAGGGAGAATGACCGCGAACAATTTGAAATTCATTTTGTAACTTATATTTGAGCCATAATTTTCTGCAGAATCTTTTATATTTTCATGCATAGTAGGCAGTTATAGTACTCACACACACACACACACACACACACACACACACACACACACATATATATATATATTATATATATATGTATATATGTATGTATGACAGGAAAATTAATAATCATTTTAATATAGTCCATAATCATGCTGATCATTAGACTGTGAACCATAATGATGGCTTTTGCATCCGTTTTGAACAGTAGTATGTGTGCTGATTCCAAGACACAATTCATGTCTTTCTTTTTCAGGACTGCTGGAGGCTGCTCTAACACATAAAGTGTCCACACAAATGCAAAACAGACAATTGACCATAAGATACCTAAACCACCTGCAAATCATATGCAACCATTAGAAACATTTCATTGCGAAGTTTTGCATGGTAACAGAGGGTTTAGCATTTCCTCACCATGGCGCTCTGCACGAGACTGAGAATGCTTCATATACATCTCCAGGAACCCTTTCTTGCAGCAGGCATGGCAAACATCAAGCCATGTTTTCTTAAAAGTTGTGTTCTCCAAGGCCACCACCAACATGTCTGTATGCTGCAGGCAAACAGAAAACTTGCTAAACGTTGCGCTTTTGACGGAACGAAAAACTCCAACATATTTGGTCGTGAAAGATTAGCACAGGAGATCCACTGTTGTATTTCAAGGAGTAGGAATCAGTTACAGAGTTCTAGGATTCTTTCTTCAGGATCAAATGCTCGTTCAGTGTCGTCAGAACTGCGCAGCACATACTGCATGTACTCACACTTGGTACGGAGAGTGTACAGCACAAGTGCACCACTGTCCTTTTCGAGTGGGACAGACAAGACATGTCAGCCTCAAAGTCAGCTGGATCTGGATTTGGAGTTGAGGCTGTCACCGCAGAATCTGGATGATCTGTGGAAGAATTTATCAGCCAGAGGCTCTGGTTTCGATCTGGATCAGTTGGTGAGAGTTAGGAAGATGTGTTGGGGTTTTCAAGTGTGATCTGCCTTTTTTGATGTCAGTAAGTTTGTGTGTGTGTGTGTGTGTGTGTGTGTGTGTGTGTGTGTGTATGCATGTGAGGGCTAATGTTAGTGTTAGTGTTAGTGTATTTTAACGTGGTGACAGCCCTGATGTGGCCCTTGCGGTCGGCTGGGCTATAAGCAACATTATCTTATCTCCTAGTGTTAGTGTGTGTGTGTGTGTGTGTGTGTGTGTGTGTGTGTGTGTGTGAAAGTATGACTGTTTAGTTTACATTGTGAATTTATGCGTGCATACCTGTGCATTTTGCAACTTTCGAAGAGAGCGTGTATGCTTGTATTCTTTGACAGTTGTGCATGTGTTGATGTTTGTGTGTCAGTGTGTGCTCACATACATAGTTGTGTTTATGTTTGTATTCTATGCTTGTGGGGGCAGGGGTGAAGGATAAAGGGGGGGGGGGGGGGGGTATATTTCATTTTTTTTTGTAATTAAAAGGAATTTTTTCTCCAATGTTTATTCATGCACATGTCTAAGAAAGTGAGGTACTTGCACACCAGGTAATAGTAATAGTTGCTATTACTTTATTTCAGAAATTTTCACATGCCCCTTTTTTTCATATTCATTTACATATATATAATTTCTACTATCGTATACAGTGTAAGCCCCATGAGTAGCATGTATGCTATATGTGTTAGTATTATTGTTATACAATAATTATTGGTTGATATTATTATCACACTGTCAACAGCTAGCAGACTACAAGCACTGGAAGGAACTTGATGACATCAAAACCAATCTGGAAAGAGAACGAAGCAACGTTGCCAAGACCATGGCCTCTCTTGTTAAGGGCAAGGTGAAGAAAAAATTGTTTATTTGTTTTACTTTATTTTATTTCTTTCTTTATTTTTGTGTGTGTTAGCACTGAGTTGCATGTGTATGTGTGTGTGTGTGCTTGTGTGTGTGCGTGTGCTTGTGTGTGTACGTGTGTGTGTGTGTGTGTGTGCATGCATTTGTGTATGTATGTGGGCACAATTTGACTGTCTGTGCATGCGTATGCGTGTGCATGTGCTTGTGGGGGGGGGGGGGGGGGGGGGGGGGGGGTACAGGTGAAATTTCTTGTATTTATGTACTTGTGTATATAATACCTATCATAATCGTTATTTTATTTGTGTTTTACCATGTCAATATTGTTATTGTCTTAAATATGTATAGACTGTTACTGCTGATCATGCAACAAATTTCTCTTTTGTGAGATAATAAAGTATATATTGAATTGAATTGAATTTGTGGCAACATAGCCAGAGCTGACAGTGTATTTCATAAACAAAGTGAAGATCACAAAAATCAAAGATGATCATAACAAAGCAGACGCTGAGACTTTTCAGATGTTGATGATGCAATTGTGCATGTCCAGTGAATGAATTATGGGTTTAATGGACAGCACAAACAAGACCTCAAGCATTTTTTTTTTTTTCTGATTGTATGATGGGGATGCATACTTTTTTTTTTTTTCTAATGAGTAATTCCTGTTATTGACAAATCTTGGGAGTAATGTTTGATTGCTGTCTCATCAACCTTTTTCAAATAAGTACACAACATCTGAGTGCAAATCTGCCTGCATCCAACTTGGGGGGAAATAGCATTGCATGCCTTGACCTGTTTCTTCTTAAAACAGCCGGGCTGCTGCCAGTGTTGTGTGCGTTCTAGTGGTGTCAAGATGAGTTTATTGTTTCAGTTTCATCAAGGAGGCATCACTGTGTGCGGACTAGTCCATATACACTACACCACATCCGCTAAGTTTTGAGACTACACTACACATAATTTTTAGCTGATGGATAAATGAATTAACAACTAAGATGAGACAATTGAAGAAGAGGGTCTCGTGGCTATGACTCAGCGGATGTCTGACCTATGCATTAGCCCAACGCGCTGGTCAGACCTTGAGTGCCTACCTACCATGTTTTTAAAATTTTTTTTTATTGTAACATGCTGGTTGTCCTCTGTGTCTCCTCAATGGGTTGTAGAAGGCCCACAACTCTGCTGTATGTCTTGTCAATAAGATGAAAAAATGAGATCACTTTACACCTCGCCTTCAGTCTCTTCAGTGGCTGCCTGTCTCTGCCTGCATTGATAACAAGATCTGTACAGAGTACTTCGGCACCATAAATGGAGTCATTTCTGAAAATCTACCTGACTTCATCACGTTTAACAGAACCAAACAGACAGATTCATTCATTCTTTGGTAAACAAAATCTGAAAGTCCTTACGGTTAACTGCAAATCATTTAGACAAATTTGTTTCTTTGTTGACCCCCGATTCCTTCCTGCTTCTGTGCTTCCCCTTCAACCCCCCCCCCCACCCCCTCCCCGTCCACAGCAGATCCAAGCTATTTTGTTCTTTGAATAGCCGAGTTGTCTTGAGTACCCAACCAGTTTACTTCAGAAAACATCTCTACATCCTTAGACGCTCTTTGATCGTATCATGATTGGCAAACAAGCAGATGACAACAGTGTCTGCCCAAAACTCTGTGTGCACAATAGACTATTCCCCTGTAGTATCAGTCTGAATGTGCCGGGACCCGAGCACCAGAAACACAGCATGATCTGTCCTCATAGCGAATGGTTCTTATAACTCCATTTCCGTATGGATTTATCTGTTGTCATCACAGGCACCCAAGGAGAGCTCTGCAGAGAAAGAGAGGCTGACGCAGAGAGGCAAGGCCATCAAGGAAGAGATGAAAGCTGTCATGGTAATGATTTGCACCTTTGGTGATTTTGATTTCTTTTTTTCTTTTTTCTTTTTTTTTCTTTTGTAATTTTTCTGTGGTGGAATTGAAAGTTCTCGGAGGTACAGTGCATGCAGCATGCCAGGGAGCTTTGCTTGTTTTGTTTTAAACCTGTGTTGTAGGGAGGTGTGTGAAGAGTTAGGGTTCTTGGTTTAAGTATAAGGTGTGTGTGTGTGTGTGTGTGTGTGTGTGTGTGTGTGTGTGTGTGTTCATGTCTGCTTGATTTTTTTTTTTTAAAGTTAAACTGTCTCCCTCTCTTATTCTTGCTGTCCCACTCCCTCCCCTCTGTCTCTCTCATGCTGGTTTTCTCTCTCTCTCTCTCTCTCTCTCTGTGTCTCACTGTCTCTGTCTCTCTTTTTCTTTCTCTCTCACTCACTCCCTCCTTTCTCTCTCTCTCTCTCTCTCTCTCTCTCTCTCTGTGTCTCACTGTCTCTGTCTCTCTTTTTCTTTCTCTCTCACTCACTCCCCTCCTTTCTCTCTCTCTCTCTCTCTCTCTCTCTCTCTCTCTCTCTCTCTCTCTGACCCAGTTTCTCTCTCCTTTCTCATTTTTTTTATATTTTGATTCTGGTGTGTTTGTCCCAAGTAGTTAGTATACACTACAGAAATGTAATGATGGTATTATGAGCACCTTACTCTCTCAGCTCAGCTGCCTGCCCCAACTGAAATCCACTCTCCTCCCCCCTCAAAAAAACAAACAAAAAAAAAAAAACCACACACAGTAAGAGATCTGGACATATATCGATAAGTGTATGACACCTTGTAGTCAAAGCAGGTTTGGTATATGTGTAGATAGATTGGCAGGACTGGAACCAGATTTGAAATTTATGTAATCAAACACGATCTCCCATTTTGCGAATTTGTTGATCCATTACTTTTGGAACCAGATTTGAAATTTGATGTAATCAAACACAATCTCCCGTTTTGCTGAATTTGGCGATCCATACTTTTTTTTTTTGTGTTTATGAATTTATTGCTCTTCATGTTCAGTCTAATGTCTCATGATTGTGTTATGTGTGTTAAGCCGTCGTGGCTGATTGCGGAACAGACTATGATGAGGCAGGCGCTGCAGTTGCCTGCTGATCTCCACCCTCTCACTGTAAGTAGCTGGTTCGTTTCTTGGGTCAAGAATGTGAAAATTCTGCTATTGTTATCAGCCAGTCGGAGAACATTTCTTGTAAATAAGTGCAAATAAAAAGATAAATTGATAAGTAAATGAATGAATAGATAAGTAAAAGCAGTACTTAGAAAGAAAACATTTCCTTCTTGACCTCAAGGTTTTGAAAACATTTTACCTTTTTTTTTGCGTCAAAGATTATGGTATTGTTAAATGGACGGGGGGGGGGGGGGGGGGGGGAATAAAAAAAGAATTTGAGACTGGGATTTTAAAGCTGTGTCATTTTTGTTCTCCTCTTTCTAGATTTGTCAGGTGATCTGCTGAGTTTTGTCAACTCAGTCATGATTGATCAAGACTTTTCCACTGCTTGGAGTGATTCGCTCAGGATCTAAACTGTGAGATAAGTCAAAAGTTTCTCTGATAAGACTAACGGTGGTCTGTGCAAGTCACTGACTCAAAGAAGGCTTGTACACTGGATGGTTTTTGTTGGTGTCTGAATGTCTCAGTTTCTAGAGCCAGGGATTAAAGTAGTCATTCTTGCATGCATGTGTGTGTGTGTGTGTGTGTGGGGGGGGGGTGTATATGTGTATGTGTGGTGTATTGAGTTTGTGTGTGCTCGCGCGCGCACGCGTGTGTGTGTGTATGTGTGTGTGTGTGTTGTGTGTGGTGTGTGTGTGTGTGTGTGTGTGATCATGTATGTGTTCATGTGTGTGTGTGTGTGTGTGTGTGTGTGTGTGTGTGTGTGTGTGTGTGTGATCATGTATGTGTTCATGTGTGTGTGTGTGTGTGTGTATGTGTGTGTGTGTTTCAGCCCCACACAGAGGATCAGCATGTGCAGATCTGGAAAGGCACTATAACTGATCCAGGTAAAAAAAAAAAAAAAAATCTTCTTTTAATCAAATGTTAATGAAAATACATTAACCTGAACAATGTTTTCAAAAGAATGAAAGATGAGCGTAGGATAAGACCAAGCATTCTGTTCAGCTCAGCTGGTTTGCTCTCTGGTTGTCTGTCCTTGAAATGTCAAAATCTAATTGTGTGATGATGTTGAATTTGTCTAGCTGGGAGTCTGTACAAAGCCTGGTTGGTGGTATCAGTCTTGGAAGCAAGGAACGTAGCCCCAAGATTTTTTGAAAAGCATCTCACTGCCATTTTGGGGGGGGGGGGGATCTTTCTGCTCTGGCTGGTCTGTCAGTCTGTGCTTCCCACGCACGCAGGTGGATAGACATTAACCCTCTGCCTACCACATGACTTTGTGCTATATGACTAAGTGAATACCTTGCCAAGAGAGGTAACTCTGCAACACATACACGATTGCCATAAAGAAACCTCAATAAAAAATTTGTTTTTAACTTACCTATTCTCTAAAAGTAATGAAAAAAATTCAAAGACATCACTCCATCCAAAAACAGCCATTTTTTTTCCCATTTATAGTGAACTGGTACACGAGGGAAAAAAAAAACGAACAGACTAACTCTACTTCGGTGTTCTTGGTGCTAAAACAATTTTCCCTAAATTCACTGTACCCACAGAATGTCATGGATTAGGTGCACAGAGTGATTTTCTAAGTCTAAACAAAGTATTGAACCCAAATAAAGTCATTCTGTATGGTCTGCACACTAAATAATCAACTTTTGTTGTGAAGGCAAAAAAAACCCCAAACTTCAACAATTTTGTTAAACTGAAGGCATCACATACAAGAAGATTTGTCTTTTTAACTACTGAGGGGAAAAAATAACAGGAACAGATTACTGAATACTGGACTTTAGATTGTGATGGAATTCAGCAAAAATGTGCTTTTGCACAAGTGCACTGAGCAATCCCCCCCCCCCCCCCCCCCCCCCCCCCCCCCCCCACACAGACACACACTGTGGTGATGATATACCTCTTGTCTGTCTCCTCTTTGCTTTTTGATAAACAGGCAGTTTTTATTTTCGGCCAGAGTTTATGTTCATCCTTTTCTGCTTGCTTTTGTGCAGCAAATAAATTTGTTTCTCGTTAAAAGTCTGCCAAAATTCATCTGAAATCAAAAGACTAAAGGTGACGCTCCCACAGGCAAATCATGGGACACACCCACTGACTCACTCGGTTTCCTGCTATCAAAACAAAGGAAACTTTTTGGGGGCTTCACTTCTTGTAGCCAACCACTCTAGTCAACAGTTTAAGAATCTCTAGCAAGTTTTGTTTTTTTAATTTTCCTTTTTGGGGGGGCTGGGCCCAGCAGCAATGGGCTATTCAACATCGTCATAATCATCGCCCGAATCATTATCGATTCGGGCCTCAAAATCAGTCACCAGTTGATCTTTATTTATAACTAGGTCAAGATCGACGTCCGAATCGTCTCGCTTCAAATCTTCTTCAAGAGTGTAACCCGCAAATACGCTCGCTTCATCAATATCACTTCAGTAAATGAATTCTACAAGTTGCATAGTTACTTGATCTGCCATTTTCCAGAAAATCTTCGTGAAAAAAAGCCGAACTTTGAAAATTCACAGCAGCGAAACTACTCCACCAAAACTCATGCAACAAAAAACAAAATGGCGTCCAGAAACTTCCGTACCGGAAGACTCTTCTGTCGCGATTGCATTCTTGGATATGCGATGGTGAAAGCGAAAGTCATTGACCTAGTATTCAGCGGTCGATCTCGGTCAATCCGGTATTCAGATAGAGGAAATCTCGCGGTCGATCTTCGTCGATCAGGTAGGCATTGGGTTAATCCAGCATCATACATGCAGGTAGGCTTTTGACTGAAACAAATTAAAAAAAATAATCATAATGACTCAACTGAACAACATTTGTTCACGTTGTTTGGTGGAGTCATTATAATCATTGTTTAAAATTTGTTTAGATCTTCATCTGCAGTTGCCTCACTTTGCAACTTATTTTGACTGAAAGCGTTTTTAACGCCCCTATGTTTCATTTGATGAATGAGGAGTTAAAAAAAAATGTATGATCAGTGTACTCTACATGGCTGGCAACTCCCACATTACATCATTTGGGCGTTATTCTGCAACACTTTACCCATCCTTATTAAGAAAAAAAATGAACCCCCACGCCCCACATGTACGGAACAAAATCGTAAAATTCTGGAATTTTTTTTCAAGAAATTCTGGAATAATTCCAGGTATGATTCTTAAATCAGCAAAATTCCAGAAAAAAATTCGGGAGGGATGGCAGCTATATGCAGTATGGGCAAGGTATAAGTAGAGCGGAACAAGTCTGGGAACTTTCTGAACTGGTTCATTAGACCATCGTGTAGTAGTAGGCCTGCATCGGTGGTAGCTGACCATGGATAGAGTAAATCCTACCAAATATTTAGCTGTCTGTCTGCTTGAGCCAAGCAGCGTCACCTGTGGCTGTACAGACCGATGCGAGATTGGCAGTCTCTGTCGCAGCGGTCACATCTGTATGCTGACACTGGTTTGTTGGCTGTCATCCCCTTTCTGCGGGCTCGCTTTTCTGCTGCAGCCGCTGTCAGTTTGTCTTCACCAATCTGCAGCTGTTTCTTGAGAGTGCTTCCCCAGCTGTTGCTGTCTGCTGCGAGGTCCTCCCAGGACTCGGTGTTGATCTCAAGGGCCTTCATGTCTCTTCCCAACTGAGTCTGCAGCAAACTCAGCTCTGGGTAGGAGCCGGTCGGGGCAGAAAACCCCACATGACTCTGATGGGATTCGAACCCACGACCTCCCAGCCGGGAGTCCACGACGCTGACCACTTCGCCACCGCGGCTGGTCACTTTGGTCATCTTCATTCAGGTAATTTTTTTTTTTTTTTTTTTATATAATGGTCAATGTGATTGTTGCTGTGATTTCTTCCATGCGCTGTGAATGCACACTGCGCGCGTGTGTCTTGGTTTAATGCTCATGTGGAAGACTGGCACACAACCAACCATTTAAGGATCTGGTGGAGAATGGGGGGGAGGGGGGGTTGACTCTATGAAGATTCAAACCACGGACTTTCTCACTGGCAAAGCAAGTGCATTGTCCACCAGGCCTCCCTTTTCACCTTGCTGACCAGTGTCCAGACTGAAGGGATGGGCTCGCCAGCTTTGGGTTGAAGTAGTTTACGTTGTCTCGCCTGAGTTGGACTGATTTACTGTATGAATTTGATGCTGCTCTCCTTGTTTTAGCTATGTTTTGATATCTCATGGATTTGAAAATAACGTTATATGTGAAGTCTTCCTTTTGAACTCTGTAGCTGAAGATTTTTTTTTTTTTTTTTTTTTTTCTGATCCTGAGGCAAAAAAAAGGTTGAGTATCAGAACTTTGGAATGAAAAAACCCCCCAACCCAACATAATAATGAGAACAACATGGATCTGTGAGACTGGAAAACCTCTGGGGTTTTTTTTTTTGTTAGCTTATTCTTAGTGTATTTATCTGTTCATCTGCTGCATGCTGTGGATTCATGGCGTACGGATGTGGTGCAGCAATGTGTTTTCACACACTGACATATCCTTGGAGAAACTGAAACTCTACAACATTCAGTAAGGTACAGCAAGATGTGAACTTATAGTTGCACACTTTGCCTGTAACTTGGGTACTGCAGGCTGCCCACAGGCCATGTCTAAGATGAAGATAACATCTGACTGCAGTCTGTTCTTCTTTCCATGCTTTTACCCTGTTTCAGGTCGTGTCAGTCACATCCAGTTTGGTGAGCAGCGCGGACTCTTGAAGTTCAGGTATGTGCCCCCTCCCCCCCCCCTTTTCTTTTTTTGTTGTTGTTTTTCTTCCCTACAGTTTGTATACTTATCCCAGAGTATCAGATTGTCTGTGCACTCGCGTCACTGATGCAAACATGTTTTTAAATGACGTGGCGTACTTTGACTGGATGTGCCGATCGGGTGCTCATCAATCAGCTGATGTAGATCATTGATCAGAAAGCCTGTTGAGTGGCAGTGCATCACATGTTTTGTTAAGAATATTGCATCGTTTGTAGTTATTATCTCATCTTGGGAGCAAGAGTTGCCCTGCTTGTTCGTTATTTACCATGTTTTCTGTTCCCTGCCTCATTAAAGAGTTCTTTGTCGTCGTGTGGTTATCGTCATTCTCGTTATTTATGGACAGCTCGGTGGGCCCCAGGGCTGTGTACCTCCAGGGCATGGCGGCAGAGCTGGAGCAGTCCTTACTTCACAGTGCTGCCACCTGTCTGATGGACAGAGGTTATTCCCCTTTGGCCTCGCCGGAAATGTTTCGCTCTGTGGTTGTGGTATGTGAGTTTTAAACCTGTTCAGATTGGCAGTCTTTTCTTTCTTTCTTTTTTTTTTTAATCTTTTTTTTTCTAAAACTTTGAGCCAGGTACTTCTGTCAACAGCTGATTTTATCGTTACTGTGTGTAAACATGGCCATTTAAATTTTCAGGCTTTGTAGCCTTTATCAAATTACAAGTCAGCTTTTTTCTTTTTCGTTAATTTTTGTTTTTGTTTGTTTGTAAATCATCTGCCTGAAATAAGGTCAAACTCACACAGCCGCATGACCCTTGGGTCAGTGAAAGGTTACAGAGGTTCATTGTGTCTGGGGCACAGCATCATGGGAAATGAGACTCATCCTTTTTTCCGCTGCCTTAACCTTTCCTGACCCGAGTCAGGTTCCAGTATACTACTTGGTGGACAGGAGGGGTTTTCAGCTCATAATAATGGGACCTCGTGAATGGTTCCAAGTCATTAACGTCAGCACCGCAGGCGAACTCTTTGACCATGTGACTGCGAGCTCCTCTAATGAAATCATTGCTTGGGGTCAAAAAAAAAAATTCATTTTTTAAATGTGTACTATTACTGGGAGCCAGAATAGCTCGGTTGGTAAGAGCGCCGGACTCATAATCTTGGTGATCCTGGGGTTGTGCGGTTCAAATCTCTGCTGGGCCATTTCGGTACAGTGGGATTTTTCCCTCGGAGTTAACATTGGTTCTAACTCCATTTTCTAAATAGTCCTTCAAATGAGACTATAAACCAAGGTTCCGTACGTGAACGCACGCATAACATCTTGCACACACGTTAAATCCCATAAGAAACTTTCGGAAGAGAAGGCCCGTTTAGCCGTTGGTATGGATGACACGTTACACATAGCACGCACTCTGTGAAAAATCAAAAGAATGAAAGAGTTGTTAAACTGAATGAAAGTATGAATGATTGTGTAGCTGGCTTTAATCTGATCATGTCATAATAATAATAGTGATGATGATGATGATGACGGCGATATTTTGCACGTGACGTGTGATCGGATTTTTTGTCTCAACAGGAAGGCTGTGGGTTGGAACAGGAAGAGGTGAGTTACGGTTCTTTAGATTATTTTTTTCTTGCTTGAGTTATTACTCTTTGCTAAGTTTACAAAGAAAAAGTCTGTTTTTGGTTGTTTAGTTTCTTTGTTGAAAAAGAAATGTCGTTTTTGTTTTTCATCCAAGATCAGTGCAAATGCCTTCGTGGTGTGTATGAATGTGCACAGTCATGACCTGTGTGTGCGCATACATGTGGATGCACGTGCTAGTATGTGTGCGTGGACGCTGACATACACACATATCATCACTACTGTCTCCATTTATATACAAATCACACATTAGTAAATTCAAACACTGAATGTGTATGCATTTTATTGTAGACACATAATAAAGACACATGCACACACAGATATATACACACACACACACACACACACACACACACACACACAAAAACACATGTCATACCTACTCACACACACACACACACACACACACACACACACACACACACACACACACACACATATTTTGCTGTATTACACATCCAGGAGAACATTGTTGTCCAGGAGACTTGAGTTCATCATTTGATTTTACAGGTCCTAAGTCTGGAGGCCAAGGAAGAGGAAAGGGAGACAAATGCCTACTACTTGAAGGGAACTTCTCTCCTTTCTTATGCAGGTACTTCTAAACTGAAGTCAGATTGTTCATTTGTTGATATTGGCATAGTACTTTGAATGTTATCATTATGGGTTTTTTAAAAAAATTTTTTTTATTTAAATTTTTTTTTAATTTTATTTTTGTAATGCGTAAAGAATGTTAACTTTTATAGGGTGTTGAGTGTGAAAATTGCATGGAATTTTTGCAAATCAAGGGATGTGATTGTTTGTGATGCTCTTTAAAAAAAAAAAAAAAAAAATCTTGGTGATCCTGGGGTTGCGGGTTCGAATCCATGCCGGGCCATTTCGGTACAGGGGGATTTTTCCCTTGAAGTTGACATTGTTTCTGACTCCGTTTCCCAAACAGTCCTTCGAATGAGACTAAACCGAGGTTCCTGGGTGAACGCATGCATAACATCTTGCACACACGCCAAATTCCATCACCAACTTTCGGACCTGGGGTTGCTGACCCACGGAGTTGCCTGGATTTAAGTTGAACGGAGCTTATGATCAGGGCTAGTACTGTTCTTGGGATCTCCTTCAAATTGCGTATTGTTGTTGTTGTTGTTATCAAACCTCAGAGATTCACCATCTTCGGGGACACTTTCTTGGAAACGTTTGAGATGAAGTTTAAGTTCCTCAGAGCACCAGTCGCCATGGCAAAGTGGTTAGCGTCATGGACTCCAGGGTAAGAGGTTGTGGGTTTAATTCTCATTCTGATTCGACAGGCTCGTTCCTAGAGCTGAGTTGTGTTGGGAAGACTGGGACCACACAGTGGAGATTCATCCACTTTATGGATGCATTTGAGAGTTTTGCTCTGATTTTCCTGACCAACATTGCAGGTGTCTGTATATCTTCGGCCGGGTTGACCCCTGGATATATTATGAAAGTAAGCGTAGAGTACAGCCCTGTCATGCAGTCTCAGACCAGAATGGAAATCCGTAGCATCATCTTCATCATCCTCATTCTCATTGATCAGCATAAGAAAAAAAAATCCCCAAATTCTGTGGTCCTTCATGCCATGCTGTCATGGTGACCTAAGTTTCCATGTTCTCTCCACATCTGTGGCTTTGGATTGATACCTTCAGGGTCACCGGTATTGGTGATTCCATGGGGACTGTCGTTTGACGGACATGGTGGCACCCTCAGGACGGAGAGCTCACTCACACCGGCTCTGTGACTTAGCAATTATCGTCATCAGCAGTGGGCTTAGTTGGTGGTGTCCTGCGTATGTTAGATCAGAGCAGGCGCCACTGAACACCACCAAAGTGACTCGGCGGCAGTGCAGTGTCTTCTCGGTGGGTTGCCTCTTGACGACTTCGACATTGACTGCTCCCTGTGGATTGCCGGTACCGGGGCTGCGGCGGGCCGGTCTGTGGCTGTGGACGGGGTGTCGGAATGAGCGGCGTGGGTGCACTGCCACTGAGGTGACGCAGAAGATGAGACGGCAAAAGGGAAAAGAAGTTACTGAGAGCATAGTTTGTCCACAGTTTGTCAGAGCCTCATTCGTGCAAAGGTGGCGTAATGTTTCAAAGAATTTTAACTCTTTCATCCCTACAACCCGGTTTTCCGGTTTGCAGAAATCCTACCCTTCCTTCCTGCAGCCTGGAAAATCGGTTCTTGCGGTAAGCACTTTGAACTTCGCGTGAGTCGTGTCATCGGTACACGTCATGACCGGGTCACTCGCATGGCAGTGTTTATGAATGGAATGGATGCCAGACGGCCCCTACAGCGTGGGAAAGTGGTTGCCGCTCTATTCTGGCCGGTTTGCTACTGCATAGCAGTTCTCACTTTACACTTCTTTTTTTTCTTCTCTAAATCCAGGAATGAAGGGAATACTCATATTATAAGGATCTAGGAACAAGAGGAAGTAATGGTTCATAGAAAAGTAGGAATGAAAGAGTTAAATATGTTCCAAAACGAATTTCTGTGACTGTGCAAAAATTTTCACACCTTGGTAGAACAGATTTTCAGGTATTAGAGTTGAAATGAAGTATCCAGTTTGTTCATGTAGAAAAAAAAACAAAACAAAAAGAACTACAACAATGTTTGCATTTGTCAGAACATCGGAAGTCTTTGCTGCGTGATGGTTCAGCAATAACTCTGTCAGTTTGTTTGCCGCAGGGTAAAACAGCTTCCAACATATAACAGATTACATGAAGTATTCCTTCGCTCAGGCAGATGAAGCCAAACAGGCCAGGCAGGACAGACTGTCAAGGCTGAACTCAGAGGAGTTGAAAGGGTTTAAGGAAGGTTTCTTAAGGGTTTTCACTCTCTTGTATCTTTTAAGTCTGCAAACTTTAGAAAACATTCCTTGAATGTATTAAAAAAAAAAGCGTTTTTGGAAAGATTTTTTGGGTATTTTTCCAAGTAAAATACATGTGAACTCTGTGTTGCATTTCTGCAACAAAGTGTGTAGTGGTGTAGTTTAAAAAAAAAAAAAAAAAAAAAAATTTTTTCAGCATTCCTGACAAGGATGCAGCTGAGGAAGGAGTGTCTT
>CM065735.1:44052010-44074510 GCA_033310375.1 Conus canariensis
TTATTTGCATAATGTCTTTAGTTTTTCAGCAACTTTTTTTTCTCCCCACACTTTAGTTTGGTTTCATTTACTACCCTTCACTGGCTGCTTTGGGGGTGCTATTGGATTCTTTTTTGCACCCTTGGTGGTGAGAACACCACGGTATTATGGACTGTGGTGTGTCTCTATTTGACGCCAGGAGTGCAGACACAACCAGCCGTGTCTCCCTGATGAGTTCCGATCCAGCGGACGAAAGGCCTCGGGGCAGGCAATACAAATATATCTGCCTTCAAAAGGGATTACGATGGTTACGAAAGGCCTCGGGGCAGGCAATACAAATATATCTGCCTTCAAAAGGGATTACGATGGTTCCCTTATGCAGCTAGTGAAGAGTTTTCATATTTGTAATATATTTTCTTAATTTCATGTTCCCTGTTTCTCCATCTTCAACCCCCACCCACCCTCCTTGAGTCCTTATCTTTGACAAGTCATTACTATGAAGACAGTTGAGTTGTTGGCCTGCGCTTGTTTTTTCCCCCACTATTAGATTGTTCGTCTATGTATTTGTCTGACTTTATTCAAGTTTAAAAGGCTGTGCCAGTCTTGAATAAAAGTTACTCTGTGTTAGGTTTTCTTATGGGAGCAAAACTTACCCCACTTGTTTCCTGTCATCTTAGTCATTTATTCATTCATCCATTGGTAAATCCTGCACAGTGTGGTCTTGAAAATTAGCAGATGTGCTGTAGCATATATGAACAAGTCTGCATTTGGTGACACTTCCCTGATGAAACTGAAACTGGTGTGTGTGTGTGTGTGTGTGAATACTTTCCATAAATTCTTTGTTTTAGGAAAACACTGGTGTGTGTGTGTGTGTGTGTGTGTGTCTGTCTGTCTGTAAATACTCTCTGTAAAGTCTTTGTTGTAGGAAAACGCTGGTGTGTGCGTGTGCGTGCGTGCGTGTGTGCGTGCATGCATGCGCGTGTGCGTGTGTGTGTATGTGTGTAATACCTTCCCGAAATTCTTTGTTGTAGGAAAACGCTGGTGTCTGCCGATAAACTGGCGCCTTCAGAGAGTCTGCGTTCGGAGGTTCAGATATGGGCCCCAGGTCTTCAGCAGTATGTGCCGGTGAGAGAGAGAAGGCGTCTGGGTAATTCTGGCTTGATGTCCTCAATTCCTTAATCACCAGAGGGAGGTAGAGCAGACAGGGATGAAATGCAGAAGTCAACGATTCCCACATGATGTCGGTGAAGAACTTGACATGTACACTTTGTCTGTCTCTTATTCGTCCCATCTCTCTTCCTCTTCTCCACACTTTGATTCCATTTTATTCACTCCAGTTCTCTTTTCCACACTTCGACTCCTTCGTACTTGTCCCATCTCTTCTCCTCTTCTCCCTTCTTCCCCTTCTCACCACCTTTTGAAATTTTTAAATCATTTCCACACTGACTAAGGTCTTTTTTGTTTGTTACATGCGTTGGTTTCTTTTCCTAGTTTAAAAAAAAAAAATGTTTTTGTGATTTTTTTTGTTTACCTGTTTAGTCTCCCAGTTTTACCAGCATGATCCTGATGAAATGCTAAAATCCCCAGTGAACTGATGAATTCTGGGGGAAATGCTGAAATCTCCAGTGAACTGATGAATTCTGGGGGAAATGTTAAAATCCCCAGTGAAATAATGAATTCTGGGGGAAATGCTAAAATCCCCAGTGAAATAATGAATTCTGGGGGAAATGCTAAAATCCCATGTGAAATGATGAATTCTGGGGAAATGCTAAAATCCCCAGTGAACTGATGAATTCTGGGGGAAATGCTAAAATCTCAAGTGAACTGATGAATTCTGGGGGAAATGCTAAAATCCCAAGTGAACTGATGAATTCTGGGGGAAATGCTAAAATCCCAAGTGAAATGATGAATTCTGGGGGAAATGCTGAAAATCCCAAGTGAAATGATGAATTCTGGGGGAAATGCTAAAATCCCAAGTGAAATGATGAATTCTGGGGGAAATGCTAAAATCCCAAGTGAAATGATGAATTCTGGGTAAATACTGAACATCCCTGGAGCTCAGGAAGCCCTGCATCTATTTCAATTTTTTTTTTTGTTTGTGTAAAAAGACATGAGATTCGACCAGAAACTGTTTGAGTCATGAAAAGTGCTTTGACCAATGTTAGGTAGGTACTCAAGGTCTGACAATTGCATTGGGCTAATGCGTAGGTCAGACATCTGCTAAGTCATAGCCATGAGACCCTGTTCTTCAATTCTCTCATCTTAGTCGTTAATTCATCTGTCCATCAACTTTAAATCATGCGTAGTGTGGTCTCAAAACTTAGCAGATGTGGTGTAGTGTATATGGACTAGTCCGCACGCAGTGAGCGACACCTTGATGAAAGTGAAAGTGAAACTGAAGCTTTTAGTATTGGTTTGTGATGTTCACCTCTCAGCCAGTGACGTCATTTCCAGCAGATGAAGATTCCAGTTTTGCACCTTGATGTCGACAGCCAAGTCAGCCTCAGGTGAAAAGCATTATGAAAAGTTGGTGATGACTGTAGTTGTACGCTGACACAGGTGATGCAGAAGGTCTCTCGAAAATATCTGACAGTGGCAGAACTTACTCTTTCGCCTCTGGGAGACCAACATGCGCTTATGAAGGTTCACAAAACTCTAATCATATCTATTATGAGTCTCTGCTGCGGCTGTGACTTCCAGGTATTTGTGGAAACTTTCAGGCTGTCCTTTGTAAGGGTAAAGAGGTGTGTCTGTAGGGGCCGGAACAGCTCAGTGCTAAAGCGCCAGACTCGTAAACTTGGTGATCCTGGGGTTGCGGGTTCGAATCTCTGCCGGGCCTTTTCGGTGCAGCAGGATTTTCCCCTCGGAGTTGACATTGGTTCTGATTCCATTTCCCAAACTGTTCTTTGAATGAGACTATAAACCGAGGTTCCGTGTGTGAACGCACACATAACATCTTGCACACACCTGAATTCCCATCTCCAACTTTTGGAAGAGAAGGCCAGTTTGGCCGTTGGCATGGATGACACGTTACACATAACATGCACCTTCCCTGAAATTGGAGTATAGCTGCCTTAATGGCGGGATAAAAAAAAACGGTCATACACACAAAACTGCACTTCCTTTGTTTAGTAGATGGGATTAATTCTTGCCTGTGTATACAGGGAGTGGCCGCAGGAATATCGGCCTGGGTACGCAGAAAAAAAAGGTGTGTCTGTAGTACACTTACTGCCAGGTTGCCTGCCTGTACACAGTTCACCCTGTTGAGAGTCATTTCACTGAACCACCTTCATCTGACTCACCAGCTTTTGGAAAACAATCCGCTCTTTGATAAGAAATGTGAAGTATTCAGAGAACAATATCAGGTGCTTTGTGTTGAATACTATTTTGTTTAAAAAGGGGGAGAGGTGGCACGAAAATTTGACCATTTTCTTTCAAAAATCATGTTTTGGGTTTTATATCTTTTTTTTGCTCGAGAAAGTCTGTTGAAACCATCTGCAGTGTTCATTTTGTCTATTTTCACATTTTTCTGAGTAAAAAATGACTTTATTTGAAGGAGGTGTGTGAGAAAATTGCTCAACTTCTTTATTTCAAACGTTGTTTTCTCAAAATCACTTTTTTCGACAACGGTTGATGTGCAAGGAACACAATATCTCTGGATCCAGACTAGCTAGCCTGGTAATTTTTTTTTTCTTTTGATCAGAAATTATTTCTGCGTGCAATTACATTTATTTATAAGTCAAAACAGCACTTATTATTTGCTATTTCTACTTGAAAAATTCAAAAGCAACGAAAAGCAAAGCCTGATAGCCACCATATGGAAAAAAAAATATTCAAAAAATAGCAGTCTAGATGTATAAAAATCCTTTTGTAATTGCATTACTATAGCTCAGCAAAACAAGAAAAGTCATGTTTCAAGTGCCTAACATGTCTGCTATGATAGAAATACAGTTCTTGTTATGAACCGGTTTTTTTTTTTTTCATTTTTCATCATTTCGCCCTATTTGTGGTCCCCAAATCACACAAGAGCTTTGAAATCACCCAAATATGTTTTTTTTTTCCATGTTTTTTTTTTTTTTACATAAACAATAGAAAAAAAACGAAGAAGTTTTAAAAGAACAATGGTTTAATTGTCATGCCACCTCTTGCCTTAATGTCGTCTTTCCGTTCATATACATGTGGCTGCCTGGCTAACTAAAAAGGCTGTGTGTTGGATTGATCTGATTTTCAGATGGCGTGTGTGAGCATCCACAACGATTATGCCAGCCGTCGTCTCATGTCCAGGGCATCTAATGGACATCCTCTTCATATGGTGGGCAGTGTGTGTGTGTGTGAGAGTGTGTGTGTGTGTGTGTGTGTGTGTGTGTGTGTATGTGTGTGTGTGTGTGTGTGTGTGTGGTATGTGTACTTGCTTGAGTGCATTCGCTTTTTGTGTGTGTTTGTAAATGTGTGTGTGTGTGTGTGTGTGTGTGTGTGTGTGTGTGCGTGTGTGTGTGCGCGCGCGCATATGTGAGTGCATAACTATAAAAAGTGACAGGGCTGTGTCTGCCGTGAGAAAATTCCAGTTCTTCTGGAAAAGTAGATCCGTCAGCTTTCCCAGTGAAGACAACGCTGCGCAAGTGACTTTGTGATATCCGTCCTTTTCCATGTAGACGAGAGCTGAACTCCGCAGACGTTTGGAGAGAGACATTATTAGAGTATATATCATGTAGGTTCTGTGAACTCCCACAAGGAATTGGCGGCTGTAATAACAGTTTGTGGAGCGTCACACTCATGCTCCACTGGGCCGTTTCGGTAAAGGGGGATTTTTCCCTCTGAATAACATTCATTCTGAGTGTGTTTCTTGCAAAGACCTCTGAAAACTGAGGTTCCTCACGTGAACTCACAGGTAACGTCTTGCATACCCATAAAATCCCATCACCAGCTTTCAGAAGCTAAAACAGATTTTGGCCGTTGGTATGGATGACACTTATACACATTGCAGACACCGAAAGACTGAAAGAACGAATGAAAAACCGAATGACTGAGATTCCAATGAATGACAGGGGGAAACTACAGAATGTAGCACCTAGCAGGCCGCTCTTCAGTTGGCTCTACCCAGGTAGGCAGCCTGTTGTGTAAATCAGAAGTGTGGATGGTAAAGCGCTTAGAGCTTGTCTCTAGCAGAGGATAAGCGCTGTGTAAGTACTCTTAATCTTAACAATATGGAAAATTTATTAGTTGAAACCTTTTTTTCCATTCCACAAGCTAGTATAACAGGGAATTCAGAAGGTAAAATCTTTGTTAAACAAAGAAATACTAACAAAAGAGCATTTTGTTGTTCTAACAGAGTTGTAAAACTGTGGAATGCAATTCATTTTGAAATGGGGGGGGGGGGGGGGGGGGAAGGATCTAAGTGTCAGGATGTACAGACGAAAAAAAAAAGAAAAAAAGAATGCTTTAAAAAACCCAAATGTATGAAAGAGTGGGAAGGGATGGAGGAGGGTAGGGGACAGTAATAGTAAGACGGGGGGTCTCTTTGCCCTCTCCCCCCTCCTTCCCCCCCCCCCCCCCTCCACAACCAGCCCCCCCCCCACCCCGCCAGCCCCCACAACCTCACTCTGTGGGGAAGGAGGTTTGTTTGTCAAGGTAACACCAGAGTGTTTTGAAGAATGTTGGTGTCGGTGGGCAAAGCTTGCCGATTTGTTGACCACAGTTTTGTTTCTGAGCAGTAGTGATAATCTGAACACAGGAACTAAACGGCTGCTCAGAGCAAGCTACTTAGTTCTGAGAGGCAGGGGAGTTTACAGCTCGCCCGCAGCTGCAGAGGCCAAGCCGTGAATGCAGGTCAGGGAAAGGGGTGTTTTCTGCAGGCCACTCCCCACCGGCCAGCTAATCGTGCTGTACTCGGCGAACTGAATGTCATCTGTGCATAGCCGGTCTGGCAGCAATGTGTTCGGCATTGTTGAGCGGCCATTACAGATGGGGCTGTCGGTTTGATAATTAGTGGTTGTCATGAAAAATGTAATATATCTGTGCTCTTCAGATGACTGAATTGGCGAATTCCCGACAATTCTTTTAATACCAAACTCGACTAAGTTTATTTTCCTGTAGATAATGTAGATACGGCATGAAAGCTTGTTTACAAGTGGTCAGGTGATATTCAAACAATGACAACACACACACAATTGTGCAAAAATAACGTCATCACTTTCTGGGTATTTAATTTTCCCTAGTTAACTAGCACACAAGTTTGATACATGCCTCTGCTCGGACTACAGCAACAAAAATGTTGGATCAGAAATGTGTAAGCCTTGCTTGTTCGGCCCTTTCACAAAGTGTCTCGCACGGGACGGAAAAATAAAGCTTTGACTTGGAAACTGCAGTGGTATGTAGCATGACCTTAGCATGGGGCGGGTTTATTTTCAGTCGTGTTTTCGAGCGGGAAAGGGTGGGAGTGGAGGGAAAGGGGAGGGGGGTGTGTGTGTGTGTGTGTGTGTGTGTGTGTGTGTGTGTGTGAGTGTGTGTGTGTGTGTGTGAGTGTGTGTGTGTGTGTGTGTGTGTGTGTGTGTGTGTGTGTGAGAGAGAGAGAGAGAGTGGGGGGACGAGAGTCAGGAGTTGTTATGGAAACAATACAGTTGAAACTGTCTATTCCAGGAGCAGGGGGTGGTGGGGGGGGGGGGGGGGGGGAGGAGAGGATCTAAGCATCAGGATGTACAGACGAAAAAAAAAAAAAGCTCTCAAAAACCAAGTCTATGAAAGATTTGGAGGGAGTTGGGGGGAAGGGGGTGGATGAGGGTAGTGACAGTAAAAAGAAGGGTTTCTTTCCCCTCCCCTCTCCCACCTGCCTCCCTCTCCACTTTCTACCCCCCACCCCCAACACCACCCCTCCCCCCCTCCCCCCCCCCCCCCCCAGCCTCTCTCTGTGAGGAAGGAAGTTGTTTGTCAAGGTAACACCAGACTGTTTTGATGAATGTCGGTGTCCATGGGCAAAGTTTGCTGATTTGTTTACCACAGTTTTGTTTCTCTTCCCTGTCAATACTCCCCCCCCCCCCCCCCCCCGTCCACATACTTCCTCACCCCTTCCTCTTCCTCCTCTTTTGTCCTTCCAGAGTGGATGAAGTGGAGGATGGGTGTGGGGTGATGGTGGGGGTTGGTGGGGGGGGGGGGGTGTCAGTGAAGGGGAATTAGTTTTTGTGGTTGACGTTTGTGGTCTGTCCAGGTGTCTGGTGTTGCCATGGATGCGGCTGTTGCCGTGGCCAGCATCTTGGAACACACCTGTACCCAGGTAACTCTCTCTCACTCTCTCTCTATGTATCATTAATTTTTTTTTTTTAAAGATTATTTGGGGTTTATTTACATCCCTGTCTGTCTGTCTTTTTTTTTTTTAAATTTTTTTTTATTGTTGTTTCTCCCTTTTCCTCTGTCTGTCTTTTTGAAAATTTTTTTTATTGTTGTTTCTCCCTTTTCCTGTGTTACCTTCTCACTCTCTCTCTGTGTCTCTGTCTCTCTTTGTCTCTGTCTCTCTCTTTGTCTCTGTCTCTCTCTTTGTCACTGTCTCTCTCTCTGTCTCTCTCTTTTCTCTCGATCCTAACGGCTTCCTTCTCTTTCACCTTCCTTTCGTTGTCCGTGTATTTCTCTCTCCCCCCCCCCCCCCCCCCCCTCTCTCTCTTTCTCTGTCTGTCTGTCTGTCTCAGTCTCACTGTCTGTCTGTCTCTCTCTGTTTCTCTCTGGCATGATGACCAATTTGGTGATAACCACTGTGTCTACACAAGCGTGTGTGTATATAATATGTGTGGGTTTGTGTGTGTTTGCATGTGTGTGTGTGTGTGTGTGTGTATGCATATGTGTGTGTGTGTGTGTGTGCATATGTATGTGTGTGTGTGCGCGCGCATGTGTGTGTGTTGTGTGCGTGCGTGCATGCGTTTGTGTGTGTGTGTGCGCATTTGACCAAGTGGGTTTAAAAGATGCGTGTTTGACTATCCATTTATGTGAATGAATAAGCATGCGTGACTGTGCACATGTGTAAGTATGTTTGCATGCGTGGTGGACATCTGCGTATGTGTGTTCATGTGACTGTTCACACATGTGTATGTGAGTGTGACTGTCAACATTGTATGCTTGTTCATGTGACTGTCCACACATGTGTATGTGTGTTCATGTGACTGTCCACACATGTCTATGTGTGTTCATGAGACTGTCCACACATGTGGATGTGTGTTCATGTGACTGTCCACACATGTCTATGTGTGTTCATGTGACTGTCCACCCATGTGGATGCGTGTTCATGTGACTGTCCACACATGTGGATGTGTGTTCATGTGACTGTCCACCCATGTGGATGCGTGTTCATGTGACTGTCCACACATGTGGATGTGTGTTCATGTGACTGTCCACCCATGTGGATGTGTGTTCATGTGACTGTCCACACATGTGGATGTGTGTTCATGTGACTGTCCACCCATGTGGATGTGTGTTCATGTGACTGTCCACACATGTGGATGTGTGTTCATGTGACTGTCCACCCATGTGGATGTGTGATCATGTGACTGTCCACACATGTGGATGTGTGATCATGTGACTGTCCACCCATGTGGATGTGTGATCATGTGACTGTCCACACATGTGGATGTGTGATCATGTGACTGTCCACCCATGTGGATGTGTGTTCATGTGACTGTCCACACATGTGGATGTGTGATCATGTGACTGTCCACACATGTGGATGCGTGTTCATGTGACTGTCCACACATGTGGATGTGTGATCATGTGACTGTCCACACATGTGGATGCGTGATCATGTGACTGTCCACACATGTGGATGTGTGATCATGTGACTGTCCACACATGTGGATGCGTGATCATGTGACTGTCCACACATGTGGATGTGTGATCATGTGACTGTCCACACATGTGGATGTGTGTTCATGTGACTGTCCACACATGTGGATGTGTGTTCATGTGACTGTCCACACATGTGGATGCGTGTTCATGTGACTGTCCACACATGTGGATGCGTGTTCATGTGACTGTCCACACATGTGGATGCGTGTTCATGTGACTGTCCACACATGTGGATGCGTGTTCATGTGACTGTCCACACATGTGGATGCGTGTTCATGTGACTGTCCACACATGTGGATGCGTGTTCATGTGACTGTCCACACATGTGGATGCGTGTTCATGTGACTGTCCACACATGTGGATGCGTGTTCATGTGACTGTCCACACATGTGGATGCGTGTTCATGTGACTGTCCACACATGTGGATGTGTGTTCATGTGACTGTCCACACATGTGGATGCGTGTTCATGTGACTGTCCACACATGTGGATGTGTGTTCATGTGACTGTCCACACATGTGGATGTGTGTTCATGTGACTGTCCACACATGTGGATGTGTGTTCATGTGACTGTCCACACATGTGGATGTGTGATCATGTGACTGTCCACACATGTGGATGTGTGTTCATGTGACTGTCCACACATGTGGATGTATGTTCATGTGACTGTCCACACATGTGGATGTGTGCGTGAGACAATCCTTATGGATGTGTATCTGTAACTGTCGTGTCCACATATACACATATGGATGTGTATCTGTAACGGTCGTGTCCACACATACACATATGGATGTGTATCTGTAACGGTCGTGTCCACACATACACATATGGATGTGTATCTGTAACTGTCGTGTCCACACATACACATATGGATGTGTATCTGTAACTGTCGTGTCCACATATACACATATGGATGTGTATCTGTAACTGTCGTGTCCACATATACACATATGGATGTGTATCTGTAACTGTCGTGTCCACACATACACATATGGATGTGTATCTGTAACGGTCGTGTCCACACATACACATATGGATGTGTATCTGTAACGGTCGTGTCCACACATACACATATGGATGTGTATCTGTAACGGTCGTGTCCACACATACACATATGGATGTGTATCTGTAACGGTCGTGTCCACATATACACATATGGATGTGTATCTGTAACGGTCGTGTCCACACATACACATATGGATGTGTATCTGTAACGGTCATGTCCACACATACACATATGGATGTGTATCTGTAACGGTCGTGTCCACACATACACATATGGATGTGTATCTGTAACGGTCGTGTCCACACATACACATATGGATGTGTATCTGTAACGGTCGTGTCCACACATACACATATGGATGTGTATCTGTAACGGTCGTGTCCACATATACACATAAATGGATGTGTATCTGTAACTGTCGTGTCCACATATACACATAAATGGATGTGTATCTGTAACTGTCGTGTCCACATATACACATAAATGGATGTGTATCTGTAACTGTCGTGTCCACATATACACATATGGATGTGTATCTGTAACTGTCGTGTCCACATATACACATATGGATGTGCGTTTATTTGACTGTCCATACATGTAGATGTGTACGCACACGTGCGACTGTCCACACATGTAGATGTGTACGCACAGGTGCGACTGTCCATACGTGTCAATGTGTGTGTTTTTGACTGCACATGAGGGCATGTGGGTGTTTGTGCACACATGTGGGTGTATATATGTATTGTGTGTAATTGTTCACATGTGGATGGATGTGTAACAGTTCACACATGTAGATGTATACGTGTAGCTACCCCCATATGTAGGTCTTGATGTGTATATAGCTGTCCACATAATGTAATTTGGATGTGTGTGTGTGTTTGTGTCCACACATGTAGGTTTGTATGCATGTGTAACTGTACTCTCTTGCAGGTTTGTGATTGCATGTGTGTGTATGTGTAAATGTCCACACGTGGGTGTGTATGTGTGTGTAACTGTATACATTTAGATTTGTATGTATATGTAACTGTCCACAGATGTGGATGTGAATGTGCCCACGTGTCCACACACACACATGTGTGTGTGTGTGTGTGTGTGTGTGTGTGTGTGTTGTGTGTGTGCGTGTGTGTGTGTGTGAGATAGAGAGAGAGGAGGTGGACTATTGCACTGTGGTGCTTGTGTGTGTATACTGTCAAGTGGTTTTTATATGTGTGTGACTGTCGAAGAATATGGGATGTGTATATGTGTGTAATGTCCAACATGTAGATGTGTAAATGTGTGTAACTGTCCACACATGTGGGTGAATATGTATGTGATTCTCCACTCATGAAAAGTTGCATGCATGTGTATCTGTATTTCATGTGCGGGTGTAATGTGTTACTGTTCACTCATGCGAAGCTGTATATGTGTAACTGTCCACTCATGTGAGGGTGTATGTCTAGGTGCTTGATTTTTCACACATATGGGAGCGTATGTATGTGTAGCTGTCCACATTATGTGAGAGTGTATGTGCGAGACACTGTTCATGTGGGAATGTTAGGTGTGTTAACTGTCTGCACATGTGAGAGTGTATGTGTGAGATACAGTCCAAATATGTGAAGGGGTGAATGTGTAACTGCCGACACAAGTGAGAATGTGTGTGTGTGTGTGTGTATGCGTGTGTGTGTATGTATGCATGTGTGTGTGTGTGTGTGTGTGTTGTGTGTTGTGTGTGTGTGTGCGTATGAGTGTGTTGTATGTATGTGTGCGTGCGTGCATGCTTGCGTGCATGCATGCATGCGTGCGTGTTTGTGTGTGCCTGTCTACCCATTTGAGAGTACATCTTTGTGACTGTCCACGTGTGTGGGCATGTGTACATGCACACACAAATGCATGCTGACTGGTATGCATGCTAGCCACTTTCCCCATTCTGTGAACGCGGTGTGGGCGCTGGCCTTGTGTGCAGGGGGACAGCAGACTACCATCCAGGCCAGACCTTCAGGGCGGTGGCGGTGCTGGAAGACAGGCGTAGACTGCGTCTCCTCTTGCTGCGGTGCCAGAGACGGCTGAGACAGAGAGGGGCGTATCATGTACATGTGTGATAGAGTGCAGGAAGAGCGTGTGTTTTTGAGAATGTGCCACCATGTGAAGAAGTGAGTGAGTGAGTGAGTGTGTGTGAAGTGTGTGAATGAGTGTGTGTGTGTGTAAAGTGCGTAATGTGTGTGTGTGTCGGTGTGTAAGTGCGTGAAGAGTGTGTGTGTGAGTGTGTGTGTGTGTGTGTGTGTGTGTAAAGTGCATGAATGAGTGTGTGTGTGTGTGTGTGTGTGTGAAGTGCGTGAATGAGTGTGTGTTGTGGTGTGTGTGTGTGTGTGTGTGTGTAAAGTGTGTGAATGAGTGTGTGTGTGTGTGTGTAAAGTGCGTGAATGAGTGTGTGTGTGTGTGTGTGTGAATGAGTGGTGTGTGTGTGTGTGAAGTGCGTGAATGAGTGTGTGTGTGAAGTGTGTGAATGAGTGTGTGCATGTCTGCAAATATGTGAAACTGTGTATGTTACTTGCATAACAAGGGAGAATCCTATGGAATGTGTTCACTCATGAGTGACTGTGTTGGATTTGTGTACAAATGTGAAAGAGTGTGTGTGTGTGTGTGCGTGTGCGTGTGCTGTGTGTGTGTGTGTGTGTGCGCGCATGCACACGCAGGCGAGCAAGCATGAGTGTGCATGTGTGAGTGTGAGCAACTGTATAGAGTGGTGTCTGTCGGTTGTAGCATCGATGCCTCAGGCAGTTTGCGTGATGTTTGCTCAGTATGGGCATCTTAAATAGGCAGTGCCTCTGTGTGTATGTTGTGTGTGTGTGTGTGTGTGTGTGTGTGTGTGTGTGTGTGTGTGTGTGTGCGTGCGTAGCGCAGTGAAGTATCAGGTATTATGATGCTATGATAGGAGTATGACCGAGCCCATTTTTTTTTTTTTGTTGTTGTTGGCGGTTGTTTTGATATTATGATTTATCAATAAAATAGTGAAACAAGAGCAAGCTGTTCACATCACATTTTCTTTGCTTTCTGTCAAGCGTGCAAGAATTGTAAGACAGTGGAGGAGGGCGTTTTCAGTCAAGAAGATGAGCAGGTGGGGGGGTGGGGGGGGGTGGGGGGGGGAGGTGGGATGGAGAATAACAGTCGTGAATGTCGAGATGAGTCAAACCATTTATTGAATATACTATGCAATTTCATGAGATTCCTTTTGTTTTCTTTTCTAAGGTTATATACTTTGCAATTTCATGAGATTCCTTTTGTTTTGTTTTCTAAGGTTATATACTATGCAATTTCATGAGATTCCTTTTGTTTTGGTTTTCTAAGGTTATATACTTTGCAATTTCATGAGATTCCTTTTGTTTTGTTTTCTAAGGTTCTATTATACTTTGCAATTTCATGAGATTCCTTTTGTTTTGTTTTCTAAGGTTATATACTTTGCAATTTCATAAGGTTCTTTTTTTTTTTTCTAAGGTTATATACTATGCAATTTCATTTCTTTTTTTTTTTTCTTTTTCTTTGTAAGGTTATTGCTTATGCAATTTCAAGAGGTTTCTTCTTTTAAATAAAAAAAACTTTCTTCAGGTTCTTAAGTTAGACTTTATTATATTTAAGGAAGTCAAGTATCATCTGTAAGTATATGCTATATTTATAGACTCTAATTTATTTAGTATATATATATATATAGTCACAGTACAGTACTATATATATATATATATATATATATATTATATATAGTCACAGTACAGTACATATATATATATATATATATATATTTGTTAAAAAATACTTTTAAAAATGAAGTATTAAAATCTACAAGCTTGTTTCTAGCGTTGCTATCTTCAGGATGTCTTTTGGGCCACGCCAACGATCTTTTACGGCGTGCGGGACTTGATTTCAACTCTGTGTGTGCAGGCGGATCTCATTTGCTGCACGTGCGGCCTGTGGTTCTTATTGGGGCCTGTTCAGATGGAATGTGCTAGCAAAGATTTCCATTTGTGCCTGCAATTGTTTACAATTTCTACTTTTGTGTTCAGAGTTGCTGAGTGTGGTTTGCATAATATTAACCATTTTTCTGTGGAGCATAGATTGCATCTTTTGAGATATTGTTGTATGGTGTTGCTCTTTTTATGATTTTCCATGATATGTTGTAGTCTATTTTTTTATCTTTGAGTCTCCAAATGTATTTACTCAGCTCTGTTTGATTTTTGTATTTTTCATTTTTGAATGACTGTTTGTGGTTTGCGTATCTGGTTTTGAAAGTGTTTTCAGTAATCCCTATATATGTTTCTTTTTCATTTTCTGATGTTACCGTAGCTTGGTATACAATGTTGCTGTGAAGACATTTATTGCTTAGGGGGCACTGTTCTTTTTTAGTGCAGTTGCAAGATGTCCTTTCGGCACCCTTCTCTTTTATGTTGCTTTTCATTTTGTTAGATGAGTCAATCATGTTTTTGAGGTTGGGCATACATGAGTATGATAGTTTAACCCGTTCGCTGCTTGAAGCTGCTTGAAAATGTTACAAACAAAGGCTTTCCCAGTGCCAGGGAAATCTAATGATTTGGGGGTAATAATTAACAAAAAATTCTAGCTCAGAAACTACAAAAGATATAACAATGAAATATATATGATTTTTGAAGGAAATTGAATGAAGATTTTGAATCTGGGCTTCTTTTGTTTTAATTTTGATAATAAAAAAGTATTTAGACAATTAGATTTGGATAGATTTTTTTGCACGATCAAAAGCATATGTATTTACCACTACATCTTCACATCCAAACAAGAACACAAAGCAAAAAAGTTGAAAATAAAGTTTGTTTTGTCACACTACACCTGTAAATGAAAGTAAAACAGTTTAGAAGTCTATCAAGACGCTCACACTCTATGCAGACAGGTCAGTCCACGACCACGCCCCCCTCTCCCCACCACGCCCCCTTGCTGGACTTCAACCCTCTCTTTCACTGCTCCTCTTCCCCTACCTTTCCCTCTGCCCTGTGCCGCGCCGCGAGCAGGCCGCGCTCCCCTCTCACGCTGACTACCACGTCACTGACCACTGGCACGCAGTGCAGAGTACACACTAGGCGAGCTCGTTCGACGCTGGCAAACCAGTCAGCTGAACACACATTGAGGTCACACAGCCCGACACAATAACTGACGAATACGGTTGGCAATTCCATCACTATCATCATCTCACCTTCATGCTTGAGTGAGTCGTTGAATAAAAGATTATTGTCTTTGTCAAAAATCATTAGCAGAGCCTGCTCAGCTGTGTAAATACGTTGATTTGGTCGCTGCGCTTGTCGAAGGTTGCGCCGCCATCTTTGCAAGCGAGACGAAGTGCTGGCTGGTCATCCAGTCAGTGATGAGAATAAATGGGCTTTCCCCTCACGTGTGGTCATTTACATATCATTTTAATACTACAGACATATAAGGCTTACTACGCACACTCTATTTAAGTCCGTTGATAGAAATAGTAACGAATGAAAATTCAAGAAAAATGCATGACGTCAGTGGACGGCCCATAGGCACTGGGAAAGCATTTTTAATGCGGCGTCAGCTGACGGCTTAAAGGCACTCTACGGGTTAATGGTGTTTTTGTTGAATATTTTGGACAGTTTGTGTTCTTTTGGGAATGATGTTGCCAAGATTTTAAAGAATTCTTTTCCTACATTTGTTTTTACTTGTCCATCGTATGGTGGGTTGTACCATATGATCTTTCTTTTCCTATTTTTCTTATTTCTGTTCGTGTTGTCGTCTGGGCTGTATTGTAGTTTGTAATTGTAACCACTTTTTTGTAATGCTTCTTGATATTCTGTTGCTGCATCATTGAATGCGTTTTCATTGCATGACAGGTTGGATAGTCTCTTGTTTATACCATTGGGTATTGTTTTTAGTATAGATGGTGGGTGGTTGCTTTTGATGTTTACGTAGACTGGTATGTCATTGGGTTTTTTGTATGGTTTGTACACATGGTCATTGAGGTCTAATGTTATGTCTAGGTAATTCACTACTTTTTTGTTTGCTTCTATTGTGATTTTTAAGTTGTGGTTTTTAAAGATTTTACATAATTCTTTTTTCTTGTTTTCAATGGTTCTTGGATTATTGTTTAATGCAGCGAGGCCGTCATCTCTGTATAAACCGGCCTGTTTTCCAAGTTGTTTTTGGATGTTGGATAGCATGAATAGTCCGACTAGTTCACATGTTTCAGCACCATCATACGATCCCATGGTTACATCAAATGTGGAGTTTTTGCTCGTTTTTTTAATCCAAGTTTCATTTCTGCTATGGAGTAAGGTTTTTTTGGTGTGGAAAATAATCTCCATTTCTGACTGTTATATTTGTGTACTTGTTGGCAAATTTCAAAGCTTTGTTGAGTAGTTCTTCATCTATGGATGGATAGAAGTCTACTATGTCAAATGTAATGAACATTGTATTTCTCTGTTTGTTGAGTTTCTTAAACCATTGTATGACTTCATAGCTGTTTTTCCAAAGGTTGTATTGTGTGTTTGATTTTATATCTTCTATAGCCTTTTCCAAAATTCTCTTGCTTATTTTGCCCAGTTCATAACGCTTAAAGACCACAAGCCTAACTTCCAAAACAACCAACATGTAGACTAATAAACCCATCTAAAGCCGAACTGGGCAAAATAAGCAAGAGAATTTTGGAAAAGGCTATAGAAGATAGACATAACATTAGACATAACATTAGACATAACATTAGACCTCAATGACCATGTGTACAAACCATACAAAAAACCCAATGAAATACCAGTCTACGTAAACATCAAAAGCAACCACCCACCATCTATACTAAAAACAATACCCAATGGTATAAACAAGAGACTATCCAACCTGTCATGCAATGAAAACGCATTCAATGATGCAGCAACAGAATATCAAGAAGCATTACAAAAAAGTGGTTACAATTACAAACTACAATACAGCCCAGACGACAACACGAACAGAAATAAGAAAAATAGGAAAAGAAAGATCATATGGTACAACCCACCATACGATGGACAAGTAAAAACAAATGTAGGAAAAGAATTCTTTAAAATCTTGGCAACATCATTCCCAAAAGAACACAAACTGTTCAAAATATTCAACAAAAACACCATTAAACTATCATACTCATGTATGCCCAACCTCAAAAACATGATTGACTCATCTAACAAAATGAAAAGCAACATAAAAGAGAAGGGTGCCGAAAGGACATCTTGCAACTGCACTAAAAAAGAACAGTGCCCCCAAAGCAATAAATGTCTTCACAGCAACATTGTATACCAAGCTACGGTAACATCAGAAAATGAAAAAGAAACATATATAGGGATTACTGAAAACACTTTCAAAACCAGATACGCAAACCACAAACAGTCATTCAAAAATGAAAAATACAAAAATCAAACAGAGCTGAGTAAATACATTTGGAGACTCAAAGATAAAAATATAGACTACAACATATCATGGAAAATCATAAAAAGAGCAACACCATACAACAATATTTGAAAAAGATGCAATCTATGCTCCACAGAAAAATGGTTGATATTATGCAAACCACACTTAGCAACTCTGAACACAAAAGTAGAAATTGTAAACAATTGCAGGCACAAATGGAAATCTTTGCTAGCACATTCCATCTGAACAGGCCCCAATAAGAACCACAGGCCGCACGTGCAGCAAATGAGATCCGCCTGCACACACAGAGTTGAAATCAAGTCCCGCACGCCGTAAAAGATCGTTGGCGTGGCCCAAAAGACATCCTGAAGATAGCAACGCTAGAAACAAGCTTGTAGATTTTAATACTTCATTTTAAAAAATATTTTTTAACAGATGTTTCTCCCCAAGGGGTTGAGCACCTTCAGATTTTTTAAGGACTTTTTTTATATTGTTCATAATATATATATATATATATATATATATATACTGTACAGTACAGTACAGTATATATATATATATATATATATATAGTCACAGTACAGTACAGTACAAGAACACACACACACACACACACACACACATGCATGCACACACTCTGAAAAGACTGTGAAAAGACCTTGCATTGTTAGACCTGTTTATTATTCTGTTCCTTTGTAATGTAATTTTAAAAAAATAGAATAAAACAATAAAGAATATCAGCAAATAGAATTGTCGGGATTATCAGACACTCCTTCAACCACTTGACAAATGAGACCTTTATCCAGCTGTACAAGTCACTTGTAAGACCAGTCCTGGAGTATGGGTACTCGGCTTGGCAACCTCACCACAAGACGTTGCGTGCCGAGGTGGAGGATGTTCAATGCAGAGCAACAAAGCTCCTTTCATCGTTTAAAGACAAATCCTACCCAGAACGCAAGGCCATACTCTAGTTACCCAATCTAGAACATCGATGGGCTCAAGATGACATGATTGACCTGTACAAGTATGTGCACGGAATGTACAGGGTGAAGAACCCTCAGGTTCAGCTAGTTGACGGCAGAGATCAAGGGGCAACAGCCTGAAACTAGTCAAAGGTCACAGTAGGCTGCAAGTACAGGAAATGTTTTCTCCGAGAGAGTCATCAGCTCCTGGATTAGCCTCCCAGAACAGATAGTCACAGCCCCATCAATGAACACCTTTAAGTCCAGACTGGATGCCCACTGAAACAGCCTGCCTTCAAAGTTTAATCCAGTATGCTATGAATAGGTGGTGGTAGTACCAGATCCTTCAGATACCCCACCCATGCAAGTTCTTAGGTGTGGACTGTCTACAAGTCTCGAAGGTGAACAGGCCTCCAACGAGGCCTCAAACACCTCAAGTTCAAGTTGAAAAAGAGCATAGTGGTGTGTTAATATTGTTCCAAAGTTAAACTGTACAGTGAGCCAGTAAACAAACAAGAAGCTGCATGCCATGATAGTACACACACATGACATTGCCATTATGATAATATAGAAAGAAAGAAAAATGATGTGTGGGCTGGAGAGTCTTTTTCAAGGTGTAATCAGTGCAGCCCAGCCAAGTACACATGGTCTATTCAGGACTGTCCAACACTTAAAACCAATTCACACGGTCACAAGTCAAAACAAACACACACAGACACACACACACATCCTGCAAACACACACTCACATCCTGCACACACACACACACACACACACAACACACACACACACACACACACACACACACACACATCAGTTAGCATAATTCAATGGCTAATCTGGTGATATCCAAAGTGCTAACCCATATCACTCCCAGTGAACAGAGGCAAACATATGGGCAGACGCTGCAGGATGGACAGCTAGTGTCCACCCTGAACACTACCAGGTATGTGCAAGGTAGCAACAGAAAAACTGATATGTGATAAACTGCTATCAAGTAAAAATGTATGACTATGACTATGAGTTTAGAAGACAGAGGAATGGCCCACAGATGTTTTCTATTTAATTCTTTACTCTTGATTACGACATCAGTAATACTTTCAAACATACTCTTGTAGGTCACAACAGGAATCAGACAATATAATCAACAGAAAGAAAAAAAAAAAAAAAAAGAGGAAAATGTACGTATTGTCACTGAACAATCAACCCAACCTAAACCATATGAGCACTTTCCATCCTTGATTTTAACTTAATCAATCATGTAGCCCCACCAACCGCTATGGGCTATATCAGGGCTGACCCTGGAGGAAGGGAAGGAAGGCATGTACCAGGAAAGCCACAACAGCATGCCATAAAATATCAGAAAATGTCATTGGTCAGTTATTGAGAATATAAATCATGCTAATCAGGAATGACCATTCAACACATCTTATAAACTGTGGCTGCAAGAGGTGAAGTTTGCAATTCATGTATAGAATTGAGAAAGAAAGAGAGCATTCACAATCAGTAACAATTAACATGGGTACAAAATCTCATCCCAAGTTCAGTGGTGATGCTTGTAAACAAGCCCTGTGAGTTAATATGGTGGAGACATATTTGTGTTTGTGCAGTTTATATCCTTTAATATGCCATTACAAGGATATACCTTTACCTAATTTTGCCTTGAACACAAAAATGTGACATACCTGTACAGTATTGCGGACTTTTCCATTTGTAAATATGGGTTGAAGAACATCCTAGCAGAAAACTTTGTGAAATTGTGTATCAAGGTTGGGTCAGTTGACATACTACTTGCCTGTGTGTGGTGTGTGTGTGTGAGTATGTGTGTGTTTTAATACTGACAGTGTAAATATTCTATTTGACTGTATTACAAATGGGAAAACATGTGGAAATACTTTGAAGTGTATTTTATGTGGACGTGCAATGTGACTTGGATTACATGAGCTTGGCTACTCTATGTGCATGTCATTGTGCAGATCTGGGTCTTTTACGATGATAATACTTTGCCACTACACAGCCGTTTCCTTTTTCGAGGACAAATAAATCATCTCATGTCTTAATGTCTTACAGCCCTCTGCAGCTCTCCACTAAACTGTTTCAGCAAACAGCTACAAGGGATGGAAGACTGGTCTGACTTCACTTTAACTGTTTCAGCATACAGCTACAAGGGATGGAAGACTAGTCTGACTTCACTTTAACTGTTTCAACATACAGCTACAAGGGATGGAAGACTAGTTTGACTTCACTTTAACTGTTTCAACATACAGCTACAAGGGATGGAAGACTAGTCTGACTTCACTTTAACTGTTTCAACATACAGAGCTACAAGGGATGGAAGACTAGTCTGACTTCACTTTAACTGTTTCAACATACAGAGCTACAAGGGATGGAAGACTAGTCTGACTTCACTTTAACTGTTTCAACATACAGAGCTACAAGGGATGGAAGACTAGCCTGACTTCACTTTAACTGTTTCAGCATACAGCTACAAGGGATGGAAGACTAGTCTGACTTCACTTTAACTGTTTCAACATATAGCCACAAGGGATGGAAGACTAGTCTGACTTCACTTTAACTGTTTCAGCATACAGAGCTACAAGGGATGGAAAACTAGTTTGACTTCACTTTAACTGTTTCAACATACAGGTACAAGGGATGGAAGACTAGTCTGACTTCACTTTAACTGTTTCAACATACAGGTACAAGGGATGGAGACTAGTCTGACTTCACTTTAACTGTTTCAACATACAGGTACAAGGGATGGAAGACTAGTTTGACTTCACTTTAACTGTTTCAACATACAGAGCTACAAGGGATGGAAAACTAGTTTGACTTCACTTTAACTGTTTCAACATACAGGTACAAGGGATGGAAGACTAGTCTGACTTCACTTTAACTGTTTCAACATAAAGGTACAAGGGATGGAGACTAGTCTGACTTCACTTTAACTGTTTCAACATACAGGTACAAGGGATGGAAGACTAGTTTGACTTCACTTTAACTGTTTCAACATACAGAGCTACAAGGGATGGAAGACTAGTTTGACTTCACTTTAACTGTTTCAACATACAGAGCTACAAGGGATGGAAGACTAGTCTGACTTCACTTTTCAATAAAAGTGACCATTGGTTTCATCAGATCAGAAAATGCAGCTACCTACATAAAAAAAACAAACAAACATTTGGTTTCATCTTGTCTCGGCAAGGGCGGCAGTGATAAATATCTGTTTCATTGGCACTGGGCATGTCATCACAGATAACATGTACCCAACTTTGACAATCAGAACACTGCTGCCATACTATTTCCTCACTGGTACCATTATCCTCTTCACAAAAGCAATTGGCACATTTAGATGGTGTTGCTGAGTTCAACTTTTTGGTTAGCAGTTCACATTCTTCGGCATCTGGCTTGCACAGTTTCAACCGTTTCTTTTTGGACTTTCTTTTTGTGGAAAAAAAACATCATCTGTTTCTGGGTCTCAAAATTTTTTTTCTTTTTTTTTTTTTCTTTTTTTTTGCTGTCCCAACCTCTGCGCCACCTCAGAGCCAGTGCACCCACGCCGCTCATTCCGATACCCCGTCCACAGCCACAGCCCGGTCGGCCCCACCGCAGCCCCGGCACCGGCAATCCACAGGGAGCAGTCAATGTCAAGTCGTCAAGAGGCAACCCACCAGAGGAGACACTGCACTGCTGCCGAGTCACTTCGGTGGTGTTCAGTGGCGCCTGTTCTGATCTAACATACGCAGGACACCACCTACTAAGCCCCCTACTGATGACAATAATTGCTTAGTCGCGGAGCCGGCGTAAGTGAGCTCTCCCTCCGGAGGGCGCCACCACGTCCGTCCAACGACAGCCCCCATGGACTCGCCGATACCGGTGACCCCGACGGAACCAAACCAAGGCCACAGACGTGGAGAGGACATCGAAATTGAGGTCACAATGAGAGCAGGGCATGAAGGGCCACAGAATTTGAGACATTTTTTTTTTATGCTGATCGATGAGAATGAGGATGATTAAGATGATGCTACGGATTTCCATTTCGGTCTGAGACTACATGACAGGGCTGTACTCCACGCTTCCTTTCATAATATATCCCGGCGTCAACCAGGCCCGAGAGATACAGGCACCTGCAGTGTTGGTCAGGAAATTTGAGCAACACTCTCAGAAACTCATCCATTAAGTGGATGAAACTCGACTGTGTGGTCCCAGTCTTCCCAACTGAGTCTGCAGCAACTCAACTCTGGGTAGGAGCCGGTCGGGGCAGAAAAACCCACATGACTTCTGATGGGATTCGAACCCACGACCTCCCAGTCGGGAGTCCGCGACGCTAACCACTTCG
>CM065735.1:44079510-44089510 GCA_033310375.1 Conus canariensis
ACACACACACACACACACACACACACGTACACACACACACACACACACACACACACGTACACACACACACACACACACACACACACACACACACAGAGCCCTGTTCTGTATTTGTCTGTCTCGCCTCGGTTTTCTTGACATTTTCTATTTCTGTCCCTTTTCCTTTTGGGGTGTAGGGCCATGTGCCGCTCATCGATCGACCTGAGTAAAAGACCCTTCGCTCTACAGTCTGTCATGAGCGCTTGCGCTGGCCGGCCGTGTGGGTGCACACCTCAGATTCAGGTTTAGTTGCTCATTCATGTGTGAATGTCGTCGTTTGAGATTCTCTCTCTCTCTCTCTCTCTCTCTCTCTCTGTCTCTGTCTCTCTCTCTCTCTCTCTCTCCCTCTCTCTCTCTTCTCTCTCTCTCTCTCTCTCCTATGTTTTCATGTGCAGACATGAAGAAAAACATTCAGTGATCTGATCAACGTAAAAAAAATGTACATAAACGCCAGACAAGGTCACAAAAATACATTATATTAAATACACTTTATCCCAAATCGATCAAAGTCACGAACTTTGGAGAATACAATAGAAAAAAATTACACTGACAAATTTCAGGATCGAAGGTCTTGGATAACATGCAAGCGTTAGGGAAAAAGGATATATGTTATCTATAATAAGCATTAGCACTTTAATGATTTAATATATGGGGTCCATTTTGCTTGTATAATCCATCACCGGCAAGAACATATATTTCTCCATTTTATATCTATAGTCCAGCTCCTTCAAAAGCATGTTTAGGTTAGGTTTGGTTTTGTTAGTTCTACATTTAAAAAATGAAATATTTTCACATCAGAATTACTAGATCTAACATATCATTGCATTTGTTTTTTCCGTCAGTGCCAAATAATACAATCTCAACATTGACTTT
Source organism: Conus canariensis (assembly GCA_033310375.1). Lineage (NCBI taxonomy): Eukaryota > Metazoa > Mollusca > Gastropoda > Neogastropoda > Conidae > Conus > Conus canariensis. The sequence continues at coordinate 44,080,423 of CM065735.1, forward strand.
TACCAGATGACGTTTTTGACTACACAGACCCGAACGTGGGGGTCGCCCAAGACCCACACATTTTGTAGAGGCTTTTCCTATTGCTTATCCCTATTCAGATCACGTGGGTCTTGTAAGACCCACACCTGATAAAGAGCGGTTCAGCAACTTATTCCTAACCCGATGGCACGGGTCATGTGCGACCATTAAAATGTATGGGTCCTGGGGGAACCGCGACTAATTACGCTGATAATTGATTGTGCCCATACATGAAATTTCTGTGACCAACGGCTATTAAGATCGTTGAAAAAATACTAAGATTTCATGAGCATAGCTCTATCCATTCATAAGATATAATGTTTTTACTGAGTCACTGGGTCATAGAAGACCCAGGAAGCACGAGAAAGGTTTTAAATAAGGGACAATCTTTCACAGTATGAACAGTTCACTTAAAAAGAAACAAGATGCAAAGCATATAAACGTACTCCCAGTTTATCCTGAATACGTGTGAGATATTCTATAAAGAGGAAAAACCGTCTTGGGCTGGTGTAACCGTTAGTAATGGCTATTCTGAAAAACATCGGCCATCATCCGTGACCTATAATGAACATACTTACAAATTTTCAGAAAGATCGGCCAGGAACTTTCTGAGATTGTCCATAAAGACGAAAACCATTATGGGCCGTTAGTAACGGCGATAACGGTAAACTTAAAAATTGGGCATCATCCGTGACCCATAATGAACATACCTACAAATTTTCAGAAATATCGGACACGTACTTTCTGAGATATTCCAGGAAGAAGAAAAAACCGTTAGGGGCCGTTATAGCCGTTAGTAACGGCTATAACGGTAGTCTAAAACGACGGGCATCATCCGTGACCCATAATGAACATACCTACAAATTTTCAGAAAGATCGGCCAAGTGCTTTTTGAGATATTTCATAAAAAAGAAAAACCGTTATGGGCCGTTGTAGCCGTTAGTAACGGCTGTAACGGTAAACTAAAACGTTGGGCATCATCTGTGACCCATAATGAACATGCCTACAAATTTTCAGAAAGATCGACAAAGTGCTTTCTGAGATATTCCATAAAGAACAAAAACCGCCATGAGCCGTTATAGCAGTTAGTAACAACTATAACAGTAAACTAAAACATCAGGCATCATCCGTAACTCATAGTGATCATACCTGCTAATTTTCACAAAGATCGGCCAAGTACCTTCTTAGATATTCCACGAAGAAGAAAAACCGTTACAGGCCGATACAGCCGTTAGTAACGACTATAAAGGTAACCTAAAACATCGGGCATTATTCGTGACCATAATGAACATACCTACAAATTTTCAGAAATATCGGCCAAGTACTTTCTGAGATATCCCATAAAGAAGAAAAACCGTAACAGGCCGTTACAGCCGTTAGTAACGGTTATAACGGGGTAAACTAAAACATCGCGCATTATCCGCGACCCATAATGAAGATATCTGCTAATTTTCACAAAGATCGGCCACGTACTTCCTTAGATATTCCAAGAAAAAGAAAAACCGTTACAGGCCGTTACAGCCGTTAGTAACGGCTATAACAGTAACCTAAAACATAGGGCATTATTCGTGACCCATAATGAACATATCTACAAATTTTCAGAAAGATCGGCCAAGTACTTTCTAAGATATTCCATAAAGAAGGAAAACCGTTACAGGCCGTTACAGCCGTTAGTAACGGTTATAACGGGGTAAACTAAAACATCGGGCATCATCCATGACCCATAATGAACATACCTGCTAATTTTCACAAAGATCGGCCACGTACTTTCTGAGATATTCCATGAAGAAGAAAAACCGTAACAGGCCGTTACAGCCGTTAGTAACGGCTATAACGGTAACCTAAAACATCGGGAATTATTCGTGACCCATAATGAACATACCTACAAATTTTCAGAAATATCGGCCAAGTACTTTCTGAGATATTCCATAAAGAAGAAAAACCATTACAGGCCGTTAGTAACGGTTATAACGGGGTAAACTAAAACATCGGGCATCATCCGTGACCCATAATGAACATACCTGCTAATTTTCACAAAGATCGGCCGAGTACTTTCTGAGATATTCCATGAAGAAGAAAAACAGTTACAGGCCGTTACAGCCGTTAGTAACGGCTATAACGGTAAACTAAAACATCGGTAATTATTCGTGACCCATAATGAACATACATACAAATTCTCAGAAAGATCGGCCAAGTACTTTCTAAGATATTCCATAAAGAAGAAAAACAGTTACAGGCCGTTACAGCCATTAGTAACGGTTTATAACGGGGTAAACTAAAACATCAGGAATCATCCGTGACCCACAATGAACATACATTCTAATTTTCACAAAGATCGGCCAAGTACTTTCTTAGATATTCCATGAAGAAGAAAAACCGTTACAGGCCGTTACAGCCGTCAGTAACGGCTATAACTGTAACCTAAAACATCGGGCATTATTCGTGACCCATAATGAACATACATACAAATTCTCAGAAAGATCGGCCACGTACTTTCTAAGATATTCCATAAAGAAGAAAAACCGTTACAGGCTGTTACAGCCGTAAGTAACGGTTATAACGGGGTAAACTAAAGCATCGGGCATCATCCGTGACCCATAATGAACATACCTGCTAATTTTCACAAAGATCGGCCACGTACTTTCTGAGATATTCCATGAAGAAGAAAAACCGTTACAGGCCGTTACAGCCGTTAGTAACGGCTATAACGGTAAACTAAAACATCGGTAATTATTCGTGACCCATAAGAACATACCTACAAATTCTCAGAAAGATCGGCCAAGTACTTTCTAAGATATTCCATAAAGAAGAAAAACCGTTACAGGCCGTTACAGCCGTTAGTAACGGTTTATAACGGGGTAAACTAAAACAACAGGAATCATCCGTGACCCATAATGAACATACCTGCTAATTTTCACAAAGATCGGCCGAGTACTTTCTTAGATATTCCATGAAGAAGAAAAACCGTTACAGGCCGTTACAGCCGTTAGTAACGGCTATAACAGTAACCTAAAACATCGGGCATTATTCGTGACCCATAATGAACATACATACACATTTTCAGAAAGATCGGCCACGTACTTTCTAAGATATTCCATAAAGAAGAAAAACCGTGACAGGCTGTTACAGCCATTAGTAACGGTTATAACGGGGTAAACTAAAGCATCGGGCATCATCCATGACCCATAATGAACATACCTGCTAATTTTCACAAAGATCGGCCGAGTACTTTCTTAGATATTCCATGAAGAAGAAAAACCGTAACAGGCCGTTACAGCCATTAGTAACGGCTGTAACGGTAAACTAAAACATCGGGCATCATCCGTGACCCATAATGAACATACATACAAATTTTCAGAAAGATCGGCTCAGTAGTTTTGTCTGGAGCGAGTGGAACACATTTTGACCACGGACGGACGGATGGACGGACAGACAGACAGACAGACAGACAGACACACACACACACACACACACACACACACACACACACACACACACACCACACACACACACACACTCACACACACACACACACAGCATTTCTTTGTTCCCATTCTAAAGTACTCCCTGTTCTATAAGAACTGGGAGAACAAAAAGAAACGTTCAAGCTCTTCCCAGAAATGTGTACCGTTTCAGGTTCTTACTCCCGGTTCTCCCAGTCTGTCTGAGCGCCTTTTGTTCGTGTACGGGCACAGAGGAGGGACCCGTAGGTCAATGGTATAACACAAACTGAACCTACACCAATTACTACTCGCTCAGAAAATCAAATAGGACACCAAACACGAATCTGACAACACAAATATAAAACAAAAAAACATACACTCATTTTTGTTTTTGCTTTTGTTTTGTTTTGTTTTTGTAGTTTCGTTTTTCGGATTCTGCACATATTAGTGCTACCAATCCATTGTCCTAAACGCAGCACCCAGAGAAAAAAGACTTGGGACAACAATCACCAATCAGCGGACTTTGAAGGCCAAAGTATTCCGCAGGTCAGTGCTGCCTCCAAAGAACGCTTTCCGTCGCAGAAAGGGAAATGAACAACACAATACTATGTGAAACGCTTGCCTGGCGTGAAGGAAGTTACACACGAACACTCCTTAGTTTCCTACGAATAAAAAAAAAAAAAAAAAAAAAAAAAATCTTTGATCACAAATAAAGCGTTCAGGTGGGGAGCCAGAATAGCTCAATTGGTAGAGCGCCGGCCTGGTAATCTTGGTGATCCTGGGGTTGCGGATTCGAACCTCAGCCAGACCGTTTAGGTGCAGGGGGATTTTTCTCTCAGAGTTAACATCGGTTCTGACTCCATTTCCCAAAGACTCCTTCGAATAAGACTTAAACCGAGGTTCCGTGTGTCAATGCAGGCGTAACATCTAGCACACATGTAAAATCCCATGACCAACTTTCGGAAGGTAAGGCCAGTTTGGCCGTTGGTATGGGTGGACACATTACAGATAGCATGCACTCTGCGTAAGAAATTGAAAGAATGAAGGAAATAAGGAAATTGAGTGACTGGATGACACGGGAAATAAATGGATGAAGTGCCTGCAGGCAGCTCTTCAGTCGGCACAACCCAGGTAGACAGCCCGTTGTGCTCATGAGAGTGTGGATTGTGAGCACCTAGAACCTTTAGCAAGGCGCTTTAAATATGCGTTGTTATGATTATTATTATCATAAAAAGAAAAAGTTACAGCCGAAGATTCTATTCACAAAGACTCAATTTTATATGTGAAAGTTGAGAAACTAAAATTGTGTTAACGAAAACATGATTCATGGTAAGCTCATGGATAACAGGGGATTCGATCTGATTCTGCTGACGATGGTTAAGAAATATGGCCTCAGTAATATAATGATGATATGTCCGGGTTTTGTTTTTATTTAGATGTATTCAGAGGTATACAAACAGTTCACTTCACTGGTCAGCGCGGCACACATTATGACATGATGTACATCAAATTCTTTTTATATACCTTTCAGCTGCTTAGCAGTCTAGACCAAAATGTAATTATAAGAAAAATGGTAAATACGTCGGTAAGAGATGGTGGACAGAAGAAAGCCAGATAGCTGTACAGTCTAAGAGACAGACTTACAAACAATGCATCAGGAATGAGAACGAGACCAATCTCTTAAATATGAAACAAGCAAAAAGACATTGTAATTTAATAGTCCCACAAGCTAAAAAGAATTATTGGAATGACTTTGTTAAAGCGAAATATCGGAATCAAAGGATTTGTATAAAGTCCAGAAAAGAGTAAGAGAAATGAAAAATGGACGTAAAACACAAATTTACCTAGTGAAATTAGGAAAAGACTCTCCAAGTGCATTGGAAAAACCACAGGCTTTTGCCGACTTTTTTTTTTCTGAAAAGTCCTTCCTCGAATCTTTCAGCAGAAGCTAAGCAGTTTAGGCTTGACAATAAAAAATACAATCTGTTGGAAATGCCTTTACATGATGATCGTTTTCTGAACGCTCCCATTCTTTTTTTTTTTTATTATCACAGAATTCAACAGTAGATCTAGAAGGCATCTCTTATCAACTATTTTTTTTCATTTCCTTCCTTCTTGGAAACTGTTAGTAACATTCTGTGTTCCAAAAATTTGGAACAGAGGCATTATTCCTGATATATGGAGAAGTTCGGTAGAGATGCCTATTCTGCAAGAAGGCAGGACAAAAACACAGATAAGCAGCTATAGATCTATAACTTCGACTTCTCACGTCGGCAGATTATTAGAAAATTGTGCAGAGGCGTTTGTTACATTACTGTGAGAAAAATGACATACTCCATATCAACAAGCAAGTTTTAGAAAAGGTCGATGCACAGCAGATCACTTGTTAAAACTGGCCACTCAAATTAAAAAAAAAATTCTCCAGAAGAAAAAGAACGCTCGCTTTTTTTAATGTTAGGAAGGCATACGACAGAGTGTGGCATGATAGATTACTCTACAGACTAAGACTCATTGGAATAGCTCGTAAAACGTCCTTTCACGTGAAAAGCTTTATGTTAAATAGGTCAATCTCTACAAGGATTGGTGAAACATATCTTCATTAAGAAACATTGACATTGGAATTCGTCTGGGATGAGTCACCGCAACCCTTCTTTTCTGTATTCTTATTGGTGACCTTCCTAACGTGTTATCACACAATATGAATGTGGTACAGTATGCAGATGACATAGCAATTTTGGATTAATACTAGTTTAAAGAAACACCCAAGTAAGAGGGCAATACTCCTTATGCAAAATCTTTATCAAAATAAACGGAATTAGTTGTCTACGTATATGAAAGAAAACAAACTTGTTTAATGTTGTTTAACAATGGTCATAATCCTGAGTTACTACCGCCGTTTTTTTTCTCAAGGGAAGCCTACCAAGACATGCGCGAAAAGTAAAGTTTGTAGGGGTACATTGAACGCCAAAGCTTAGGTGGAAGGTACACATAGATTATCTGCTGCACAACACTAGAAAAAAAAAGATTAAATACCCTTAAAATTATCAGTAGTCATCTTTGGGGTCAAGATAAAAAAAAACCCGTTTGCACTTATCACTTTCCTTAGTGGGATCAAAATGGATATAAGGTCAGGAAGTTTTTCTCTCTGCTTCTAATTTTCTATTAAAGACGCTACAAAGTGTGGACAGCAAAGCTATCAACATTTGATTTAATTAGGACTGGGAATTCCGGTACACACAAATACATTGGAATGTTACAAAGAGGCACGGATTCTTCCTCTTGATGAGCAACGAAAGTTGGATGTAACAAAGTAGGTAGCTCGGAGTCTCTCGGTTAAATATTCGGTAAAAGTCGAAATCTTTAGTGACTCAGATACAGATTTTCCGAAAAGATCCAGATCTGTTTCGTACCTCCAACCTTTCCAAAATTATGCTTGTGGTGTTCTGTCAGCCTGTCTGTAATATTGATATAATTTCAGTATCAGAGAATCTGTCTGTTCCTCGAATTCCTTCATGGGAACATTTAATTGGAAAATTTTGGTATGAATATATGAATATTCACACTCGAATGAAAATGAGAACACTAATATATTAGCTGTTGAAGCTCGAGAACATTTGCAAACAAAATATCCCAATCATCTAAAAATTCATAGAGATCTATAGCACAAATGGAACCTAAAATTCTCACCTGATGTTAGGGGTATATGTCAGGAAATTTTTCTGCCCATCATATGCTACTAGACTGCCCGATTTCAACAGGGCGATACAAATTAAAAGGTATGAATGCTGCATACGTTGAAAGCATTGACCTTATTTTATATGACACATGTATTACGGACATTGCACACGTCACTGCCTAGTCAGAGTTGGGCAGACTGTTGCGATTTTTTCACAGTATTTTCAGAAGTAATCTTAGGGGAGTATCTAGATTCTAACATGAGGACAGAAATTAAAAAAAAAAAATAAATAAATAAATTAAAAAAAAAAAAAAAAAAAAGAGGACAGAGGTGAGAGAGAATGACCAGAGACAGTAGGTCTGACATTTTTAGTCATTTCTGTTACCTTCCAGTATCGTCTAATACCATCGATGATGAACAGATGTTGAAATAATCACTGAACTGAACTGAACTGAACTGATCTGAACTGATGTACCTTTCTTTTGTTTTCTATGGTTTTATGTTTGTTTTCGCAAAGATGTATCAGAAGTTTGAAAACAAACAGACAAACAAACAGGAGCGATTCTATGATCGTATGCATCCAAGTTATGTTTTTGATATCATATTAATCAAGACGTACCACGTACTAAATAATGCATGAACATGAAAGTAGCAAATCTTCATGCAATATCAAAGATCAAACAGACTTAATCAGACTGCTTACCGCATTTTAAATCTTTTATATTCTTCCCTTTACTCAGCTCTCTTTTTTCCTCTCCAAATTTACTTTTCACTGAGACATCTGTATGTTACTTGTGCACTCACGGCCTAATGGAAGACTATATAATGTATTTTCCATTAAAATCGAATTGTTGAGACAGTATTATGTTAGGTACGTCAAGAGAGTAAATACCCAAATAACTTGGCAGAATCAAGGCTTTAAATAAAATTCAGTTAAAAGTAAGCTGCCCTGTAACGACACAAACAAGTCTCCTCTCTCTCTCTCTCTCTCTCTCTCTCTCTCTCTCTCTCTCTCCTCTCTCTTGTCTCTCTGTCTCATCTGTTCATTGATTTATGAGAGTATCAAGACATGTGTACTACCATCGTGCAATGTTGTTACACAAAATAAATCAATGACAGGCATGATCTATGATGACCCACTATGAACATAACATTCATGCATCTTTTTCCCTCATTAAGTGCGCAAATAGTCTCTCTCTCTCTCTCTCTCTCTCTCTCTCTCTCTCTCTCTCTCTCTCGCGCGCCCGCAGCACACACAGAGATACGTACACACACACACACACACACACACACACACACACACACACACACACACACACACACTCACACACACACACACACACACACACACACACACACACACACACACACACACACACACACACACACACACACAGGGTTTCTCAGAATCAGTGCATACAGGTTCTGCTTTTGTTATACTATCACAAAAGGTTGAAAAGATATATTCCATCAGAAAAGGCAGATCAATATTTGTCACCGAAATGATAGCTGTTATTATGGCGTTGTCACATTTTAACTGACTTGCCACAATCAATATTTAAAGTTGTTATTTGTGTGGATTCAATGTGTGTTCTGCAAACCATAAAATTTTCAAATACTGTTTCGAACAACTTTCTTGTAAATGAAATATGCCATCTTATTCATGTCTTGATATGTAAAGGAACTGATGTCACCTCCTGTTGGATTCCATCGTATTGTGTATTTGAGGTAATGAGCTAGCTGATATATGCGCAAAGAGAGGAGCCAGAAATGAAAATTGCGCCCCGGTATTGAATATGTCCTTTTCTTTACCTGAAGTCAATCAATTATATCAAAGCAAACCGTGTGGTGCCGAATCAGAAAATACTACAAAAATACGTTGCTTGGTGTGGCTGATAAAAACACTCATTTAATTAATCTTGAACATGTAAACAACATTCCTCATTTACAA
>CM065735.1:44099510-44124510 GCA_033310375.1 Conus canariensis
CCCCCTTTCACCGCCAATCCACTGTATCTCCCACCACTCCCATACCTCCTCCCACCCTCCCCTGCCGCCCTCTTAAAGGAGGAGTAAGGCGTCTCTGAACCACCGTCATCGTTACAAAGTGCTCCTTTTGTGATTTAATAAAAGGGGAACACACACACACACACACACACAACACACACACACGCACGCACGCACGCATGCATGAATGCACACATACACGTATTATGATATAGGCTAATTAAATATTACTATTGTGTGCATGATTTACAGAAAAAAAATGGAAGTATTTTAAGCAAAAGGAGGTTTTTCATGCTGTCTCGAGTTGGCGAAATGTTCTCCTGTTGACAGCAGTTTCCTCGGGTCCTTCAAGTGTGCAAACTCAGGCATCACCAGAGGGGAATACCCCATGTCGTATACTGAAGGAGGGAGAGTTACTGGGAAGCGATTCGCATGTCCAGGGGGATAGTAACAAGTACATGTCGACCTGCTGGTCCTGGGTGGGGAAGGTATCCACCTCCACCACTGGCCATTCACTGGATTCTCCAGTGGGCCTGAGGGGAGGTGATCGTGTCAGGCGACCGTCACGGTTTGGTGATCATCAGGCTGCAGACAGGGCACAGTGACCATTCAGCCATTCTTATCGTGAAGGAGAAACACTTTTGGGGAAGTTTCAGCCTGTTGAGTGCTTTGTCACCTTTGTCTATAGAGTGTAGTAAATCACATCACAACAATTTGCACCAATAACTCCCGAGTTATTTTATTCCGCCAATGGAATCACTAGTCACCTACACATGCACACACACCCAGCTACAAGCACCAACAAAGAGATAGATACCAAGTGGTGAATGCATAACCTCCAATTCAAACTCATGTTTGATTCCCGAAGCTATCCATTGTACTAACAGCCTGGACTTCTCCACAAGCCAGGACTAATGCTTCAAGTATTACAAGCTCTATAGACAACAAGGTGCAAAGCACTCAACAGGCTGAAACTTCCCCAAAAGCGTTTCTCCTTCACGATAAGAATGGCTGAATGGTCACTGTGCCCTGTCTGCAGCCTGACGATCACCACACCGTGATGGTCGCCTGACACGATCCCCCCCCTCAGGCCCACTGGAGAATCCAGTGAATGGCCAGAGTGGAGGTGGATACCTTCCCACCCAGGACCAGCAGGTCGACATGTACTTGTTACTATCCCCCTGGACATGCGAATCGCTTCCCAGTAACTCTCCCTCCTTCAGTATACGACATGGGGTATTCCCCTCTGGTGATGCCTGAGTTTGCACACTTGAAGGACCCGAGGAAACTGCTGTCAACAGGAGAACATTCGGCTGACTCGAGACAGCGTGAAAAACCTCCTTTTTCTTGAATACTGTATTTTCTGTAAATCATTACACAATTGTAATATTCAATTAGCCTATATCATAATACGTGTTTGTGTGCATGTGTGCGAGCGTGCGTGCGTGCGTGTGTGTGTGTGTGCGTGTGTGCTTGTTCCCCTTTTATTAAATCACAAAACGGATGCACTTTGTAACGTTGACGTGGTTTCAACGACGCCTTACTCCTCCTTTAAGAGGGCGGCAGGGGAGGGTGGGAGGAGGTAGGGAGTGGTGGGAGATACAGGTGGATTGGCGGCAAAAGGGGGAGGTGTGGGTGGGAGGAGGAAAGCAGGTGTCCACCCTGTCTATGTCTTTCAAGTCTGCTGATGTTGTTGACTTCAAAGGTCGCTCAGTCGCGGTAAAAGGGTGGCGGCGCAGGGAGGACATGTGGGAGTGGTTGGTGATAGGGTGGATAAGCGATAAAAGGGGAATTAGGGGTGAGAGAAGGAAAATTGTGGTCCCGCCCAGAGAGAGAGAGAGAGAGAGAGAGAAGATATGTGCAAGAACTAATGGCGTGTGTGTTGTGTGTGTGTGTGTGTGTGTGTGTGTGTGTGTGTGTGTGTGTGTGTGTGTGTGCGTGTGTGTGAGCTTGCGTGCACATGTGTACACGCACACGTTGTGTATGTGTGTGTGTGTGTGTGTGTGTGTGTGTGTGTGTGTGGTTGTGTGTGTGTGTGTGTGTGTTTCAGTTCAAGTATATCCATGAATGATAAAATTCTGATCATCAATACTTTCTCCACAAACAAACAAATATTCTCTAGATTGTGTAAAGTATTATTGACTTATACAGAAATCAGGGTCTTACATCTAGGTGGCTGATGTGTATTCGTGATTTCCTAATAGAAACGGGATTTGACTGTGTTTGGACACACACAATTTTTCGTCTGTTCACAGTCCTTGTAGAAACGTTCGTAATTCATTAGAAAATATTCACATACGTGCATGGAATGATGTTTAGAATCTAAAAATAAGTGTATGTGTTATAGGAATTTTAAGAGTTTTGCCGTGAAAACATATTGAAATGTTGCCTGATGTCTATATATACCCACTAATTTGGTTTGGCTGTGGTAATCATAAACCCATGATAGAAATTGATAGACGATTTGGCATACCTCACGATGAACGATTCTGTTGGGACTGCGACTAGAATGTCCCAGGTGATGAATTTCATTTTGTAATGAAATGCACCAAATATAATGACATTAGAAATCAGTTTGTACCAAGAACATTTACATGCATAAAATCCGTATATAACTATTATTGTTTGCTTTGTGGTAGTAAAAAAGTGTAGCTAAACTTAGCAAAGTTTCTAAAACTTAGTAAAGTTGTGTAACATTATATTCAATGTATTAATTATCTGCTAACACAAATACGGCAGAACACAGCATGTAGAGTTAATGGGTTCTAGGTGGAAAGCTACCTGTACATTTGAAGATACTGGGTTTGGTTTATCGATAACTGATCAAAAATCAATAACATGGCCAAAAAAATTTACTACGTGAAACATCACACTGGAAAAAATAGTGCAGTGTAAAAAAACAAAAATTGGCAAAAAAATTGAGATGCTGGGTTCTGGCAGTCAACCCTCAAAATGGAATTGAATTTAGAACCTCCCTGAGTGCAAGCCTGTGGAGTTGACCACCTCACAACGGCTGCTGGTTTGTGAACATGATTCACGTCAGCCAAGTCTGCAAGTAAGTCAGACGCTGTACAGGAATGTTTGTCAGCCCAGTGTGGACTGATTCTGTCTGTCTTTGTGATCCATGTCAGCCCATTGTGGACTGATTCTGCCTGTCTGTGTGATCCATGTCAGCCCAGTGTCTTTGGGATCCAGGTAAAACCTATGTGAATGGACACTGCCTGACTGTGGGATTGGATCTATGTCAGCTAAATGTTGATTGATTCTGCCTGTCTGTAGGATCTTCGTTAGTTCAGCGTGGAATATTCTTCCTGTCTGACATTTGATCGCTGTCAGGCCAATGTTGACTGATTCTGCCTGTGTGATCCATGACAGGCCAATGTGGACTGATTCTGCCTGTCTGTGGTATGCATGTTAAGTTAGCATGGACTATTTCTGCCCGTCTGTAAGGATCTATGTCAGCCCAGTTTGAACTGATTTTGCCTGTCTGTGGAATCAATGTCAGCTCATGTTTGACCAATTAGAGCCTGTCTGTGGGATCTATGTCAGCCCAATTCTTGACCGATTCAGCCTATCTGTGGCATCCATGTCAGCCTAATGTCAAGTGCTTGAAAATGACAACGAGCTGATCACGGGCGCACAGCTTCAACTCTGATGAGGTCACCAAGTGAACAACCAACTGAACGTCGCACCTATAGCAGAAAGCCAAGTGTTGCTGAAGGATACAGCCATTATCATCGAACAGTAAGCACAAATCTATCCATGACTCTTCATTTGTCTCAGCTTTTGTGCCCATCAGTCGCATCATTCCATCTCCGCCCATTCTGTCACCACATACCCAGTCCATCCCGCGCCATCTTCCACTCATCAACATTTGACCATTGCTATCCCTATTCTTGGGTTCTCCTCAGTGGCTCCCTGTTCAGCAAAGGATCTCCTACACACACGCACGCACACACACACACACACACCACACACACACACACACACACACACACACACACACACACACACACAGAGTAATCGTTTTCTTTCTTTTTTTTCTGATCTTTTGTTTCTTTTTGTACTTCCAGTTCTTATACAACAGGGAGTACTTTACAATGGGAAGAAAGAAATGCTCGCTCTCTCTCTCTCTCTCTCTCTCTCTCTCTCTCGTGTGTGTGTGTGTGTGTGTGTGTGTGTGTGTGTGTGTGTGTGTGTGTGTGTGTGTGTGTGTGTGTGTGTGTGTGTCCGTCCATGGTCAAAATGAGTTCCATTCGCTCCAGACAAAACTCCTGAGCCGTTAGTAACGGCTATAACGGCCCATAACGGTTTTTCTTCTTATGGAATATTTCAGAAAGTACTTGGCCGATCTCTCTAAACATTTGTAGGTATGTTCATGATGGGTCACGGAGGATGCCCGATGTTTTCTTTTACCGTTATATCCGTTACTAACGGCTATAACGGCCCATAACGGTTTTTCTTTTTCATGGAATATCTCAGAAAGTACTTGGCCGATCTTTCTGAGAGTTTGTAGTTATGTTCATTATGATCACGGATGATGGCCGATGTTTACCAGAATAGCTGTTGCTAACGGCTATAACGGCCCAAAACGGTTTTTTCCTCTTTATGGAATATCTTATGCGTATTCAAGATAAAGTGGGAGTACGTTTATATGCTTTACATCTTGTTTGTACTCCCAGTTTTTATAGAACAGGGAGTACTTTGCAATTGGACCGAAGAAATGCTGTCTGTGTGTCGGTCTGTGTGTCTGTCCGTGGTCAAATGTGTTCCATTCACTCCAAACATAACTTCTGGGCCGAGCTTCCTGAAAATTTGTAGGTATGTTCATTATGGGTCGCGGATGATGCCCGATGTTTTATTTTACCAGAATAGCCGTTACTAAGGCTATAACAGCCCAAAACGGTTTTTCTTCTTTATGGAATATCTCAGAAAGTACATTCAGCACATCCGAGCCACCTTGAAACATGAGGAAGTGTTTCTGAAATACCAGTTTCAAAAGTGTACATTGGTTATATAACCGTTAAAACCGTTATTTTGCCGCTATTTTTTGTATATATATATTGGCGGATTTTAATGAAATTTGGTATATAGAAAGGTTATCACACAACACAAATTGCACTTCCATATAGTGTTTCAAAATTGGACCGTCAAAAACCGTTATTCTTGACATATTGTCCGATCTGGATGAAATTTGGTAGGTACATAGGCTTTAGCCCAGCGAGGCCTAAAATACAAGTTTCAAAAGTGTACCTTGATTAAATAACCGTTAAAACCGTTATTTTGCCGTTATTTCTTATATATTGGTGGGTTTTAATAAAATTTGGTATATAGAAAGGTTATCACACTCAAATGGCACTTCTATATAGTGTTTCAAAATCTGACCGTTAAAAACCGTCGTTCTTGACATATTGTCCGATCTGGATAAAATTTAGTAGGTACAAAAGCTTTAGCCCAGTGAGGACTAAAATAACAGTTTCAAACATGTACCTCGGTTAAATAACCGTTAAAACCGTTATTTTGCCGTTATTTCTTATATATTGGTGGGTTTTAATAAAATTTGGAACATAGAAAGGTTATCACGCTCAAATGGCATACAAGACAAATTGGGAGTACGTTTATATGCTTTGCATCTTGCTTTTCGTTAAGAAGGGAATAGGTATGGAGAGGGAGTGAGGGGGCGAGGTGCATTGTGTGAAGTGAACTTTTCTTTGCAACGTGTGTGTGTGTAGGTATGTATGTCTGTTTGTGTGTATGTGTGCGCGCGCGCAGGTGTTTGTGTGTGTGTTTGTGTGTGTGTGTGTGTGTGTGTGTGTGTGTGTGTGTGTGTGTGTGTGTGTGTGTGTGTGTGTTCTCCTCATTTAATTTGTATTACACACACACACACACACACACACACACATACACACACACACACATGCGCGCGCGCACGCACGCACGCACGCACACACACACACACACACAAACACATACAATTTTCAATGTCAAACAAGAGTACGTTCGACTAAACATGGAAAATTGCATGGTTTTGGCTTTGATTGGTCGTCTTCCTTTCCGGCAAATGCTCTTTCTCTTCTTTTTTTTTTTCTTCTTTTTTTCTCTTTTTTTCTTTTTTCTTCTCTTTTTTCACTTTTCTTTTTTCTCCCACCAGAGAAGACTCTGCACTGAGCAGTGGTGCGTTCAGCAGTGCCTGTACATCTAGATAAATGCTCGTCGTAAGGTAAGATAATGTTGCTTATTGCCCAGCCGACCGCAAAGGGCCTTATCAGGGCTGTCACCGTGTTGAAGTCAACTCACAAGTCATTATCAAAGAAGAAGGAAAAACTCATTCACACAACCCTATGAAACGCACCTTCTAAAAACACACTGGAAATTTTGTTCGAAATCTTTCCTCCGTAAAATCTTAGATCAGATGAAAAATGTTCTTATCTTTCAGAAATTCAAAGATCACATAAGGTGGGACATCTCTGAACAAGGTTTTCATGGAGTCTGCTGCCTGACTCACGGAGCCAGCTTGAGTGAGCATTCCCTCTGGCTGGGCGTCACCACGTTCGTCTCGTGACAGTCCCTACAAACTTGTCGGTACCGATGACCTCGACATAAATTCACCAGAGCCACACACGTGGACTGAAAATCAACACTGTATGGACCATAAAAGTAGGGGGTGAAGGACTAGAACATCTGATACTTTTATTTTTAAATGCTGATTGATGAAGAAAATGATGATAATAAAGACGATGCTACAGACTTTTATTCTGGTCTGAGATTACACGACAGAGCTGTTCGCTACATTTATTTTCATGCTACTTTCTGGCGTCAACCAGGCTCGAGAGATACAGACACCTGCAGTGTTGGTCAGGAAATTTGAGCAACACACTCGGAGACGCATCCACTAAGTGGACAAAACTCGGCAGCGTTGTTCCACTTCTCCCTGCTGAGCCCATAGCGAACTCAGCACTGAGTAGGAACTGATTGGAGCAGAAATATGTGACCAAAAAATAAATGACTGCAATGAGAAGGAAAACTAATTCCCGAGCCTGGAATCTGCCACACTCACCACTGCGCCACAGGGAACGTTTGAAACTTGATTGACAACTTGAATGAATAATATTTTTGAATGTCTTAGTGTGCAAGTTACACGAGTAATAACACGAAAAGGAAAGCACACACACACACACACACACACACACACACACACACACACACACACACACACACACACACACACACACCTTATTTTCAGTTAATACGTGCAGTTTAACATGAAATCTGGAGCTGTTAAGCATAACAACACCTTGTTTGAGAGTGTTTAAATTCGATGAATTTCTCTGTAACCTTTTGTGGCTTGATTGACAAAACCATTGACTGGGGAGAGGAGAGCTCGTCTTCTGTCTGTGGTATAAGTTGAGGTGGTTGTGTACTAATCTGTCCAGGTCTATCGTTAGTATTAAACACCAAGAAACCCGTGACACGAGGGGAGTGTGTGATAAAGACCTGCAGAAAAAGTAGCTTCAATGTAGGTCGGTTAGGGATGAGTATTCAACTCAGTTTTGAATTGCTTTGTCGTGTGTGTCTTTAGTGGGCTTAAGGAAGAGGGACAATAAGATCGCATACACTCACGTCCTAGTTATTCATGACGTACATTTTGGGGAAGGGGCTCACGAAATTGATGACAGAAAAAAAACTCCAGCTGACAATGCTAGTTTCATCGATGATCTTGCCGCTGTGTAGACGTTGTCTGTCACCCCCATCCTATACTCCCCTCTACTCACCGTCAAACCAGCACTAAGCGGCATCATTGTCCTTGATGAGGCGTGTCGGTGCTCTTCACTTTGTTCTCTTACAGAACAGGCCAAACACGTCGAACATCATGTTCTGAAACTCGGCTCTGAACCTGGCACCTGTCAGACAATACAGGTAGAAGTTGATGCCGCAATTGCAGTACAACAAAATGTGACCGACTTCACGGAAGACTTCATATTGCCCGTTTTGAATCGGGTCAGACCAGTCAATATAATAACTGCTGATGAAATTGATGGGCAGAGGTGTGGTGAGGAGGAAGAAACTCACGTTGGCAGCGATCAGAGTGACGGTCAACGAAGTCACCTTCTGTTGTCTGGAATCCTGGGTGGCTTGCTGGACAGGGAGACTGGTGCTTTCTTTGACAGCTCGGACCAGTGTCCAGAGAAGAGCAGTGTTGCTGGCCAACAACAGCAGGAAAGGGAGAAAGCAATAGGCCACCAGGTTGACCCAAGGCCAAATCTCCCAATAAAACCACGTGTATTGTGCAGAGACAGCACTGTCACAACATATGGCCCAACACTCTCCTATATCAAACCCATAAAGAAAGTGACAGTTCATGAGAACGGTGACCACAGCGGTGACACCAGCGGTCACTCGCGACTTTCCTTTTGTCCACACAGCGTTGACCCGCATCGGCCACAGCACAGAAGCAGCTCTCAGGATGGTGAGGGCCACCAGCATCCATGGCGATAACGTCCCTGGGATGTTGAACATCATTTGGGCCAGCTTACACTGCCAGGAACCGTACCAGCTGAAGTGAGTCACATTGAACTGTTTGTCCAGCCAGACGCAGAACGCATCTGTGAGCAAGATCAACAGGTCAGACCAGGCCATCAGCTGGAAGAACACGCTGAAAGTGGAAGCAGGAAGACGAAGCATGATCAAAATGATCATGATGTTTCCGAATATTCCAGAGGCACAGACGATAGGACTGCCGATATTTCGAACTAGGATGGCGGCGTAGTAATATGCTTTGTTTGGTCCCACCACAAATAATATTCGGAATAGTCTGGGTATTGGCTTGCGGTCTGCAGGTTGTCTGACTGCTGGGTTGACCTCTCCATGATAGAGTCGAAGTGTTGAGTTGAGTTCTCCATGATCGAGTCTAAGTGTTGAGTTGAGTTCTCCATGATAGAGTCTAAGTGTTGCGTTGAGTTCTCCATTGTTGGACAGCCAAAGAAGTGGAGTCAGGTGGATTAATTCAGTGATCGTGTTTAAGTTTGTTTTGTATTTTAATCAACGCATGTAGTTGTTTTACTAATCTCACATGTGCAGGAGATCAGTTGCATGCAGACCTAGGCGTTGGTAGTAAAACTGTCAATACTGAACGTCATAAAGTGACATGCGTTCGGTTCAGCCTTTGCAGTTGTCAGGCTCAAGAGTTGACAATGTCGTCAGGCTGATTTAATTTTTTCTGAACTGTGTCTTCTGAGTTTGTGATCGGTAGAAGTTTAAGTTCAATATGCCACAGAGAGAGAGAGAGAGAGAGAGAGAGAGAGAGAGAGAGAGAGAGAGAGAGAGAGAGAGAGAGAGAGAGAATGACAATGACAATGATTTAATGTTTTTAGGCCATGGGCCACATAACATTGAAAAGAAAAATAGGAAAACTGCGCGGGGGTGGGGGAGGGGGGGGGGATAGGGGGGAGTAGGGCGGTAACCACGCAAAAAAAACCCTATATCAAGATTTCTACAAATCGCAAGAACATCAAATATTAAATAATTACATAATGAAACATGAAATCTTAAATGGCACCAACTGTATCAGCTTAGCGTACTCTTTATGGATTCAGATTTCACCGTCTGAATGTCTCTTTGTCTCATGGCATAGAAAACGAAATTCGAAACTAACATTGATAACTGTTTGCATTTCCCACTTAACAATCTTTCCAGACGGACGTTCATTCCATTTGCAATAAATCTATTTCTTAACTCTGAATGCTGCGTGCAAACATAATATAATAGTGTTTGTCATCTTCAAAGCATGTTTTACAAAATGGACAGTGCGACTGAATTATATCATTTTCATACCTATTCATATTATTATTTAATGACAACACACCACATCTGATTTGTGTTAAGGCCACTCGAAAACAAACAAGATGCAAAGCATATAAACGTACTCCCAGTTTTCCAAATCACTTATAAACCGGCCAAGTACTTTCTGAGATAAATAACGGCAAAATAACGGTTTTAACGGTTATTTAACCGATGTGCACTTTTGAAACTGGTATTTTAGTCCTCACTGGGCTAAAGCCTATGTACCTACCAAATTTCATACAGATCGGACAATATGTCAAGAATAACGGTTTTTAACGGTCAAATTTTGAAACACTACATGGAAGTGCCATTTGTGTGTGACAACCTTTCTTTACACTAAATTTCATTAAAATCCACCAATATGTAAAAAATAACGGCAAAATAACGGTTTTAACGGTTATATAACCGATGTACACTTTTGAAACTGGTATTTTAGTCATCACTGAGCTAAAGCCTATGTACATACCGAACTTCATCCAAATCGGACAGTATGTCAAGAATAATGGTTTTTAACAGTCGAATTGTGAAACACTATATAGAAGTGTCATTTGTGTGTGATAACCTTTCAGTATACCAAATTTCATTAAAATCCACCTATATATAAGAAATAACGGCAAAATAACGGTTTTTAACTTAGATCTAGTTGCAAGCGAGAGGACTGCAGGCGGAAATCTAAACAAATCTTAAATAAATGTTAGCGAACCGCCCAGAGAACGTGGACAAACGAGTCACAAGACGTCTTGTGACTCGTTGTCCACGTTCTCTGGGCGGTTCGCTAACATTTATTTAAGATTTGGTTTTTACTTGTTTAATCGATTTTTAGCGTTACATCACTTACATATGGAAAGAAGCTCCGATTTGTCACAAGATCAATTTAAATATAACTTAAATATCTGTGCATATCTGTGTCACACAGATATGCACAGATATTTAAGTTATATTTAACTTGCCTGTATAAAATATATCTTTCTTTGTCTCTGAGTGTACCAGGCCATTCCTGGAAGAACATATCTAACAGACATTGTTTAAATATATTTAAGAATATATTAGTATTCTGGACACCTTGATTTAACCATACCTCATGAAATCCAGCGTTG
This sequence comes from Conus canariensis, assembly GCA_033310375.1. Taxonomy (NCBI): domain Eukaryota; kingdom Metazoa; phylum Mollusca; class Gastropoda; order Neogastropoda; family Conidae; genus Conus; species Conus canariensis. The sequence goes on from CM065735.1 coordinate 44,110,466, forward strand.
GAAAGCATTTCTCTCACCTCAGTAACCCAACATCTTTTACCCTCATTGTCCATTGCAATCATCATTAAGTATGCCTGCTTAGGTAATCTGTTCTGATACATCTCCAGTAGTCTAAACCAATGTTTAACACATCTAATCTGCGAATGCAAATACAATGGATAGCTACCCAGTTCTCCATAAACCATTTTGTTTGGAGCTTTCATTGGTAAACCTAAAAAATCTCTTACACGCTAATACATGTACTTTATCTATACCTTCTAATCTCGCATGACCTCAGATTTCCGATAAATATAATTGAACTGAGAGCACTTTTGAATAAAAAATTGAAAAATAGATCTTTGGTGACATTTCTTTGCATTTTTCAAAGGCATGCTAAAGCCAAAATAGAGCCTTGTTCCCTTCTGCCACAAGATGATTAGTGCCCAATCTGAGACTTGATTTATATAACTCAATCAAGTCGCAGCCAAGATGGACCAGTTTGTCCCTCAAATCACACAGTGTTTGGCTATTTTCAAAAATCATAAAAAAATCAACGACTTCATTTAGGAGCATGAAACATACACCGTTGGATAGAAAAAAAACCCCAATACATTCATAAAAAATGCTTTCCTTGAGTGAGGAATCTAAACTGTTCACATGATGCAAGTAATCTAAAATGATACACATTTGCAGAAAAATAAAAACTTTTTTGTGCACACTGTATTCCACTTCTCTATGCTCTCTGTCCTCCCACACAAGTTCAATTACACTTCTGAGCACTTGGTATGACCTACAGAGAATAGTATCTTTACGACAACTGCATAAAACACAAAATTTTGACCACAAAATGCTTTATGCACTTTCATATTCCGCACAAACCCACTTCACATGGACGCCGCCATGTTCAAAATCGCATAAAACTACTACAGAATACACGAAGAACGGTCTAAGGGAAGCAACTGCATAAAAAGGCACAAAGCTGTCCCTGAAACGAGATTTATTATCCTTTAATAAAAGGCGGTATGATTTAAAAATCGTCAAGCTCTGTCGGAAGCATGCATCCGACACGCCTTCAAGCGATGTGAACAGTGTCGGAAAACGCTTCCGACAAGACTCGATTTAACATGGTTGTGAAGGAAAAACCTAAATAACAATACATATCAACTACCTCCAATTCTTTGCACTAGTAAAACCACCTTTCTCTCTGTTCCAGATATCCCCCTTTCCTAAATACCATTGTTTTTGTCTATATTAACATATTATTTCAATTCGTCACAACAGCATTTGAGAGAATCAAGTAGCGTTTGTAAGCCTCTTGGAGAAGTTGATAATAAAATCACATCGTCTGCAAATAACAATATAAATAGTTCCAGCATGGAAGGTAAAAGCTGGATACTATGAATACCTGCACTGTTAATGTGATTTGCAAGTTAATTGATAAATAATGAAAACAATGTAGGACTCAAAACGCACCCTTGTCGCACACCTGTTGGACATTACAAAAATTAAAAAATCACTATCAACAGGCACACATGAAACTAACGATTCATACATACTTTTTATGCCACCAAAATTTTTTTCCCTCTAATTCCTTCGTTATAAATTACTTCCAATAATTTTTCATGATTTACTGGGTCAAAAACCTTTTTTTAGAATCTATAACGGCAACATAATTTTCTGTCTTCTTTTATCAAGATCTTTCTGGATAACTCCATAAAGATTATATATCTGGTCTACAGTTGAACATTTTTTTTCGAAACCTGGCTTGATCTTCAACAACAATGTCGCTATCTGTTAACCAAGAAGTCAGTCTTTTATTCAGAATGGAAGTATCGCACTTGCAAGTTGCATTGATCAAAGATATCCCTCTATAATTTTCTATTGGTCAGTATTACCTTTAAAAAAAATTGGAACAACAATGGCTTTTGACCATTCCTGAGGATATACACCTGTATTAAAGACTGTTAAAAAGTTTGGTCAAAAACTTAACAACCCTTTCACCTCCTGCTTTAAGCATTTCCGGAACAACATCGTCTGTACCTTTCCATTACTTAATTGTCTTACTGCATCCTTAACTTCTTCTTCTTCTGTAATTTCTTTATTTAAACGGTGGTCATTTGCATCATTTAGACCATTATCATTGCTACAATGACGCATGTCTAGATTGTCACCATTAAAGACACCCTTAAAGCGTTAAAACTAGTCATCAAGGTTTATGTTGTCGCTTGTAATCCTTTTTGTATTCACTCCGCCTAACATCTTTAATCCCTCCCAGAATTCTGTCATGTTATTTACATTCGCTGCTAGAGACTCAGAAATCCTTTTTCTTTTTCTTTCTCAACAATTTTGCGTACTCTTTTCTATTTTTAACATGTTCTTGTCTATTATTTTCCAACATGTCATTTTCCAGTCGATCGTTTTCAGATCTGTCCTTCGTAATCTGTTCTTTTTAGATTTTCTTTTCAAAAACTCTCTCAGCTTTCTTTTACATTTTCCTTTTGCTACTTTACATTCCTTGTCAAACATGGAGTATTTTTCCTACTGGATGACAATTGACACTTTTTAAACATACACTGTGCAAAACACTTCAAACATTCATTGAATGTCTCCAAGGCATGATTAACATCTTGTTCTAAATCTTGGATGGCAACTTCTAATCTCGTCATATTAACTTCAGCATTGAAACTTGCTATAAATTCTGATTCTCGTTCTTTATCCCACAAAACCTTTCCCACAAAGTTTGCCTTATTGTTTGAGGCTGCTTTGTCAATATTCTGATTATAAGCAGATTCCAACAACATTGACAGCGTAATAGGCAAGTGATCAGATTCCACCATGTCTGTCACCATAAGAGATCTCCACGAAAGTGAAGAAAACAAATAAAAAAACAAAACAAAACAAAAAAAAACACAAGGAAATAATCAACTAGAGTCGATCCAGTATCACAAATAAAAGTGTAACTGTCATCGAAGTTATATTTTCGAGTCCGTTTAAGATAACACAGTCAAATATGTTGCAAAAATCAAGAAGGGTTTCAGCAAATTGATTAATTTCAGCATCCTGTGATTTCGTATTGACAATTCCTTAATTTCATTCCCACTGTCTATCTCATCTGACAAGCTGTAATCAAAGTTTTTGTCAGCTGTGCGGGAATTAAAATCTCCAAATATCAAAACATGAAAATCCCGAAAGCATTCGTGAGGATCAAACATGCGTTTTTCAAGAACCTCAATACCAAAACCGTTCGGTTCAGAATTCCAAAAAGGGGAATCATGTGGGGGATGTAGGTAGCAATAAAGAAGCATCTTTATCAGTACCTGACAAATCCTTAGATATCTTTGAAACGATGGTATTGCTGGTGTCAGTCTTCACTCTGTCTACATTACAAGAAAAGCCTTTTTTGACCAACATCATGACACTCCCAGAACTCCTTCCGCGTCGTGACAGATTTTATTTTTTTTTATTTTTTTTTTAAGCTTTTGATGAATAGATCAGAAAATCTTTAAATATGTTATAGTCGATTTCACAGTCCATAAAAGTTTCTGTCAGACAAACAAAATCATGCTTTTTGATAAAATCCAGAAATTCTGTATCATCTAATTTCGATTCCAATCCGCTTACATTATAATTGAGAATACTGATGGGTAACTGAAAACTGTGATTTCTATTTTGCATGACGTGAGTGTCGAAATGACGCATATCAGGAGACTTAGACTTTCTGTTTAGTGCCCGGACACTTTCCTATTTCTGACCAGAGGTTGCTTCTGTTTCTTTTCGGGGTTATGACCCTCTCTGCACACTGCTATCGTTGCTGGACGCAGAATCTGTCCACACACTTTGGAACGCATAGAACATTGGTCTGGCTCATGATGCGTTGCTGATGTGTCTGTGATCGTAAGGTATGTCTTTCATCTTGCTGACTTTTGTCTTGCTGTTTGCCGTCATCACCCTGGTTCTGGAGCGTGACTTCCAACAGCATGCGCTCAGAGATGGACTTGAGGTCTCGTTCTCATCCACTGGAGCTGCGCGCATCTGTTGATGGTCATCTTCCGTCACCTGTTGATGGTCATCTTCCGTCACCTGTTGATGGTCATCTTCCGTCACCTGTTGATTTAAGGATTGTTGCTTGATGAAACGCTTCGTTTCCTAGTGCTGAAGTTAGAGGTCTGCTTGTGACAGACGTCCTGGTCATTATTTTGCAGCTTTGCCGAATGCCGCTGGTTCATTCTGTGCATCTCTTCGTCTTGCTGAAGATCCTAGTTTTCTTGTTGCTTTGTGATCTCCAGCTGTCATTTCTGTTTATACTGGTCTTTGCAGTCTTTCCTCCTCTTGAGAGAGAGAGAGAGAGTGAGAGAGAGAGAGAGAGAGAGAGAGAGAGAGAGAGAGAAGAAAACTATCTGTTCACGAGTGTCATACTGTGCATACATGCATGCCTGCACTCAGCTCAGCATTCACTCCGTGCACACGCACTCTCTCCAAACAACCAGAAGGCGCACTGCAATAACTCTTCTTCTCCCCCTCCTCTCCGGGGAATAATTTACTAAACAATAATCAATTTTCCGTCATATTCAACTCGTTTGTCTTCAAGGAATTATTTTTCATTCCTCCTCTCCAGTGGAGGTACAATCATTCCACAGATCCACTAGTTGGGACCAAATTTCACCTCATTATACATAATACTTCACAAATATATCTTTTACCGGTTTCTCCTCCTCAGTGGAGAAACAATGTATATATTTTCAAAGAAAAATCAAAAGATGGCTTAAAATACAGTAGTATCAACTGAGTTCATCAGGGGGACAATAACAAAATCATTATGGGCCAACATGACAAATGCTTTCTTTTCTCACAACTGGTGCAGTCGTTGTCCTCTACAGCTCGATTCTCCAACCCTGGAGACGATTAGGTGCTGCCGCAGCACTGTAGCCCAAATATTTGTGCGACTGCCTAACTGGTGCTGCCACAGCACTGGGAAGGGCTGGTAATGGTGAGTCGCAGGTAGAACTCGTTCTTCAAACAACCTGTCCGGTCAGTGTCCCCAAGCCATCTCCTTCCTATTCCTTATTTTTCCCTCCTGCGCTCTTTTTGAGTACACGTTCAGTGAGTACTCGTCTAACTCTACGCATTACCAGCCCATGGTTGCTGACCAATGGACAACGTCCGTCCATTCAACCAATGATCGCCCTACGTCTATAGCCACCAGCGACACCGATCACACTGGTCAGGCCATTCAAACTTTCTTTTCTTTTACCTTTCCTCTTCCCTACCTAGGGAAAATGCTTTATAACAAATAAGGGCGTACGCGACGGAACGTCACATGTCGCCATGTGAGGCTACATCACATGACACCCCCCATCCCGGGGTGAAAAAAAAACTTTCGTCAGAAAATTTTTTTTTTTTAAATACACATACATATGTAATTAATATACAACTTCAGCCATCAATCATCAATTTTTTTATCATTCAAGAGTTTCCATCAATGCATAGAACTAACCTTTATGAACATCATAAAGATCCAAAATCATATTCCAAAATCTTAGTTTGAGAAAAAAAAATACAATCAGATTTTGTTTAGTTTTTTAAAAACAAATTCATACTCCATCACCACAAATCACAAGTTACAGTGACACGAAAAACATATGATACTGATTATTCCAAATGCCAATCATATATATATAGCAAAATGTAAACAGTTTTTCTAGCGTGTTGTCACATAATCATATGTCCCAACATCATCACAAAATGAGAATTTCCTCATGACTCACTTGATGAGAAAAATTTGGCAAGTGACAAGTCTTTGTTCAAGCAAAATATACAATACAGTAATCCACTCGAAAGTTAAACACTTTTTTCATTCTTCACAATGGACCGACGTGAAAAAACAACAAAAAGCACTTGTAACACATCAAATAAAGTATTCTGCACCCATTCACAAAGTAGCATCCCACCACGAGCCACCAATGCCAATACATATGCACTTTTGGAGAAAGATCAGTCACAACTACTTATCAATTCAGACTGACGTTAGCAGACATAACCCTGCCAAAATATCAATAAAGTCTTTCCACAATGAAAACAAACAGCAGAATAAAAAAAATCTGTCCACAATGAAAACAAACAGCAGTTACAGCAGCACGAAGGATACTGTGCACTCATGCACGAGACAAAAAGTCTGCCATGACATTCTGAGTTCCAGGTAATGGCTCAATGTCAAACTTGAACTCCTGCAATGACAAAGCCCATCTCAACAGCCTGCTATTTTTGGTCTTGGACGACTGCAAAAACGTCAATGGCCTGTGGTCGGTTTGTAACCGAAACTGTCTTCCAGTCAGGAATCTGGCAAATTTCTCACAAGCCCAAACAATGGCAAGACACTCTCTCTCAATTGTTGAGTATTTGACTTGTGTGTTAGAGAACTTTTTACTTGCATATTGGACAGGGTGTAACAATCCATTCTTTTCCTGCAACAGTACAGCTCCCATGCCTTTGGAGCTGGCATCAGTTCTCAAAACAAAATCCTCTGAAAGAGAGGGCAAAAGCAACACAGGAAATGAATTGAGGATGTTTTGAACACATTCCAGCGCTTTCTGGCACTCATCTGACCAGACGATACTTTTGTTTTTTGTTCCTTTTGTCAAGTCACTCAAAGGGGCTGTCAAGGACGCAAAGTGCGGTACATATCTTCTGTAATAGGACAACAATCCAATGAGTGATCTTATCTGTTTCTTTGTACTGGGTCTCTTCAAGGCCAAGATCTTTTCTACTTTCTTTTCCTCTGGTGTCATTTTCCCAACAGAAATGACATGACCCAAAAACTCAAGAGTCTGGAATCCAGCACGAATTTTGGACGGTCTAGCCGTCAGACCAAAATTCCGGAGTTTACAAAAAACAGCTCAAGTTTTCCTCCAGATCATTCCATGACTTTGCAGCAAGCAAAATGTCATCAAAAAAAACTTACTGCTCCACACTCATGAAGTTTTAGTGCATGCATCATTCTGGCAAAAGAAGCTGGGGCGTTTTGTAATCCAAATGGCATTTTCGTCCATTGAAACAGTCCAAAAGGTGTCTGAAAAGCCGTTTTTTTCCTTGTCTGCTTCAGCCATCGGGATTTGCCAATATCCTTTAGTCAAATCTATTTTGACAAAATATTTTCCTTCTGAGAGCTGACAAAGAAGTTCCTCAATGTCTGGGATAGGTTCTGCATTAACCACAGTGATTTTGTTTAATTTCCTGTAATCAATGCAAAACCGCACCGAGCCATCAGGTTTGTCCACCAAAACAACTGGTGAGCTGTATGGTGACGAGGACGGTTCAATAACTTTCAACCCGAGCATGACCTGAATCTCTCTTTCGACAACCTGTTTTTTCGCAAATGGGAGAGGGTATGGTTTGACTCGGACCGGGTTTTCCGTACTCAAATGAATAGTATGGGGTTCAATTGCTGTCACTGTCCCTGGGGTATCAGTCAGAACATCCTGAAAGTCCTTCAAAATACCTTCCAATTGTTCTTTCTGAATCAAAGACAAATCATCACACACAATGACATCATGATAAGTTTCCCCCTTGACAGAAAGAGTGGGCAGATGTACAGTATCATCTATCCTGGTAGACGTTAACAATCCCACATTTGTTGTTTGCACAGTCTTTGCTCTGTCTCTGTATGTGACATCAGGTACAAAATCAGAATCAATGATTTCTGTAACAGCCACATCTGTTCCAGACACTGGACACATCCATTCAATTGACTCATTAATGGCAACATTTGTACGTTCAACATACTTTTTTAGCATGTTTACATGGAACACCTTTTCAGCATTTGCCATTTTCACTTTGGGAACCACAATCTGTTTGTTGTCTTGTCCAGGTACATGCCTGTAGAGGATGTCAGAGTCCAGTATGTACGTCGGCTTGTCCGTTGGTTTGCCAGAGACACTCTGCTTTGCAGTAGACAGTACAGTCGTCAATGTCTCGTCGCTTCTCTGCATGGTCTTCAAAACATCTGGCGTAACTTTTAGTTCATTCAGTCTTGAAACCTTGAGCGGTTTTGTTGGTTTTCCCTGCTCTACAACTTTTGATCTTGTACTAATGAGACAAGGAATGAAAGATCCTCCGGCACCACCATGTACTGTCGCAACACCTGGTAAATTTCCCAAAATCAAATCGCAAACTGGATTCTCAATAACACAGGCGGTAAGTGACCCGGAGTAGTATGGTGTATCAACGGAAATTTTTGCAAGTGGAAAAGTTTCAATTTTTCCACCAAACGATCTGCATTTCTGAACACTGTCAAGATATTGGTCTGGTAGAACAAAACATTTCCTTACACCAGCTGTGGTGCAACCTGTATCTCGCAAAACAGAACCTTGTAAACCATTAATGGCACAATCCTCCAAAAGAAGACCATCAATGGACTGATCTGGTGCCAAAACAAGACCTTCTTCACATGTAGTGGAAACAAATCCAGTCTTTGCTCCACTTCCTTTGAAAGGACAGTCCCGTTTCAAATGGAATTTGCACCCACAAAAGTGGCAACGCATGGTTTGGTTGGCGGACAACTGGTTACCATTAGTCTGTGAACCTCGACCTTGCCCACGAACTGGACCAAAGGGTCTTCGCGGTTGTTGTTCACCACGCCCTCGGAAAGGAAAAGGTCTTTCCGGTGGTGAGTATTCGTACTGACGGAAATCGCCAGAACCGACATGGCCTTGACCACGGAAAGGTCGTTGTCTGTTGCCAAAAGACGTGTAAGAGTGCGGACCTTGGAATGAAGCGCGATTTCCTCTTCTAAAGTTTCCTTGTCCAGAATGTATCTGAAATGCCGCGTGAGACTCGAAAAGGGACGAATTTTCCTTGCGGGCAACACCTTTATCCGGATGAGCAATACAGTACTGATCCGCCATCTGACACACTTCGTCAACGCTATCGAACTGTCTTTCCTTAAGAAAAGTGGCCAAATCTTTACTGACGCTTTGAAAAAGTTGCTCTCGAAGTAGCAAATCTCGCAGTGATTCGAAAGTTTTATTTGTCTTTGTTAGCTCTATCCATCTGTCTAAACAATGACTCATTCTTATCAAAAAAGACGGAAATGATTCTCCCTTGTCAGGACGAATAGATCGGAAACGCTCACGAAAACGGTCAGCTGAGCATTGAAACTTCTTTAAGAGTTCTTCTTTTAACTGATCCCAAGTCAACCCTTCCTTTGCCGCAAGTGTGTGGTATAGTGCCAAAGCACTTCCCTTAAACAGCGACGCGATAAACAACGTCCATTTCTCCTTCGGCCAACCACAAGAAGTAGCGTGGTTCTCGAACCGAAAAAGAAAACTGTCAATATCATCGGTTTTTTCTTCGAACGGCGGCAACTTCGGAATGTATGTTGACTTCGGATTAAATGAACTCGCGGAACCGACCGATGGAGGTGGTGGAGGTTCTCTCGATGCCTGTAATTTTTTAATTTCCGCATCAGTCTCTAATTCAAGTTGTCTCAGTTTAAACTGCCGTTCCTTATCCTTATCCTCTAGCTCTAGTTTTCTCTGAACCTCCTCTCTGTCTGTCTGTAGTTTTTTTTCTTCAAACTCTATTCTTTTTTTATTTTCTTCCATCTCTTTCTGTAGTTTTTTTTCTTCAAGCTCTAATCTTTTTAGATTTTCTTGTCGTTCTTTATCTTTTTCTTGTCGTTCTTTATCCTTTTCTTGTCGTTCTTTATCCTTTTCTTGTCGTTCTTTATCTTTTTCTTCTAGTTGTCTCTGTGTTTCCTGTCTCTCTATCTCTCTGTCTGCCCTATCCAGACATTGTTGGACATAGTTTGCTAATTTATCACCTTCAAAGCCTAAACGCTCGGCCTGTCGTACATATTCATCAAAATTTTCCATCATGAATAGTTACCACAAAGAAACAAGAAACAATGACTAAATATGATTAAAATAAGGCGATATGTGATGTTATATACGTTTTCAAAAAAAACAACTTTTGTTACAGTATGTACAAATAAAGAATTTAAATGCCGGTATAAACAGAAAAATAATAAAGGCTTATAAAAGAAAAGCACTAATAAGAATTGACAATGTGGTCTTTCCAAAAGAGATTTTCACCAATATTCTTTCCGAAAGGGAACAAAAACAGCTAAGAAAATGAAATGCAATACTAATAACTCTTGTTTCCAGTGAAAAGAAAACAGACTAAAGTTTTTTCCCGGAAATAAATTCTTTATAATGTTTATGTTCTTAACTGTTCTTACTGTACTTGTTACTTTCTTACTTAGTTTCTTGGTAAAACAATAGATGAGTTCACAAAACAAATGAATCGCCTTAAACAATAAGTGAATACAAAATTACAAAACAAATGAATTAACGAACAATTAAAAAGAGGGGGAGAAAACGTACACTAACGGAAATCCTACCTAAAAGATGACAATGATGAAAAGAAACTAGATAGGTGCCTATTGAAGAGAAGGTTTGGAGATTTTTTTTGTAAAGGGGGTGAAAAGGAAATGAAAGAATAGACAGGTCCGGTATAGAAAGAGGAAATTAGAAAAAGCGAAAGAGGCCCTCAGACAGCACCCTAATGGCAACTGTCTCCCGTAAAGCTGGAGACGGGAAGTATTCAAATAATAATACACACAATATACTGAAACTCAATGCAATAAACAATCTAATAAATATACAATCAGAAAAAACACACACACACACCCAAAAGAACCCAAAACCCAAAAGATAATAAAAAAAGACGTTTATTTGGAGTGAGCGGTAATCCACTCCACCACCTACACTAGTTGAGTGACGGAGGTGAAGTCGATCCCACACTCAGAGGGGAAAGGGGAAAAATCCAAATAAAACGAGAGGAAAGATAAAGAATTAGATAGTAATGAGAGAGGGAGGGACTATTGACTCCCCAACGCCATGCCCCCCTGCTAAAACAGAGCAGGAAGAGGTTGGGGCTATCAGTCCTGGGGAAGGGGACAAAACAAAATCTAAGCTAGGGGAAGGACAACGACTCCTCAACGCCCTGCCCCCTTGCTGCCAGGTACGAGCAAGAGGAGGTTGAGGCTATCGGTCCTGAGGGGGAAAAGGGTCAAAAGGAAATCCTACAAAAAAAAAACAACCCTAACAGAGCAGAGCAATCAAAAGAAATCAACAACATTCGAACACACACATACAGAAACAAATGAAAATAAAGACTACAAACAATAAAGACAACAATCAATTATACAAATTTTTCTTTGCACAGATTTTTTTTTCTTGAAGGGGAAATCTTAATTTGTCTTTGGAGGGGTACAAATAGATTTTTTTCCTTGGAGGGGTACAAATAGAAATCTTTTTTTTCTTGGAGGGGGTACAAAAAAAAACCTTGTCCTAAGCCCTAGTCCTAGTCGGGTCACCACTGTCATACTGTGCATACATGCATGCCTGCACTCAGCTCAGCATTCACTCCGTGCACACGCACTCTCTCCAAACAACCAGAAGGCGCACTGCAATAACTCTTCTTCTCCCCCTCCTCTCCGGGGAATAATTTACTAAACAATAATCAATTTTCCGTCATATTCAACTCGTTTGTCTTCAAGGAATTATTTTTCATTCCTCCTCTCCAGTGGAGGTACAATCATTCCACAGATCCACTAGTTGGGACCAAATTTCACCTCATTATACATAATACTTCACAAATATATCTTTTACCGGTTTCTCCTCCTCAGTGGAGAAACAATGTATATATTTTCAAAGAAAAATCAAAAGATGGCTTAAAATACAGTAGTATCAACTGAGTTCATCAGGGGGACAATAACAAAATCATTATGGGCCAACATGACAAATGCTTTCTTTTCTCACAACTGGTGCAGTCGTTGTCCTCTACAGCTCGATTCTCCAACCCTGGAGACGATTAGGTGCTGCCGCAGCACTGTAGCCCAAATATTTGTGCGACTGCCTAACTGGTGCTGCCACAGCACTGGGAAGGGCTGGTAATGGTGAGTCGCAGGTGGAACTCGTTCTTCAAACAACCTGTCCGGTCAGTGTCCCCAAGCCATCTCCTTCCTATTCCTTATTTTTCCCTCCTGCGCTCTTTTTGAGTACACGTTCAGTGAGTACTCGTCTAACTCTACGCATTACCAGCCCATGGTTGCTGACCAATGGACAACGTCCGTCCATTCAACCAATGATCGCCCTACGTCTATAGCCACCAGCGACACCGATCACACTGGTCAGGCCATTCAAACTTTCTTTTCTTTTACCTTTCCTCTTCCCTACCTAGGGAAAATGCTTTATAACAAATAAGGGCGTACGCGACGGAACGTCACATGTCGCCATGTGAGGCTACATCACATGACAACGAGGATAATAAAGAAGAAGTGATGTGCTTTTTTTCCCTTCCACTCCTTGTCCAAGGTGGGGACTACAGTGCGTAAGGAAACAAAAGAAAAGAATCATGCAATGATCATTTAGAAAATAAACACAGGTCATGTAATGATCATTTAGAAAATAAACACAGGTCATGTAATGATCATTTAGAAAATAAACACAGGTCATGCAATGATCATTTAGAAAATAAACACAGGTCATGTAATGATCATTTAGAAAATAAACACAGGTCATGTAATGATCATTTAGAAAATAAACACAGGTCATGCAATGATCATTTAGAAAATAACACAGGTCATGTAATGATCATTTAGAAAATAAACACAGGTCATGCAATGATCATTTAGAAAATAAACACAGGTCATGCAATGATCATTTAGAAAATAAACACAGGTCATGCAATGATCATTTAATGCCAAAGGAGAGGGGGTGCAAAGGGGAATGGGGGTTGGATAGGAGACACATGGAAACATACATGTGATAACAGTACACATATTTAATACCATACATGACAAGAAAATGACACACAGACAAGTAATGACGAGAGAGAGAGAGAGAGAGAGAGAGAGAGAGAGAGAGAGAGAGAGAGAGAGAGCGAGAGAGAGAGAGAGAGAGAGAGAGAGAGAGAGAGAGAGAGAGAGAGAGAGAGAGAAGTAAATGATTTATGTGAAGATATCAGCACAACATAACCGTCATACTTTTTAGAAGATGTGACGCAAAAACAACCAACCAACCAAACAAACAATGCCGCAGATAAGGTGCTCATACCTAGCTGTGAGTCAAGCGAAAGAGAAAATATGTGATGCATGGTTACGAAGTGAGAGAGAGAGAGAGAGAGAGAAGAGAGAGAGAGAGAGACTGTATGCTGTGATGCTGTGATGTGTTGTAGTGTATCGCACAGTAGTATACGAGATTAAAAAAAAGTGTGTGCTGTGCTGTGTTGTGCTGTGCCGTGCTGTGCTGTGTTGTACTTTGCTGTACTGTGCTGTGCTGTGCCGTACCATGCTGTGCCGTGCTGTGCTGTGCTGTGCCGTGTTGCACTGTACAGTGCTGTGCTGTGTCGTACCATGCTGTGCCGTGTTGTGCTGTGCTGTGCCTTGCTGTGCTGTGCTGTGCCGTGTTGTGCTGTGCTGTGCTGTTCTGTACCCGTGTTGTGCTGTGCTGTGCTGTGCCGTGTTGTGCTGTGTTGTGCTGTGCCGTGCTGTGCTGTGCTGTGCCGTGCCGTGCCGTGCTGTGCTGTGCCGTGCTGTGCTGTGCTGTGCCGTGTTGTGCTGTGTTGTGCTGTGTTGTGCTGTGCTGTGCTGTGACCATTACATGTGCTGTGCTCTCGTGTGCTGTGCTGTGCTGTGCTGTGCTGTGCTGTGCTGTGCCGTGCTGTGCTGTACTATGCTGTGCCGTGCCGTGCCGTGCTGTGCTGTGCTGTGCCGTGCTGTTCTGTACTCTGCTCTTCAGCGCTAGGATGTGTACTGTTGCGTTATGTTGTTGGGTTGGGTACCGCTGTGTTGCACTCCGTTGGGTTAGGCTGTGTTGTTTTGTGATTAGTCGTATTGCACTTTTATGTTCAAGCTGAAACTGGAATGGAGGGTCAGAAACAAGAATATCACCCAAACGTTTGTCACGTATGGATATGACTTTTCCTATCCACATGCCTGGTTTTAAGGGAAAAGGGGGCGGGTGGGTGGGTTGCGGGGGATGGGGGGTGGGGGTGGGGGGTGGGGG
>CM065735.1:44129510-44134510 GCA_033310375.1 Conus canariensis
GAGAGATGCCGTCTAGGCCGTCTGTTGAATTCTGTGACAAAATGGACTCTGAAGCCTCTACTAGTTCTGAATATTGAATGGGAGCGTTCAGAAAAATGAACATCATGTAAAAGCATATCCAATATATTGTCGCTATTTTCATTGTCAAGCCTAAAGTGCTTAGCTTCTGCTGAAAAAATTCAAGGAAGGACTTTTCAGAAAAAAGTTCTAATGTATTTGGAAAGTCTTTTCCTTATCTCACTGGGTAAGCTTGAGTTTTATGTCCATTGTTCATTTCTTTTACTCTTTTCCAGACTTTATACTAATCCTTTGACTCCGGTATTTCGCTTTTACGAAATTCATTCCAATAGGTCTGTTTAGCTTGAGCTATTATTTAATTACAGTTTGTTTTTGCTTGTTTCATATTTAAGAGATTGGTCTCGCTCTTATTCCTGGTCATTTGTTTGTAAGTCTATCTCATAGACCGTACAGCTGACTTTTTTCCATCCACCATATGTCACCGACGTATTTACCATTTTTCTTATCATTACGTTTTGGAACAGACTGCTCAGCAGCTGAAAGGTATATAAAAAGAACTTAATGTACATCATGTAATGTGTGCCGCGCTGACAAGTGAAGTAAACTGTTTTATACATCTGATTGCATTTAAATAAAAACAAAAACCGGACATATTATCATGATATTACTGAACCCATATTTCTTCATCATCATCTGTAGAATCGGATCGAATCCCCCGTTATCCATGTGTTCAGCATGAAACATGTTTTCACTGACACAATTCTAGTTTCTCAGCTCTCACATCCAAAACTGAGTCTCTGTGAATAGAATCCTATGTTGTCCCTACGTGAACACGGCGCAGGCTTCCAAGGGTGATGCGGGATTGCTTCCAGCTGCTTTGTTCGGCAGTTGAGGACAGTACTTCTCTGGGTCCCATCCGCACCTACGGGTGTATCTTTTTCTTGTTCTTTTTATAATAATAATCATCATAACAAAGCATTTTAAAGCGCCTTGCCAAAGGTTCTAGATGCTCACAATCCACACTCTCGAAAGCGCAACGGGCTGCATACCTGGGTTGTGCCGACTGAAGAGCTGCCTGCAGGCACTTCATTCGTTTATTTCCCGTGTCATCCAGTCAATATCCGTATTTCCTTCATTCTTTCATGCTATGTTTAATGTGTCATCTATACCAACGGCCAAACTGGCCTTATCTCCTGAAAGTTGGTGATGGGATTTTCTGCCTGCACTGACACACGGAACCTCGGTTTAAGTCTCATTCGAAGGAGTCTTTGGGAAATGGAGTCAGAACCGATGTTAACTCCGAGGGAAAAATCCCCCCGCACCTAAACGGTCTGGTTGAGATTCGAATCCGCAACCCCAGGATCACCAAACAGGTGAGCACTCTTGTAATTAATTGTTGGTCTGTAGGTAAGTCAGCGGTCTGTAGTCAATCTATAATATCAAAGATGCGCTCCAAAAGTATTTGGACTCTTCGTCTTTAAACAACAAACAAGTAGGGTAACTCTTGCTCCCACAAGAAAACACATACACGGCCACGAGTCTAGGTTTTAAAAGGCTATGCCATGCTTGAATAAATGTTCATTTTTATTTGTTCATTTCTCAAGTTGTTGTTGTTGTGTAGATGTGTTCGGTACAGGGTATCAAGGCAAGCCATCCTTTTTTTTGGGGGGGGGGGGGGGGGGGATTTTTTCTTGTTTGTTCTGTGTGCTCTGTGCTATCATATCTGCTAGGCGATTCGGTGTCGTAAGCAGCATTCCTTTGGAGTTATCGGCGTGCGTTTGTTTTCTTGTAGAAGCAGGAGTTACCCTACTTGTTTGTTGTTCTTCGTCTTTAGCCAAACAACAGCGACACACACACACACACACACAACACACACACACACACACACACACACACACACACACTCTCTCTCTCTCTCTCTCTCTCTCTCTCTCTCTCTCTCTCTCTTCTCTCTCGTGCCGTATTTCTGTCTCTCCGTCAAGTAAGTTTCTACCGGCATAGCTATGGGATGAAGGACGTCGTCAACACTCTGGAGCACTGCAGCCCCCACGTCAGTGGTTCTGCAACAGGAAGCCTAGATTCGGGCAGTCTGAATATGAGGTCAAAAGTCTCTGCACTTGGTAAAGTCAGACCACTCATTTGGTTTTGCAGTGTTTCAGGGGGAGGTTATCGAAGCAACATATGGGAGGAACTTACAATAGTAGTTCAAAAGATCCATCAAAGAACTTCATGTTCTTGTTCTAGTTCTTGAACTTCTTGTTCTTCTCCTCCTTCTCCTTCTTCTCCTCCTCCTTCTCCTTCTTCTTCTCCCCCCTTTCTCCTTCTTCTTTCCCTTCTTCTTCTTCTCCCCCTTCTCCTTCTTCTTCTCCCCTCCTTCTCTTCTCCTCCTTCTTCTCTCTCCTTCTCTTTTTCCTCCTTCTCCTTCTCTCTCTTCTCCTTCTTCTTCTCCTCCTTCTCTTCTTCTTCTCCTTCTTCCTCCCCCTTCTCCTTCTTCTTCTCCTTCTTCTTCTCCCCCTTTCCTTCTTCTCCTTCTTCTTCTCCTCCTTCTCCTTCTTCTTCTCCCCCTTCTCCTTCTTCTTCTTCTTCTTCTCCCCCTTCTCCTTCTTCTCCTTCTTCTTCTCCTCCTTCTCCTTCTTCTTCTCCCCCTTCTCCTTCTTCTTCTTCTTCTTCTACTTCTTCTTCTTCTTCTGTTGAAGTGCGCCTTTGAAAAGCCAGTTTTTTTTCCACTTTATCCTCTCGGCTTTGAGAACCCCTCTTTGAAGACTCCGAGCACACAGAATCCAGTACACATTTCTGACAGTGGTTAGGCATAAATCCTGCTTCCTTAACACAAACGAGCACATCAACAAGGTGCGCGTACAAGAGACGCAGCCACTACGTGGATGAAACACGACTGTGTGGTCCCAGTCTTCCCAACTGAGCCCGTAGCAAACTCAACTCCCCCCCCCCCCCCCCCCCACACACACACACACACGGCTCTGATGGCAGTCGTACCCACGACCTCCCAGCCGGGGAAACCGCGACGCTCACCACTTCGCCACGGCGGCTGGTGGGAAAAAAAATCCTCCAAACTTTTGCTTCCGGGCTCACTGAGCCCTACCCCCACCATCTCCTCCTCCCCCTCGGCCTCCGTCACCTCGATGTTTTCTTTCTCACCTGTTCCTTTCTGTGTTGTCTCTGTGCAGACTATCCTCAGCTGCTGCCTTTCTCGTTTTCCCGAGCCATTAGACTGGCGTAAATGACCAATGGGTCAGTGTCCTTGTCTCTCCCCAGAGAAGGGAGATACTTCCCCCCGAAGCAAAACCGGGCCGACACAAACTGTCATCAACTTACCGGTTTCCATTGCGGAAATGCTTGGGGGAGGGGGGGGGGGGGGGGCTGTTTGAGTGATGTCGCCCCTGTTGTTTGGAAATGATGTACTTGGTTATTTCTCGGTGACTGACTTTCTTTTCTTTTTGTACTCCCAGTTCTTATAGAACACGGAGTACTTTACAATGGGAACGAAGGAATGCTCTCTCTGTCTCTGTCTGTCTGTCTGTCTGTCTGTCTGTCTGTCTGTCTGTCTGTCTGTCTCTCTCTCTCTCTCTCTCTCTCTCTCTCTCTCTGTCTGTCTGTCTGTCTGTGTGTCCGTCCGTGGTCAAAATGTGTTCCACTCGCTTCAGACAAAACTGCTGGACCGATCTTTCTGAAAATGTGTAGGTATGTTCATTATGGGTCACAGATGATGCCTGATGTTTTATGTTACCAGAATAGCCGTTACTAACGACTATAAATGATAATTTTGTGATGTACAGTTAAGCAATAACGGTTTATAAACTTTAGCGTAACCAACTTCTGCGAGCTCCTTGGTAGTATAGTGGTTAGTATCCTCGCCTATCACGCGGGAGACCGAGGTTCATATCCCGGCCGGGGAGAGCAGCATTTTTTTCTCTTTTCTGTAACATACAAAATTTCTACCACCAAAAGGGGAGAAAGTGCTGTAGTGACTGATTTATATATATATATATATATAATATATATATATATATATACTCAGAGGCATAAAAAACGTGAAAACAAACTGTATAGAAATTTTGATGTAATTTGGCCAACGATTCCTTTGAACTGGTAATAGAAAGTGAGAAAAAGCAATCAAACAGCGCAAAAGTGTCCTTTCAAAGTTCATTCTGGTAGAAAATAAGGTCACATGAACTTGACCTTGACCCTGTGTTAACAGCAGAATGTCAGTATCTGGTGTGACCACCTCGAGCATTGATCACAGCTGTGCACCTGCGGTACATCGAGCGCACCAGAGTGTTGGTCTGCCTCTGGGGGACTTGCCACCACACCTGGCCCACAGCGACAGCAAGCTGAGCTGCTGTCTGGGGTCTGGGTTGAGCTGGTTCAACTGCCTCTGAAGGGCATCCCAGAAATGCTCTATTGGGTTAAGGTCGGGAGAACAGGCTGCGTGAGGCAGCAGATTGATGTTGTTCTGCCTCAGGAAGTTCTGCGTAGCGCGGGCAGTGTGCGGCCTTGCGTTGTCCTGCTGAAACAGGTTCTGTGGATGCCGCTGGAAATGCGGCAGGATGTGGGGCCTCAGAACTTGGTCGATGTAATGAACAGCAGTGACCCCGTTACCACATCCTGGACCCACATTCTGGAAGACGACTGGCCCAATACGGCGATTCATGCCGATAGCCCCCCATATCATGATGCTTTCACCATCCCATGGGTCCCTTTCGGTGATGGTGGCATCCGTGAAGCGTTCCCCCGCTCTTCTCCAGATCGGGATGCGGCCATCGCCTGGGTCGACGCAGAACCGGCTTTCATCACTGAAGAGGACTCGGCCCCAGTCCCGATGGCGCCAATGCACGTGGATCTGTGCCCACTGCAGACGGTTCTGGCGATGCTTGAGTGTCAGGATAGGTCGCCGGGCTGGACGCCTGCATTGGAGACCAACTGTGTTCAGTCGGCGACGCATGGTCCTGCTGCTGATTGGCCTG
>CM065735.1:44139510-44142010 GCA_033310375.1 Conus canariensis
AGATGACTGGCCCAATACGGCGATTCATGCCGATAGCCCCCCAGATCATGATGCTTTCACCACCCCATGGGTCCCTTTCGGTGATGTTGGCATCCGTGAAGGTTCCCCCGCTCTTCTCCAGATCCGGATGCGGGCCCTCGCCTGGGTCGACGCAGAACCGGCTTTCATCACTGAAGAGAACTCGGCCCCAGTCCCGATGGCGCCAATGCACGTGGATCTGTGCCCACTGCATACGGTTCTGGCGATGCTGGAGTGTCAGGATAGGTCGCCGGGCTGGACGCCTGCATTGGAGACCAACTGTGTTCAGTCGGCGACGCACGGTCCTGCTGCTGATTGGCCTGCCATGGTTGTTGACGGTATTCCTGGCTGTGTTGGCAGCGGTTTGGTAAGGCTCCCGTCGATGCTGACGCAGAAGATGGCGGTCTTGGGCTGCTGTGGTGACCCTCGGTCTGCCGCTCCTCGGTCTGTCATCAGTGGTGTTTCTTGCTTGAAAGCGGTCCAGAAGGCGATAGACGGTGGAAATGTGGACTCCGAATGCGATAGCGACCTACCTCATTGGAACCCCAGCCTGCAGTTGCCCCATTGCTATGCAACGATCTTGACGAGAAAGTCTCGGCATTATGCTGGCGCCGCTGGAAGGGATAATTTGAACTTTTTGGGGTTTGGAAATTTATAGCCCCACAATCGGGGCCACATTGAGTTGCAATTCACATTGATGCACGTGGCGTAGGTATTCCACATGGCAAATGCACTCTTCGTGCCAAAAACGCTGACCCGGCAACATTCACCCACTGTTACGAGGTTACAACCGGCCAAGACACCACGTACTGCTAATGTTGCACGTGACAGCGACATTGCTTACGTCCTGTTCACAATGTGAACAATCGTGCACTGTCTCTATTTTTTCGCGTTTTTTATGCCTCTGAGTATAGCATGCACCCTGCGTGAGAAATGGAAAGAATGAAGGAAGTAAGGAAATTGAGTGAACAATATTGAACGATATTGACTGGATGACACGGGAAACGACTGAATGAAGCGCCAGCTGGCAGCTCTTCAGTCGGCACTACAGCTCTGCCCATTGTGCAAACGAGTGGGATTGTAAAGCGCTTAGAGCTTGGTCTCTAGCCGAGGAGAGGCGCTATATAAGTATCCATCATAATAATAATAATTTGAATCAAACTGCACCGTCTTGAATGAAAGTTTTTTTTGTTTTTTTTTTCTGGGCACGGGATTGAAGCGAGAGACTGGGGAGGAAGACGTGGTGAGTGGATGAGGGGCCATAGGTTTAGGAGGAAGGAAGAAAGACACTCACCCTTCCCCCTCCCCTTCTCACCGACAAGTTTCTGCCCCCATTCCCCCCTGAGAGTTTCGGGGATTTGTCTTTCTGTCCCTCAGTGACAGCACTGAGACAACAAAAAAAAAAAAAAAAAAAAAAAAAGATTATGCTCGTAGTCTAAAATTGTAGTGAGATTGATGGTCTTCCACCATCTTCCCATCTCTGTTAGTTTTACGAATAGTGTCTGTAAAATTCGCGTGAAAACTGGCCGTTAACGTTGAGTCTTGTTCGATCAGCGCTGAAAGGATTGATTTATCAACCCGTGTTGAAAGAACAAGCAAGTCGGGTAACTCTTGCTCCCAAGGTGAAACAATTACATGCCCATAACTCCAAACGAATGCTGCTTACGACACCAAAGCGCCCAGCAGAAATTAATGGCAACACAGAGAACAAACGAAAAGACACGGGAACAAGAGTTACCCCCTGCTTGTGTGTTGTTTTAGTGTTTGCTGTTCCCTGCGTCATTTAAATTTTTGTGTTGAAATGCAAATCATCTTCTGGATAGCGTCAGAGAAGATTTTTTTTCTCCCTTTTTTGTTGCGTGTGTGTGTGTGTGTGTGTGTGTGTGTGTGTGTGTGTGTGTGTGTGATACCATAGAAACAAACTGAACTGATTCATAACGAGCGAGTTAAATACATAACACTTATGATAATTAAAAGGTCGACCAATATTCTCGATACGGATTGACAAACAAACAAACAAACAAACAAAAAACACAAAAAAAAACAGAACAAAACAAAAAACAAACAAACAAAAAAAAACCAAAACAACAACATGGATACATACAAAATCAAACGAACACACCAAGCATCTTCAAATAAACGAAAAAATTATAAACCCTTCCCGATGTTGTTGTGTGTATTTGATTACATTACGTTGTGCATTTGATTTGATTACATAAGTTGTGCATTTGATTACATTAAGTTGTGCATTTGATTACATTACGTTGTGCATTTGATTTGATTACATTAAGTTGTGCATTTGATTACATAAGTTGTGCATTTCAATACATTAATCTGTGCATGTGATTACATATAGTTGTGCATTTGATTACATCAAGTTGTGCATTTGATTACATGAAGGTGTGCATGTGAATACATTAAGTTGTGCATGTGAATACATTAAGATGTGCATGTGAATACATTAAGTTGTGCATTTCTTCCG
>CM065735.1:44154510-44159510 GCA_033310375.1 Conus canariensis
CTCTCTCTCTCTCTCTCTCTCTCTCTCTCTCTCTCTCTCTCTCCCTCTCTCTTTCTCTCTCTAACTTACTTTTTTTTCTAACTTTATGTTTGATTCACTTATTATGATTATGGTTTCTTTTGTGTATTTGTTATTGTCATTTTGTTTAAAGCAATTAAAAAGTTAAAAAAAAAAGAAGAAGAAATTCGTATTATCCTACCTGAAAAAAGTGTATCCAAAGAGGAGTCATGTACTGTATTTCACAACAACAACTTCTTAAGAGTGGGTTTTCTCCACGCAATCCATTGCCTCTGGTGTCCTTGCAGGATTCCTTTCTGGATTCGCCTGGCATGTTCTTCTCACTGGCATTCATGTATTACTATCTTTTGTTTTGTTTTCCCTTCTTGCCGTTGGTCACCGATCCACTTCTGTTATCTATACCTGCCTGGTGGTTTGTGTTTGTCCTGTTATTTCCACTACCTTCCGAACTTTCCCATTTTTATTTTCTGCCAGTCTTCAGCTAACGTTGGACTGATCTGACAACCTTGTGTCCGGTGTGCTCAAGTATGGTCGGTAAATAACCTTGCTTTTCTCGCTTTATACTCCTTGAGGATAATTCGTCTTCTCTTTCATTGTCCGATTCTTTAATAATAATAATAATTATTATATTATAATGAATACTTATATAGCGCCTATTCTCGGCTAGAGACCACGATCTAAGCGCTTTACAATCCACATTCGTTTACACAACAGGCCTGCCTACCTGGGTAGTGCCGATTGAAGAGCTGCCAGCTGGCGCTTCATTCAGTCGTTTCCCGTGTCATCCAGTCCATATCATTCAATATCGTTCACCCAATTTCCTTACTTCCTTCATTCTTTCTATTTCTAACGCAGGGTGCATGCTATGTGTAACGTGTCATCCATACCAAAGGCCAGACTGGTCTTCTCTTCCGAAAGTTGGTGATGGGATTTTACGTGTGTGCAAGATATTATGCGTGCGTTCACACACGGAACGTCGGTTTATAGTCTCATTCGAAGGACTGTATGGGAAAGGGAGTCAGAACCAGTTTAATTCCGAGGGAAAAATCCCCATGTACCGAAACGGCCCGGTGGAGATTCGAACCCGCAGTCCCACTTCGCTACGGCGCCTAGTTCCTCGGGGATAAATTTTGAGAGTATACTATAAGCTATACTTGGCGGCAGTGCAGCGCAGTGCCAGTGAGACCAGCACGGCCATTTCGTCGAGTATCGGTTAATTTCGGCCTTCATTGTGCTAGTGCTGAGACTGTACATCACTAGAGGCATCAGGGGCTTTAAGTTCTGCTTAATCTGCAAGCGCCAGACTTTCCTGTGCAATTTACTTGGGTTCGTTTCCACTCTTTTCGTCCTCCGTGGAGTCATCCTACTACCTTCCAAGACTCTTGACTGGTTCTTCTGTACTATTGATAAAGCTAGATTGGCTACAGCAAAGCCAACAGTTTTGTTTCGTATTTTGTCCTGCTGTTCCTTTCTGCAAGGAGACGCTCTGTGATATCTTTGGTTTGAAACTCATCTTGGACGACTAAAAGGAACAAACCAGCAAACAAAACCACTTCATCTGACTGCTTCGGCATTTCCACTGTCATCTCCCTCTATGGAAAAGACTGCTGTGGCCATCCATCAAGGCTTTAGGTGGGAGTCGGCGGGTGAGTGGGTGGATTTAGTTCCTATTTCCAAGGTCTGCTAAATCAGCACGGGTCATGGCTGCTTTCGAGACCACTTTCACTGCGAACACAGACAATACCGGGGGAATTGCACTGGCCCTCTAGATGTATTGGGTCACTGAGAAGTATATTGTATGGCTTCTCAATGAGGTTCTCCACACAGGAACAGACAACAGAAAGAATTAGACTGGGCTTGGTCACCCAGGTTGCTGACCGCACAAAGCAAGCAGCTCTCATCAGCTGGGGAACGACCCAAATAAGTAGTGGAGGGAAACAAGTGCGGGCTGGCAATTCCTCCATCATTACAACAATAACTTGGCAAAGATTTACAACAAAAGGAAAAGGCGTGCGGGAGGAAGACCAGAATTTGTGAGAGAAATAAAACGGGAATGAAAAATTAGGGAGTTAGATTAGAAAAAAAACAAAAAACAAAAAAAAACCCAACAACCTCGAAACCTTTACAAGCAGAATATGGGTACCGTCATAGTGCATCTTGAAAACAGAATTGGTATTGCCTGCTCAGAGGCCTTTCGTCTGCTGCATCGGACTCATCAGAGAGGCACGGCTGATTTTGTCGCAGCTGCTGTGGCATCAAATAGAGATACATAACCTTGATGCTGTCAGAGGGAAATGACGCTTTATAAGGAAACATGCTGCTGAAACATGAAGACCGTTATGTGAAGAGCATCAAATGCAGAGAGGAAAGCTGAGGATCCAGTCAAGGATACAAGGGAGGTCAAAAGGTGTCAACAGTCAGAGTGGTCAGCTGTACTGTTGAATAACCCGAGGATGGTCAGTCACATAAGTACTGACAGCAGACTGACCAAACAATATGCAAAAAAAAAAAAAAAAAGAGCTGGGGAGGGGGTGGGGGGTGGGGGTAGGGAGGAAACAAGAGGAGACTAACAATTAGGTACGTATGTATGTGTGTATGTATGTATATAATTATGTATGTATGTGTCTGTTTATCTGGCTGTCTCTCTCTCTCTCTCTCTCTCTCTCTCTCTCTCTCTCTCTCTCTCTCCATCCATTTACTCATCCATCTCTCTCTCCTTCTTTCTCCCCTTCTCTCCCCCCCTCTCTCTCTCTCTCTTTCTTTCTCCTCTCTCTCTCTCTCGTCCTCTCTTTCTCTCTCCTCTCCTACCCTCCCTCCCCTCTCCTCTCTCTCTCCCCAATCTTCTCTACACTCCACGTGGATTTACTGGAGCATCACGGTGAAGAACAGATCACCTGATTCCTTCGGTTCTGTCGCTTCTATGACAAGGCCTGGGTGTCTGCGTGTCGTCCATACCAACGGCCAAACTGGCCTTCTCCTCTGACAGTTGGTGATGGGATTTGACGTGTGTGCAAGATGCTATGCGTGCGTTCACACACGGAACCTCGGTTTATAGTCTCATTCGAAGGACTGTACGGGAAAGGGAGTCAGAACCAATGTTAACTCCGAAGGAAAAATCCCCATGTACCGAAACGGCCCGGAACCCAGTATCTCATATACATAATTACATATATATATATATGAGAGATACTGGGTTCGGGCAGTCAACCCTCGAAATTTTGATCCATGGCTTGGATTCTTCTTGCAGGTCCGCTGTGAGTCACCATGTCTTGCAAGGATACAGTCTGAATCAGGGGTCAAGTGTGACAAACAGCCAAGCAGCCAGGGGCTGGACTAGCTCAGTGGTAGAGCGCTGGACTCGTAATCTTGGTGATCCTGGGGTTGCTAGTTCGAATCTCCGCCGAACCTTTTCGGTACAGGGGATATTTTCCCATCGGAGTTAACACTGGTCCTGACTCCATTTCCCATACAATCCTTCGAATGAGACTATAAACCGAGGTTTCGTGTGTGAACGCATGCATAACATCTTGCACACGCGTACAAATCCCATCACCAACTTTCGGAAGAGAAGGCCAGTTTGGCCGTGGGTATGGATGACACGTTACACATAGCATGCACCTTCCCCGAAGTTGGAGTATGGCTGCCTTAATGGCGGGGTACAAGATGGTCATACACACAAAGCTCCACTCCCTTTGTTGGGTAGATGGGATTAACCCTTGCCTGTCTGTACAGGGAGTGTCTGCAGGAGTATCAGCCTGCGTACGCAGAAGGAAAGAAAGAAAGGCAAGCAGACAATCTGTGAACAGAAGATATATAATAATAATAATAATAATAATAATAATAATGAATACTTATATAGCGCCTATTCTCGGCTAGAGACCAAGCTCTAAGCGCTTTACAATCCACACTCGTTTACACAACGGGCTGCCTACCTGGGTAGTGCCGACTGAAGATCTGCCAGCTGGCGCTTCATTCAGTCGTTTCCCGTGTCATACAGTCAATATCGTCCAATATCGTTCATTCAATATCCTTACTTCCTTCATTCTTTCCATATCTCACGCAGGGTGCATGCTATGTGTAACGTGTCATCCGTACCAACGGCCAAACTGGCCTTCTCTTCCGAAAGTTGGTGATGGGATTTTACGTGTGTGCAAGATGTTATGCGTGCGTTCACACACGGAACCTCGGTTTATAGTCTCATTCGAAGGACTGTATGGGGAATGGAGTCAGAATCAATGTTAACTCCGAGGGAAAAATCCCCCTGTACCGAAATTCGAACCCGTAACCTCAGGATCACGAGTCCGGCGCTCTACCAACTGAGCTATTCCGGCCCCCAATAGCCAGATAATATAGACAGAGAGCCAGGCAGGTGGGCATAAAGTATGGAATGGCTTCACTGTATACCATGGAACTGTCAATAGCAAAAGGCGACAGCAATTTGTGTTTTGTTTTCCCAGAGCAATGTAAATGATAAAGTTCTCTAACTGGTGTGCGGACGCACAATTGTCACTCTCTACGCACAGTTTTCACTCTCCACGCATAATTTTCACTCTCTACGCACACTTTTCATACTCTACGCAACAAGTTTTACGCTCAACGCACAAATGGTCACACTTTTCACACACTATGCATAATTTGCACACTCTACGCACGATTTTCACACTGTAAGCAACATTTTTCACACTCTCCACAACGATTTTGCACACTCTACGCAACAATTTTCACACTCTACACAACGATTTTCACACTCTACGCGACAATTTTCAGACTCTACGCGACAATTCTTTACTCTCTACGCTATAATTTTCACACTCTACGCATAATGTTTACGCTCTAACTGCTGCTTCAGTGACTGATCAACGGTCAATGATTTCACAGTTGACTTATTTCCAAAACATCACTCAACCTGCGAATTACACCGCCCCCCCCCCCCCCACCCCACCCCCCCACCCCCATTCCCTTCCGCTTTATTATCATTTCAT
>CM065735.1:44172010-44174510 GCA_033310375.1 Conus canariensis
GTAACCCTGGCATTTGATTGTGGAGACGGTGCCTTCTTTCACACACAGTAGGTCTGACAGTGTTAGTCTGATTTTGGAGAGATGTCTTCAGTAACTCTTTAAACAGATTGTCGAAACGGCACGGTTCATTATATTGTAGAGAGAGTGTCTTCTGTAATAGACTGTTACTCTGGCACTGCTGATCTGACTGTGGGGAGGGTGTCTTCTTTAACACACTGCAATGTCTGGTACTGATGCTCTGATTTTGAGGAGGGGGGGGGGGGGGTCATCTGTACCTCTTTTACAGACCGTCAAAATGGCACTGTTCATTATATTGTAGAGAGAATGTCTTCTGCAATAGGCTGTCAATCTGGCACTGTTGGTCTGATTGTAGAGAAGATGTCTTCTTCAACACACATTAGATCTGGCACTGTTGATCTGACTGTGGAGAGGGGATGTCTTCTGTAATTCTTTGAAGGACTGTCAAAATGGCACTGTTCATTATATTGTAGAGAGAATGTCTTCTGCAAGAGGATGTTACTCACTCTGGCGCTGTTGGTCTGATTGTACAGAAGATGTCTTCTTTAACACACTACAACTCTGGCACTATTGGTCTGATTGTAGAGAAGATGTCTTCTTTAACGCATTACAACTCTGGCACTATTGGTCTGATTGTAGAGAAGCTGTCTTCTTTAACACACTACAACTGTGGCACTGTTGGTCTGATTGTAGGGAAGCTGTCTTCTTTAACACACTATAACTCTGGCACTGTTGGTCTGATTGTACAGAAGAAGTCTTCTTTAACACACTATAACTCTGGTACTGTTGGTTTGATTGTAGAAAAGAAGTCTTCTTTAACACACCATAACTCTGGCACTGTTGGTCTGATTGTGGAGAATATGTCTTGCTTAACACACTGTAATATCTGGCACTGTTGGTCTGATTGCAGAGAAGATACCATCTTCAACACACAGCAGATCTGACACCGTTAGTCTGATTGTGGAGTGGGTATGTCTCTCTTACTCTTGAACAGACCGTTGAAGTGGGACTGTTCATCATACTGTGATAAGGATATCTTCCGTAATAGGCTGTAACGTTGGCACCGTTGTTCAGATTTTGGAGAGGGGATGTCTTCTTTGACACACTGTAATATCTGGCACTGTTGGTCTGATTGTGGAGAAGGGACGTATTCTGAAACTCTTGAACGGACTGTCCAAAAATGGCACTGTTCATCATTCTGTAGAGAGATCGTCTTCTGAACTATGCTGTGAAGGTGGCACCGTTGCTCGGATTTTGGAGACGGGGTGTCTTCTTTAACACACTGTAATATCTGGCACTGTTGGTCTGATTGTGGAGAAGGGACGTCTTCTCTAACACTTGAACAGACTGTCGAAATGGGCATCTAACAGTGTTTCAATCTCAACTGTCTGTTTAACATTGTAAATTGTCTTCTGAAACTCTTGAACAGACTGTCGAATTGCACTGTTAATCATTCTGTAGAGAGATTGTCTTCTGAAACTCTTGAACAGACTGTCGAAATTGCACTGTTCATCATTCTATAGAGGATCGTTTTCTGAAATATGCTGTGAAGTTGGCACCGTTGCTCTGATTTTGGAGAGGGAATGTCTTCTTTAACACACAGTAGGTCCGACAGTGCTGGTCTGATTTGTGTGTGTGTGTGTGTGTGTGTGTGTGTGTGTGTGTGTGTGTGTGTGTGTGTGTGTGTGTGTGTGTGTTGGTTGTGGGGGGGGGTCTTCTACAACACGCTGTAACCCTGGCACTGTTGGTTTGATTGTAGAGGAGATGTCTTCTTTAACACACTACTGTAACTCTGGTGCTGTCTGATTGTGAAGAGAGTGTCTTCTTTATTAGAGTCCAAATGTCGTTTTAATAATCTGATTTAAAATTAGTTTGTGATGTTGAAAGGAATAGTCAATGTCCCACATGTTGATTAACTCGATTCTATAAGTGCCGAAGTGTTCTTTCAATTCAATACGTAAAGGTCTTTGAGTTTAATGAGTATTGTTACCGTATTGTTTATTGGAAGAAACACAGACGATTTCTGAATATTTTTTAGTCTCCGGAAATGAGTGGGCCTGAAATTCTTTCTTTATACACCCAATTCCTATGTTGTTTTGTTTTTTGTTTGTTTTTGAAAAAGACTTGACATTTGTTTTTTCTTGCAATGCATGACTTGCGAACCTTTTATGCGTGTTATCTGGCAACAGAATGTAAGAATTCGACCACAGACAGCCGATTCTGCACTGCTAGTTGCAAAGATGACCTTTTCTCTGCTGTTTTGTTGCATGGAAATGTTATGTTTCTTTTTGTACGCTTGAGGACAAACTTGCCGCTTAATCTTATCTTTTGACTGGCGCAAGCAGCGCTGCCTCGCCGTGTACTCATTCAAAATATCACTGTTTTAGAGCAAAAACAGAATTGGTCCGACGCAAACGTAGAAACCGACACATTACAGAACAAACATAACCCATTTAGGCTCATTACGTCTTCTTCTTCTTCT
>CM065735.1:44187010-44193006 GCA_033310375.1 Conus canariensis
ACACGCATGAAACCCGATATGTCAGTCCCAGCGACGAAGGCGCAAGTGTGTGTGCAGGGCATTAACCTTCTACACGTGTACCGGCGCGTGCCCGCGGGCGTACGTGAATTTTAGACAACACCTTTAACCGGTCACCTATCTCTGACCAGACTGAAACTTGACACTTTTAACATCGGCGATAACTTGCACGACATGTCACTCCAAAACCCTGATCAATTTCTCTCGATTATTGGTATGCTATTTTATCTGTCGAGCTCTCTCTCTCTCTGTCTGTCTCTCTCTCGGTCTGTCTGTCTGAGAGAACTATAAAATATATGTTCTGGCTCACCCACCTCCGCCAGCTCCAACCGGCTCAAGCCGGTTTCGCTGTTGCTCCGCCGGCTTACCCAGAACATATATTTTATAGTTCTCTTATAGTAAACACTTTACAAACATACATAATGTGTAGGATTATCTGTTTTTAACACTAATTTAGAAAACTTTTGAGACTTAAGTTTTTGCTTAATCCTTCGTTTTTCTTGATCGTTTTCAATAACATCGTTTTCTTTCATACATTCATCAAAAGCATCCCTATCTTTCATATGAAATAAAACTACAGTCTTTAATTGTTCTCTAAAGTCTTTTAAAACTGAGTTATATTTCTGACATAAAATCCACACACTTATCCCAGCATGTCTTCCACTGAAAGCCAGTTTTGACAAAGTGTTTTTTTTTTTAACTATGTCTCTTTCAGCCGAACAGTCATCTATAATAAATAGTGTTTGTGTTCCCTCAAACAGTCTATAAAAGTGTTCTTAACACTCACTCAGTTTATTGCTAGGATCAACTAAATAGATTTCATCATCCGTCCATATAAACCTTCTGTCGTGATATGCTTTGTTCCATTTGAGTGTTGGACAGAAAATTACAATATGATCAAAATTATAACTATAAACTGTTTGTAATAGGTCGAGGACAAATATTGTTTTTCCACAACCAGTCTGTCCACAAATCAATGAACAATGAGGGGTTTTTGTCATAAAGTTTAACATCGGCATTGACACCAAAGTCGTCTGCTCCATAGTTTTAAAACAGAATTTAATCTAATCCAGTTATTGTTTTTATCATACTCTCTGTCAAAACTTGTTCAGTATAATAAAAACCTATAAGGTCTAAATGTGTAAGATTAATCCAGTTTAGTTCTGTAAGATCGTTTCTATTCAGACTAATATCAATTTTGTTGCTTGTTGTTATGACCTTAATATCCTCGCCATTGTAAAGAACAACGACAGTAACTTTAAGTTTGTCAACGTCTAAGTTTTGCCAGCTAATAAGAATTCCTTTTAGAAGATTGTCACTGACGCCCAGAGCTCCATTTCTCGCCTCATCTTTTAAGACAGAAATTTTAAATATCATTGTGAACGTGTCTCCTAATTTTGTGCGTGGAATGAACTGTAATTTTGTAGAAGCTTTCTTTAAAACCGATTCTCTTCTGTGGAGGATGTACTGTTTGTCCCCAAACGGCTTTATTTCGATCTCTTTCCGACTGTTGTCCTCTGGCATAAGACTTACATGTAAAGGGCCAGAGTTCAATGCTTTTCTGAAACTTTTTTGACGGTCAAAAAATGTAAATGGGCTTAAGAATTCAAATTTTATGTCCCATTCTAAATATGGTTCTAAGTGCCATTTATTGTCAGTTTTTCGAACTATTTTATATTCATACTGACCCGCATTATTTGCTTCTACATTGCGTAGTTGTTCTAGTTTAGGAAACCTTTTGTTGTCGTCAACCTCTTTGCGTTTATAATAACCATCTTTAGTGTACTCAAAACCATACAAAGTGCCTATCTCACCGTTTTGTTCAAAGTCCTCAACGTCTGCAAGGTCTTTTAATTCTAAAGTTACACACCTCTCAGGCGCTAATGTAACTCCTGATTCTTCTGGCCCACGAGACATTATTTTTTAGTACACCTTATTATTTTATTTCTAAAACAATGTGCAGGTTATCACATTTCACGACTTTCCCTGTTTTATCTGTGATCTTTATATTAAATGATCTGACCCTCCCACAAGCTAATCTTTTAAACTGTAAATTAGGGAATTGTATAATTTCATAATCGCAATATGCAGCTTTCCCTGATGGAAGAGCTCTTAAAACAGTTGAGGGCCTTCCATCATATAAGTTTTCATCAGTGCTCAGCTCGTCCAAATGAACATAGAGTAATGAATGTAATGCAAGATCGAGCGGATATTCTCCCTCATAAGTAGTTTCGTCTGGCGTAACTATAAATCTATGATTGTCAGTTGCAAAGCCTAACATTTTAGCTAGCTCTACATCAAAAAGGTAATGGTCTACTACTTCTTCAGGTTTGAATGTCAACATTATTTTCAAATTTGCATTGTTAAGTTTGAGAGTAATGTCGAAGTTACTCATTGCTTCTTTTAGCGAGCAAAACCCGTAATAACCATCAGGTATGGTTAACTGGCTAACTTTGTCTCCTCTTTTGTCAACTTTTAGAATCTTATTACTTTCCTTGGATTCAGTTATATTAAACCATACGACTTTGTAAAACATTTCATGGAGTGCGACCCTTTGGGTTCCGCAGTTATTATCAATAGCATATTCTAAAAACGAAGGACTGTCTTGAGTTGTTATTGTTATAAACATTTTTAAAACAAATTTAAAAATGAGTGCATTCAAATATACTAATGCAAAATATTCTGTTGGACCTCACTACAGTCCTAAAGATATAACAACTGATACTCTCGACATTTCTGTGACTCAGTCTGACACCTTTCAAGTAAAGGTTAGTACTCCATTGAACAGATTATCTTAACCCTCCTATTAAAAACGACTACATCCCGAAAGTGTGGTTCAGTCATCCGATGCAGTTTTAT
Source organism: Conus canariensis (assembly GCA_033310375.1). Classification (NCBI taxonomy): domain Eukaryota; kingdom Metazoa; phylum Mollusca; class Gastropoda; order Neogastropoda; family Conidae; genus Conus; species Conus canariensis. The sequence goes on from CM065735.1 coordinate 44,189,888, forward strand.
CAGAACCAGTTAAACTTTGCTGTGTTTTGTGCATCAACTGGGTGTGGAGTGTCGTATGTGATCATTTAAATCATCCTGATCCTTTGGTGAGGTCAGTGTATAGATTTCATTTTTATTACACCTTCAGACGTATTTTGTCTGAACTGCAAGCGCCATTACCAAATGACAAAACGTTTAATCCATTCAGCAACAGAATAGATTACAAGGCTTTTGAAAGGATCTGTAACGAATTTGATATTGACCCAAAGACAGACTTTAGACAAAAGTTGGATCTTAATCATGGTTTAGGCACTCTTTATTATTGGGGAGTGCACAGAAAGTATAACTATGATTGGAATCCTCCTTACACATCTTTTTCTTCAGGCACAACTGTTCACCTCGGGTCCATAGAGCAAGAGCATAAAACAGCGTGGACAACATTTATTTTGGATACTTCTAAGGCCTAACAAAAGCAGGAATAGAACGAATAAACGACTCTATTCGTACTTATGTTTGGTGTTTGCTAGGCTCGCAAGCACAAACGAGATCAAACATAATTGATCCTTCTACTGGCTTTGACGCCCAAAAACAGTATTTAGCAAATTTAGAGGATTCTATTAATTCTGCAATTGATTTACCTTCAAGTATTAAAAGGTACCAAAATGTTTTGCAATACGCAAGATCGAAAGTAGACTTTGCTGTTGGCACTGGTTTATACATGCTGCCTTCTGACCTCAGACTCCAGATAGGAACAATAATAAACTACAATAATGAAATCCTTGTGGCGGGCAAAGAACAGAAAGTTGGGAAAAACAACATAAATTCTGAGCCAGTAATATTACAAACAATAAACAAACAAGCTGACCCTGCTCGTGTAGTCAACCCCCCAAGAATAAGTCAACCAGTTCTCAAGGCCCAAAGCCCCAAGGTTGTTGAAGACTCTGTTCACGATGACAAAAAAATAATGACCATGAATATGAAAAGACTGCACTTGTTTTTGGATTAACTGGCCTAGGATTACTCCTTCTTTATCTTACTAAAAATTAACCCAACTATTAAGACAACTAATGTCCATAAGTGCTCGGCCATAAAGCCAACTACTTTGCTTGCAGTAGACAAAAGCCAGCTAACGACACTCCCTAATATGCCAGGCAAAGAATCTATTGCCTTACTGGCTAATTTTTTTAGTAAGTTTGCAAGGTGATCGAGTTGTTTTTTTACCCATGATTTATCTGACGACGGAGTTGGCGGGCCTGGTGGCACTACCCCCCCACCACCGCCTGTAATAGCCAACACCAGTGTACTTATTGCAAATCCTAAGGCAGTTATAACACTTGCTAATGTGACACCTTGCTCTCTAAACAGTGTTCTGATTCGTTCTGCTAACGTTGTGTCTTCATACAAAATTCTTTGGATAGTTTCTCTTATTCTGCTCACTTGAGTTCGTAATTGTTCTCGGTTAGTAGACAACACTTCTAGTCTTGCTGATCTCTCTTGTTCAAGATCTTTTAGTCTTTGGGTTATTCTTTCTTTAACACCAGGTCCTAAGTTGTGGTCATCAGCCTCAACTAGTTTTTCTTTTTCTCTTTTTATATGTCATCTAGTTCACCCAGTTTTTGCTAAATTGTTTTGTTAATTCGCCTCTGATGCTTCTCAAAGCATGATCAAGGGCCGTTATTTCTCTCATAGGTAGGGGGGATCCTGCATAGTTTTTAATAGTTTTTCGAAAAACGGGGTTTTGCTTCTATTATTTTTTGCTGGGGGGGGTTAAAAACTTAAGGGGGGATGTTTTGAATTTGGTTTTCTTTGGAGTTTTGTAGTGTTTTTGAAGTTTAGCAACTCTCCCTATAAATTTTTGGTTTAGAAATGCCAAGGGGATTTTTTTTCGCTCACACGGGCCTTTTTCTAATTACTCTTTTTTAAAAATTTTTATGAGTCGGTTTAGTTTAACGAACAAGTTGTCCTTCGTCTTTTTCACAAACAATGGTCATTTTTGTTTCAAAATCATTAGGGTCATAAAACGGGAGGTTTTGGCCTAAATTTGATAAAATGATTTGCCCTTTTACTTTCTGTTAATCACGGCAATGATTTTAAGGGAAATGTGTCAAAGGGGAGTCATTTCACCATGTCGTCTCCAGGACAAAAACATCAAAAATTTTTTTCTCCCCTGTTTTTAAATAATTAATTTTTTTTTTTTTTAAAAAAAAAAATTTTACAAGCATAGGGCTTTTCTTGCCCCCGATAGAAAACTGAAAGACCCCTTTGGCGTAAGGGGAAAAAAAACAGAATATTTTGTTCCAAATAACCCTCTACTTTGATTCAGACAAATTTTTTCGGGGTTAAATTTCCAACCGGGAGCAGTAAGTGATTGTGCCGGGGATCTGCAGGCTTTTTTTTAAAATAAACTGTTCAGCAACAGACGTAAACAGGCATTTTTACAGAATTGGGAGGGCCCCAAACGTTTTTAAAAAAAAATTTCTATAAAACTTGAGGGGGAAGAAATATTTTTTTAACAATGCAGACATATTTTTAAATCATTGTATTAGGCAAGATAAGAAAAGGGGCCGATCTTGCTTTTTTAAAGGGAACGAAAATAACAAGCACTAAAAAACAAAAACCCAAGACGCTAAAGCCCGGGGGAAAAAGTATGAAGCTGTAAGTTTTGCTTTGGAAATCGCTTTTTTAACCCTTAGATTTTAGTTTTTTAAAAGCGCATGCGCCAACTTCAAGGGGATTAAAGACAATTTTTATATAACTAACTTTTTTAAAGAATACAAAGGTCATTAAATTAAACACTGATTCCCAAGTACAGCTTTCGACATCTCGTTGATTTGACAAAATTTTAAAAACCCTAACTTGCAAAAGGAATTGGAACAATTCAGTCAAAATTACAATTATTTACGAAAGAGTGATTCTCATTAAAAAACCTAAAAGCAGAGCGACACATATGGGAAATTTTTGTTTTTTAGTCCGCAGCAAGTCACTTAAAGGATTTTATTGCTGTGGAAATGAAAAGAAAACCCTACAAAACAAAGTGAAAATTTATAATCCTAAAAACGAAAGTACAAGTTCCCTTAGGGATCCCAACCCAAAACACGGTACCTTTAAACCCTTTTTCATTTTATAAAAAAGAAAATTGT
>CM065735.1:44193106-44203106 GCA_033310375.1 Conus canariensis
GAACATTCTTTAACAGTTTGAAGGAACTCGACACTATTTATTATAGATGACTGTTGGGCAGAAAGAACTAGTTAAAAAGAAAAACACTTTTTAAAAACTGGCTTAGTGGAAGACATGCTGGGTATTGTGGGATTCTATGTCAAAATATAACTCAGTTTTAAAAGACTTTAGAGAGCAATTAAAGGCAGTTTTTTTAAATTTCACAAAAAGAAAAGGGACGATTTGTAATGTATGAAAAAAAAAATGATGTTTTGAAAACGATCAAGAAAAAAAACGAAGGTTAAGCAAAACTTAAGTCTCAAAAGTTTTCTAAATTGGGTTTTAAAAAAACAGATAATTACACATTATTATTTTTTGAAAGTGTTTACTATTAGAGAATTAAAAATGGGCATTCTGGGAAACCCGGCGGAAGCAACGCGAAACCGGCTTTAAGCGGTTGGAGTGGCGGAGGTGGGTGAGCCAAATGCCTATTTTATAGTTTTCTAGTTTTTTTTTCGTTCTGCTAACGTTGTGTCCATTACAAAATTCTTTGGATTTCTCTTTTTGCTCATTGAGTTCGTAATTGTTCCGGTTAGTAAAAACATTCTAGCTTGTGATCCTCTTGTTCAAGATCTTTTAGTCTTTGGGTTATTCTTTCTTTAACACCAGGTCCTAAGTTGTGGTCATCAGCCTCAACTAGTTTTTCTTTTTCTCTTTTTATATGCTCATCTAGTTCACCCAGTTTTGCTAAATTGTTTGTTAATTCGCCTCTGATGCTTCTCAAAGCATGATCAAGGGCCGTTATTTCTCTCATAGGTAGCGGCGGATCCTGCATAGTTTTTAATACTGTTTCTTCTGAAAAACTGGTTTCTGCTTCTATTATTTTGTCTGCTGTTGGGCTTAAATCTTTAAGGGGTATGTTTTGAATTTGGTTTTCTGTTGGGAGTTTTTGTAGTGTGTTTTGAAGTTTAGCAACTGCTTCCCTATCTAATTTTGGTTTAGTAATGCCAAGGCGATTTTGTTCGCTCACACTGAGCCTTTGTCTAATTGTACTCTTTTTTAAAAACTTTGATGAGTCTGGTTTAGTTGTAAGCTGAACAAGTTGTCCTTCGTCGTTTCTCACAAACAAATGGTCATCTTTTGTTTCAAAATCATTAGGGTCTATAAAATCGGGAGGTTCTTGGCCTAAACTTTGATAAAATGATTTGACCTTACTTTCTGTTAATTCACGCCGCAATGATTGTAATGGATGTGTCAAAGGAGTCATTTCACTCATGTCGTCTCCAGGATCAAAAACATCATAATCTTCTTCTGCCATGTTTTTAAATAATTAACTTTTTATTTTGTTTTATAAAAAAATGTCACAAGCATATGGCTCGATTCTTGACCCGCATAGAAGACTGAAAGAGCCCTTTGGCGTGAAGGGAAATAAACAGAATATTATTGTTCCAAATAATCCATCTACTATTGATTCAGATCAAATTCTTACTGTTAAATTTCCAGACCTAGGAGCAGATGAAGTGATTGTGCCGGGATCTGCACGGCTTACTTTCAAAATAGAACTTGATTCAGCAACAGACGTAAACAGGACAGTTGTACAGAATCTGGGACGGGCAATCGTTAAGAAAATTTCTATAAAACTTGAGGGGCAAGAAATATTTTCTTTACACAATGCAGACATATTTTTAATCTATTGTGATCTATGGCTAACCGATAATGAAAGGGCCGATCTTGCGTTTCAAGGAATCGAAAATAACGAAGCACTAAAACACAGAATAGACGCCGAAGATGCTAAAGCCGGCAACAAGTATGAAGCTGTAAGTTTTGCTTATGGAAATCGCTTTTCTATACCCTTAGATTTTGAGTTGTTAAAAGCGCATGCGCCATACTTTCAAGGAGCATTAAAAGACAGATTGTCATATGAACTAACTTTTAATGAATACAAACGTGTCATTAAATCTACAGACACTGATTCCAAGTACAGCATTTTCGACATCTCGTTAGAGTTTGACATTGTTAGCAACCCTAACTTAGCAAGGCTAATTGAGCAACAATATCAGTCAAAATTAGCAATATATTACGAAAGAGTGATTCATCATTCAAAATATCCTAAAAGCAGAGCAGACACTATATGGAATTTTAGTTTTAGCGCCGCAGCAAGATCACTTAAAGGTATTTTATTGCTGTGTGAAGATGATAAAGAACCATACCAAAGACAAAGTGAAAAGTTTATCAATCCTAAAATAACGAAAGTACAATGTTCAATTGAGGGTAGTCCTAACCAAGTCTACGGTAGCGGGCTTAAACCTTATCATCATTTTGATGAAATAAGAAAATTGTTTGGAGGCGGGAGGTCTAGAAGTCCAACAGTAGACCTTGTGTCTAAAGATCTACACCTTCACAGTGTTAGACTTGATGAATATTTAACAACGAAATACGATTTATGGATTGACCTAAGGTCAACAGAGGATAATCAGTTGCATGGGAGTGGGAGAACAGTTAAAGACGTAATAAACATTCAAATTGATAAAGAAAAAGAGAGTGATAAACCACTTAATGTACATTTGTTTTTAATATATGATGCGCAGCTGAATATTCAAGATAACAGATTAAAAGATATCCAATACTAAATTATTTTTATTTTAAAAAAGCATGTCTGTTACGACTTATCCAAAAGTGCCCAAAGAAGAGATAGTAGGCAATTCTGCTGCTGTAGACATAAAAACTTTCAGATTAACCAACATTACACAAATGCAAACCCAACTAGAGCAGGACCTTTCAAAATACAGCAAAACCAAACGAAGGTATTCTGCTGTCTTTAATGCTGTTACATATGTTAATACTGGAGCATCGGCGGTTAGTGCTTTAACAGCAGGAACAAGTGTAGGTCTCTTAGCAACAGGCGTAGGTGCACCGGTAGCTATACCTCTAGGTGTTTGTCTTTAACTCTTGGCCTGTGTTCAATAGCTGTAAGTGCTGTCAGCAAAAAAATAAAAACTAAACTCCAAAAGCACACAGCTATAGTTCAACTAATAACAGCTAAACTTAGTTCCTTTAAACTAATAATTGATAAAGCACTTGCTGACTCGAACATCACGGATGAAGAATTTAGTCGCCTACAGGCTGATTTTGAGGACTACAAAAGACAAAAGTTTGATCTTCAAAGAAAGGCAAGGGCAACTTTTTCTCAACAACCAGACACCGACCAGATAAAAAAGGAATGTTTAAAAAAAGTAAACGAAACATTAAACTCTGTTCTAAACAGCTCACATTAACAACCCCAAAGGGCGTTTATACTTTAGTTTATGAGTCCGAGCACAAAAAGACCATTGATATTGATTCTGATTAAGTATTTTTTTTAATTTAAATAAATATTTTGAGTTAGAAAAGAAACTCAGCATGGATAAGATATATGAAGACCCGGACGAATTGTTTGAAGCAATGCTCGAGGAAGAGCGTTTGTCAAAAGCTTTAAATGAGGTCGTTTTAGAAGTTATTGATCCAACAAACGTACAGGCAAGCGTTGTACATGCTATTTCTCAAGTTCCAAGTAAACTAACAATAAACCCTCCAGTTAAAGTAAGGTTAGTTGTTTTAATCGATTATATAACAATAAACGAAGAAAATCTAGAAGTCTGGGTTTCAACTAAACAGCAGACTATTCTTTCTCATAATGACTTAACACCTGGTTGGGCAGATCAACTTCTTACACAGTTTAATGAAGCCTCTGAAGCAGCTAAAATGAGAGGCTCTGGTTGGTCAGAGGGTGAAGCCCTAGACATCAGATTAAGACAGGCTAAGTATGAGCCGATTGTAGGCAAGTCTTACATTTCACTGCCGCCGGCATTAGTTGCAAAGAAAGCAGTTTTGAACATAAAGAATTCATACAACAAATGTTTTATGTGGTGCGTTCTTGCTAGGCTGCATCACGTTGCCAAAAATGCAGAGAGAGTATCTAACTATTTACAGTGGGCCAATGATCTTAACTTTAACGGCCTTGAATTTCCTATGGCTGTAGACAAAATTGATCAGTTTGAAAAACAAAATCCACCAATAACTGTTAATGTCTACACATGGTCTGAAGAAACCAACCTTCTGCCAATTAGAGTATCAAAGAACAGTCCAACAATAGGCAAACCAACCAAACACCATGTAGACTTACTCCTAATGCAAAGCCTTAATGGGTTGCACTACACTCTAATACGCACAATGAGTAGACTGTTGGCGCATACTACAAAATATTGTGGCAAACAAAATTTTTGTAGAAAATGTTTAACGAGAATTCCATCCGTTCAAGCTGCGAGCGAACATGTAAAACATTGTCTCAGTCCAGTTGACTGTGATACAGAACTAATTACGCCCGGAGAAGGCAGTAAAGTTAGTTTTAAGAACTGGAAACGGTTGCAAACTAGTCCATATGTTGTTTATGCAGACTTCGAATCACTCATTGTTCCTTATGAAGGACCAACCCTACAGAAACTTCCTAAAACAGTCTTAATGAGTAATCATCAGATTTGCTCATTTGCCTTCATCATTGTTAGGTCGGATGGCGCCCATTCAAAGCCAGAATTATACAGAGGACCAAATGCTGCAAAATACTTCTTAAAACGCATGCAGCAAGTGCATAATGCCTGTTCTAATAATCTAAACTTATCTGAAATCATAATGACGCCTGAAGACCAACAACAGTATGACTCAGCCACTCACTGTTGGATTTGTGGTTTAGAGCTAACACCTAAAAGTTTAAACCCAACAGTAAGAGATCATGATCACATTAGCGGAGAATTCAGAGGAGCAGCACACAGTAAATGCAATCTTCAACTGAAGTTTGAACCAAAGACATGGAAGCTGCCTATATTCTTTCACAACTTGCGAGGTTACGACTCTCACCTTATAATGCAAGCAGTAACTAGCGCCTTTAGGGTGTCATGCATTGCGCAGTCATCAGAAAAGTACATGTGTTTCACTTTAAATAACATGTCTTTCTACGACTCTATGCAACACATGATGGGTTCATTAGAGTCACTGGCTATGTCCTTAAAGTCCTGCCCAATAACAGAAGAATATTTTGACCCAACTCTTGTTAGAAAGGGCGTTTACCCTTATGAGTACATGAACAGTTGGCAAAGGTTTGACGAAGATACACTTCCGCCTAAAGGTGCGTTCTTTTCTAGTCTCAGAGGAAACGACATCAGTGATTCTGATTACCAGCATGCTCAAGATGCGTGGCAGAAGTTAGAGTGTAAAACGATGGGAGACTATCATGATTCCTATTTAATGGCGGATACCTGTTTGTTGGCGGACGTCTTTGAAAATTATAGGAAGACCTGCATGAAACATTACAGCCTGGATCCTGCGCATTATATTTCTGCGCCTGGGATGAGCTGGGACGCTTTCTTAAAATTTACTGGAATACAGATTGATTTATTGTCTGACCTGCCAATGCTTCAGATGATTGAAAACGGATTGCGTGGAGGAATCAGTATGGCGTCGCACCATTACTGTAAAGCAAACAACAAATACTTGGACGACTATGATCCAAGTAAAAGGTCTAACTATCTCATGTATTTAGATGCAAACAATCTGTATGGATGGGCAATGGCGCAATCACTTCCATTACGTAACTTTAAAATGTACACAGATACGGATAAAATTCAAAAAGCATTAAAGTGGTTGGGCAGTTTGACGTCAGATCAACAGTGTGGATACATTCTAGAAGTTGACTTAGAATATCCTCAGGAACTCCATGATTACCATAATGACTATCCATTAGCAGCAGAAAGTCTAAAGATGGCAAAAACAGAACCACCTAAACTTGTGCCTAATCTTCGTGACAAAAAAAATTATGTCTGCCATTACAGGCTTCTACAATTTTATTTAAGACATGGTTTGAAGTTGACAGCTGTTCATCGTATAATTGCTTTTGATCAAGAACAGTTCATGAAACCATACATAATGAAGAACACTGATCTCAGAACTAAATCCACAGATGCTTCAGAAAAAGACTTTTTCAAGCTGATGAACAACAGCTGTTTTGGAAAGACTATGGAGAATCCGCACAAAGCGCAAAGATGTTAGATTGGTCACCAGAGAGAACGATGCAATTAAGCTAACTTCAAAACCTAATTATCAGGACTTCAGAAGATTTCATGATCAGCTTTTTGGCATAATGATGAAAAAAAAGAAAGTCAAATTGGATAAGCCCGTTTTTATTGGGTTTACTGTTTTAGAATTATCAAAGCTTTTGATGTTAGAATTTCTTTATGACTACTTTAAGCCCTTGTATCCTGAGTCCAGAGTTCTGTACACAGATACAGATTCCTTTGTAATCGACATCCCTACTGAAGATATCTATAAAGACATGGAATTAGAAGTGGCTAAAGGGCATGCTGGATGGTACGACACATCTGATTATCCTAAAGATTCACCTTTGCATTCAGATATTAATAAGAAGGTTTTAGGTAAGATGAAGGATGAATTATCTGGAGGTGTGATCAAGGAGTTTATTGGTTTGAGGTCGAAAATGTACAGTCTTTCAAGCCAAACAAAAACTGTTAAAAAAGCAAAGGGAATATCTCGTAGTGTTGTGCAGTCAAGCATATCCCATGACAACTATAAAGAAGCATTGTTTGACAATAAGACTTTTCATCATGACAACGTAAAACTACGATCTAATCTGCATGAGATTAACACAACTGTTGTAACAAAGAAGTCATTAGATAGAACAAACACAAAACGTGTGTTTGTTAATCCAGAGTTTTCATATGCAATTGGGCACTGGAGAATAGTATAATCATATGTCTTCATGGAGTTTCTGTTTGGTCAAGTGTTATCAGAAGCTCAACTATATCATTATGCAGTATAGCCAAATCATTATTATTCTCATTCATTACTGCTAAATGTGCTTTAATTTTTTTTATCATTTCAAGATTTTGATTTTTCCATATCAAAATATCAGAATCTAGGGATTGGGGTAGTAAGCGATTGTCTGGCTGTTTTAGCATAAGATTGTCAATGTTCTTAAATATTTTTTTGATAATAATATTATAAGCAGATAATTGACGTATTAATTTTGAAAACTCTTTTTTCTTTTGAGCTTCCATTTTAAACTCAAATATATTTACGTAAATTAATTAAGCGGAACTGTGTCTGGTGGGATTATTTGTAGTTCTTCTTTCACAAAAGATCTTTGAGGGGCTGGTCGTTTTGTTGTGTCAGTTTCTCGTAAATAATACACGGGCGGATTCATTTTCACAATTTTTTTTATCTCATATGGATCAACACTCCAAACTGGATCTGTTGCCCTGATGCGAGTGTCCCCTTCCGCTTCTCCCGTGAATAAAGGTACCTTACTTTCAAACCAAATGGTAATAGTTTGCTTGATGAGTCTCCTTCAACAACATTTATTGTTTGTTTTCTGGTTGCTTGTACTGGTTTTAGACCTTTAAATTCTTCATTATTCATTGCACGTAGAACTGAGGGCAGTCTTTTTACCCATTCTGTGTTGCGAGAATTGTCAATCAGCTCTCTGTGATACTGGTAGGAGAAAAGTCTTTCAGATAACTGTTTGTTAAAGTTTTCAACCAAAGCCTGTGATCTGTGAACACCCGGAATGCCTCTTTTAATGGTAACTCTATGTTTTAACAATAATTGATTCACTTGACCTTTAAATTCTTTTCCGTCATCGACTTGAATCATGCGAGGATAAGTTAACGGGCCTCGTTGATATATCAGTTGTATAGCGACAGCAACAGCAGAAGCACTCTTTTGTGTTAATGGTTCCGCATCTTTGTATCTTGAAGCTATATCAATGACTGTAAGTGCGTACTTAAATCTTTTTCGTCTAATCGTATCATGGGGTAAATATAGAAGATCCATTTGATGGGTGTCGTTTGGAGTTATATTCACAAAGTGTGGTCTTTGTATTCGTTTAGGCGCTGGTAAATAAATTTGCCAAATCGCTTGTTTAGATAACCATTCTTTTGCTGTTTGTTCACTGACTCCCGCTGCTTGGCTAAGCTTTTTAATTGCTGTTATTCCCTTCCAATATCCTTTTGGAGAATAATAGATTTTATACATTTTTATTCAGCCAATACTTTGTGCAACAAAATACACAGCGGTCATGCCAAAGACAATAAACAATATTTCTTGCATCTTTTGTTTTTCTGATGGTTGATAAAAGTCGCTAAATTTTGGTGGGGGCAATGTTTCAACTTGTTTGCCTGTTACTAGAAAATATTCTTTTATTGCCTGGTCAACATCTTTAAATGTGTAAGCTGCATGTCCCTGTTGTTTAAGTCTGTCGTTAATAAAATCTAACTGCTCCATTCTTTGCTTTTCATAGGTGTCTTGTGCAGTGGCTAGTTGCTCCATAGCTCTGTTATGTCTTTTTCTCTCATCGTTATTTTGTAGTTTACTAAACGCGTAATTACTTCCGCTAAAAGCAAGCGCATTAACCACTGCGCCGCCTATCATCATTACGAGTGAAGCCATTTTTATATTTTTACATATTTATATTTTCTGGAATTATTCCTTGCTTAACTAGAAAGTCTTTCGTAGCCAACGAAGCTGTAATAACAGCAATCAACTTTGCTGAGTCTTCAAAATCTAGCTTGCCAAGATCTGCTGGTTTCATTTTTAACAGGCTTTTACCAAGCATTGTGTATCCTACACTTAGGCCTCCAATAACAGCAGAATGGTATACAAGGTTAGTAATAGTTTTTTTCGGTGCTCATTTTTAAAAAATAAAATAAATTATAATTATTAATAAAACATGAACTGCGATGATCTACTAAACGTTCCTGAACTTATGATTACAAATGATCAAGTTGATGACCAAGCTATTATGCGCAAAAAGGAAGGGCTGTATTCTTTAGCAGCATGTGGAAAAACAAAACAGTACCTCGGAAATGAATTCAGCATAGAACAGATTCAACAGATGTCGCCGCAAGACATTGTAAAGTATCACAACAGGTATGAAGCGCAACTGGGGTCAAGAATGGTAAAAAGTGTTGGGCAAACTGTTCTTAGTTTGTACACTAAACTAGTTAGTAGATTTGCTCCCATTGATTCTGAACAAGATTTTATGTATGATTTAACGCAGGATCCAGTTTTAACAAAGTCATTAGAGTCTCTAGGATGTGATCTATATTACAGATTTGGAACATTATTGTCGCCATTAATCATGGGATTAATTACTTTTAATCATATAGATTTTGTTTCCCTTCAAAATGACCGAGCCAGAAAATCAGCAGAAAACATTGATGGAGAAAGTGACCAGTAAAAAGCCTCCTCATCCTGGGCGCGTTGCAGCAGGGAAAAAATTAGCAGAGTGGAACAAACAAAGAAAATTAATGTTGCAATCACAGAATATAACTCATAATGAAAACATAACACCGCCAACGCCAACAGTTGTTTCAATGCCAGCTGTAAATACACAAGTTGATTCAAGACCTACAACAACACCAAAGTCGTCATGGAATATTGAATTTAAAACAGTTGTCATTTTTGGCGTCATTGCTGCTGGGGGTGGTTATTACGGTTATAAAATATATAAACAACGCCAGCAAAAACCAAAGCAGTCCAAAAAATCTCAACCACTAAATACAGAAGCCGAACAAAAAAGCATGCCAGAACTGCCAACAACAAAATCTCATTTTGATCCATTTGATATGCAATAATATGTTAAGAACTTAATAAATAATTATAAGTGACTTGAATAAGAACTTGATAACGACTTGATGACGACTTGATGAAAACTTAAATAAGAACTTGATAAGAACTTGATGACGACTTGATAAGAACTTAATGACGACTTGATAAAAACTTAATGACGATTTGATGACGACTTGTTAAGAACTTGAATAAGTACTTGAATAAGTACTTGAATAAGAACTTGATGAGGACTTGTTAAGAACTTGATGTTGACTTGTTAAGAACTTAAATAAGAACTTGAATAAAAACTTGTTAAGAACTTAAATAAGAACTTGAATAAGAACGTGATGCCGACTTGAATAAGAAC
>CM065735.1:44220606-44233106 GCA_033310375.1 Conus canariensis
CACACAGACATTTAACATTCTTGCTGAATTCTTGCCATCTCTCTCTCTCTGTCTCTGTCTCTCTCTGTCTCTGTCTCTGTCTCTCTCTCTTCTCTCTCTTGTGTGTGTGTGTGTGTGTGTGTGTGTGTGTGTGTGTGTGTGTGTGTGTTGTTGTTGTTGTTGTTGTTGCGTATTACAGACTGCAAACTCGCTGAGGGACATAACAATAAGAATCCAATGTTGGTAGACCATACTAACCATAGTGGTCACTAGGTATCATACACCACTGACCATTTGAACAGAACTGACCCACAAATTCGGTTAGGATTCTAAAAACAGTACGCAGTAGTCCATGCTAATGGGTTTTGCTCCCCCCTATAACTGACCACTGAAACGTGTGAATGACCACTCGGTCATTTGGGCTGAACCAGTGAGAGAGCACCCGCAGACAGATAATTAACGAGGACTTAAAACGAGAGTGAAGAAGCCAAGAATAGTGATTTAAGCGCTGAGAGAGCTATTGTTGCTACCACCACCACCACCACCACCACTCCACCACTCGTCCTATTCAGTGTTCCCATCGGAGACGCAAAAAGGGGGAACCTTGGAGACTTTACAAACAGACACACAGACACATAGACACACGCACACACACACACACACACACACACACACACACACACACACACACACACATACACGCACATGCGCGCGCGCGCACACACACACACATATACACACGCACACACACCACACACACACACACACACACACGCACACACACACACACACACACACACACGCACGCACGCACAAACACACACCACATGCGCACACACACACACACACACACACACATGCGCGCGCACACACACACACACAACACAACACACACACACACACACACACACACACACACACACACAAAGATGGTTCGATTAGGGAGAGGGTATTTTCTTCAAAAGACTGTAGCTCTGATATGGTTGGGTTGGGAAGTGGGTATATCCTTTAACCATCGTAGTTCTCAAACTGTTTCTTTGACTTGAATTTGATTTACACGGACGACAGCGCAGCATTGCAGATATGTGTGCATGGATGCATACATAGACAAGGAGGCAGATAGATAGCTAGATGGATAGATAGGTAGAGAGAGAGAGAGAGAGAGAGAGAGAGAGAGAGAGAGAGAGAGAGAGAAAAGAGAGAGGAAGACAGAGAGGGTGGGTAAAGAAAGGGAGAGACAGAAAAAAAATATATAGATAGACAGACAGGCAGACAGACAGACAGACAGACAGATAGATAGATAGATAGATAGATAGATAGATAGATAGATAGATAGATAAAAAAAAAGACAGATAAATAAATAGATAGAAAGGTAGATGGATGGTTGGGTGAATGGAGAGAGAGAGAGAGAGAGAGAGAGAGAGAGAGAGAGAGAGAGAGAGAGAGAGAGAGAGATTGGCTGATTAATCGATTGATCGATTGATTGATATGTCGATTGATTGATTGGATAATTGATTGATCGATTGATAGATTGATATACCGACAGGCAAACAGATAAACAGAGGGGGGGGGGGGGGAGAGAGAGAGAGAGAGAGAGAGAGAGAGAGAGAGAGAGAGACAGAGAGACAGAGAGACAGAGAGAGACAGAGACAGAGAGAGAGAGAGAGAGAGAGACAGAGAGAGAGAGAGAAAGATAGGTAGGTACGTAGATAGATAAATAGACAATAGATAGATACTTGAATTGATAGACTGACTGACTGACTGCTTGATCGGTTAATTGATTAATTGACCCATTGCCCAATCGATTAAGCGACTGATAGACAGACAGACAGACAGACAGACAGACAGACAGATGTACATACAAATACATCAAGGAGTGACAGAATAATGTCATCAAACCAATTTGGTAGCGGTGGTTACGAAACGCATCTTTGTCACGGCAAGTACGTGCCGAATTGGAACGGAATTCGCCAATGTTAATCATAGACAGAACATATGTTCTTCCTGTGCCCACTGTTGCGTATGCAATGAGACCAGAATGCAGTCATTTGTTGTCGTTTCGCCTCAATCATCTTATAACACGGGACTGACCGGATGATCTAGAGTCGTCGTTACAGACAAACGTTTAAAATATTGGAAGAGACTGGCAAGGGAGACAGTGTGTGTGTGTGTGTGTGTGTGTGTGTGTGTGTGTGTGTGTGTGTGTGTGTGTGTGTGTGTGTGTGTGGTGTGTGTGCGTGCGTGTGAGGTGTGTGTGTGTGTGTGTGTGTGTGTGTGTGTGAGAGAGAGAGAGAGAGAGAGAGAGAGAGAGAGAGAAGAGAGAGAGAGAGTGTGTGTGTGTGTGTGTGTGTGCGCGCCGCGCGTGCGTGTGTGTATGCGTGCATGTGTGTATGCGTGTGTGTGTGTGTGTGTGTGTGTGTGTGTGGAGAGAGAGAGAGAGAGAGAGAGAGAGAGAGAGAGAGTGTGTGTGTGTGTGTGTGTGTGTAGAGAGAGAGAGAGAGAGAGAGAGAGAGAGAGGAGAGTGCGTGTGTGCGTGTGTGTGTGTGTGTGTGTGTGTGTGTGTGTGTGCGTGCGTGCGTGCGTGCGTGGTGCATGTGGAGGGGATGGAGGGGAGGGAAAATGTGAGAAACGGGGGTGGAATATCCATGAACAGGCTTGTATAACATAGTCTTATCAGTTTGTTGTCATAATAGATTGGTTTGTGTAACATGGGCGTTTCTCCACCCGGGTGTGTGTGTGTGTGTGTGTGTGTGTGTGTGTGTGTGTGTGTGTGTGTGTGTGTGTGTGTGTGTGTTTCCATTGTAGGGTGTCGCGTATCGTTTTTGCTCTCTCTCTCTCTCTCTCTCTCTCTCTCTCTCTCTGTGATTGTGTGCGTGCGTGCGTGCGTGCGTGCGTGTGCGTGCGTGCGTGCGTGCGTGCGTGCGTGCGTGGTGCGTGTGTGTGTGTGTGTTGTGTGTGTGTTGTTCGCGCGTGTGCGTGTGTACAAAATGTAAAGAAAATGAACGACGCATATACGAATTTATGTACACTCATCTATGAAATATATAGTGGAAGTACTGACATCCTCACGGCAGTTAAAGTTCGCTTCCCGTTGAATGCGTCAGCTAGATCGCTTAATTCAACACCTTGAACTTAGAAAAGAACTCCTCAAAAACATTTTCAAAAGTCACAGAGAGAGAGGGGGGAGAGAGAGAGGGGGGAGGAGAGGGAGGGAGGGGGGAGGAGAGAGAGAGAGAGAGAGAGAGAGAGAGAGAGAGAGAGAGAGAGAGAGAGAGAAGATGACTCTTTGACACTTTGAAATCGTGTTGTCATTGCCAACAAGTCTTGTGACAAGGGGGCCGGGGTGGGGGGTGGGGGGGGGGGGAGGGGGGGTGGAGGGGGGGGGGTATGGCCACAATCAAAGACGGAAGCGAACAAAACAATTAAAGCATTAGGAATATAGAGTACCGAAAAAAAACGAGAAAATATTATCGATATGAGACAACGATCTCATGCAAATGAAAGAACAAAAAATGTATCCAAACATTTACATACAAGTGCAGATCACCACTAGATGGCACATTTAGGACATCCACACTTAAATCTGAAGGAAATTAGAAAAAAAAGAATGGCAATCAAACTAATTCAGAACAGCTCAACCATCCAAAACCTGTAGAGTAATTCAATCTTCATCCCCGTTATGTCTCATAGTTTTAGGGTTTTTTTTTTATATAACACTCCATGCCTCAGCGATGACTTGTGCACTAGACTGTATGATATGTACGTCTTCCGAGGACAGTGAAGCAGAGATGTCTTCTCTTTAAGCGATACTCAATTTGAAAAGCGAACACTGTGCTCTGATATCTTAAAAAAAACAAAACAACACTGTAAAACCAAATAGAAAATGGATTTCATCGTTATCAGGATTTCCACACGTTGGACAAGACGATCCTGCGGATGTCCTAGAGTAAAACCACCACGTGTTTGCATTAGCTCCAAAGGTTCTCAATCTGAATTTTGCGAAATGCAGTCTATGCCAATTATTCCTTATCACTTCAATGCATTTCTCTGCCCTGAGAGATATATTTAGATGAGTAGAAGCAGTTAAATTTTCCCTTGCTTTCCACGTCAGAAAGCCAGTTCTGTTCATAACACGCCATCAAACGATCCTTGAAATCTGAAATAAAGCTCAGTTCATGCCCAACTCCCTGGGACAGCCACACAATCCCAAATCCATTCTCTGATAAAATTATTTTTATACGATGCGCCCAGTTTTCTTCACCATCATGTCGTATGCTTGTCTATAAAGTGTAGTTCGAGAAAGCGTCAAAAGCTTCAACCACGTTCTTATGCATTTAGCATAAGTTCTTGTAAATAAAGGGGACCTCCCAGTCTCACCATACAAGACTTTGTTCGATGCATGGATAGAAACATTCAGAAAACGCTTTATGGCAAAGCAGTGTACCTTTTCCATTTGCTTATTGTTTGAAAGATCTCATACTTCAGCACAACAAATGAGCATTGGTTCTACTTAAGTATTAAACATTTTCCAGAAGAAATACGCATCTAAGGAATTCAGCTTCCACGGTTTCCGTGACATTCTTTTCTCCTTTCCGGCATGATTCATTCCAAGCATTTGTTAAACACAGTCTTGTTGTAAATATTATTCCTAAATACTTGCAAGCATTAACAGCTTCTATTGCTGTACTGCTATACAACCATTTTTCTTGCCAAGACAGGTGACCATCGTTACGGAAAACTATGATATTTGTTGTTTTTTTTTCGAGATTAACCGTCAAATGTAATCGATTAACTTCTTCCTTCGATGCATTTAGCTGATTTGGCAAATCGAAGGTTGTGCTGGACAAGAGAATGACATCATCAGCGAAAGGCATTAGAAATATTTCAATAGCTCTTGGTACCCTTTGTATTCCATGCTTTTCTTTCCTGGATAGTTCCACTGCTAATTCGTTGATGAAGAGGGAAAACATTGATGGGCTCAAAAGACATCCCTGTTTTACGCCACGCGGACAGCAGAAAAATGCTATGTATGCGCTCTTCTCTCGAACACATGCTAAAACCGATTCATAAATACTTCGCAAAAAGCCTTACAGCTTGGCACTCACACCAGTTTGACTTAAAATGTTCCAGAAGATGTTACGATTGACAGAATAAAAAGTCTGCTTAAAAACACAAAGGCAACATAAAATTTGGTGTTACACAGTAAGTATTTTTCTACTAACACACACACACACACACACACACACACACACACACACACACACACACATATATATATATATATATATATATATATATATATATAATATAAACAAGAGAGAAGAAGTAGCAGAAGAAGAAGAAGAAGAGAAGAAGAAGAAGAAAAGAAGATGAAGAAGAAGAAGACAAAGAAGGAAAGTAGAAAAGAAAGAAAGAAGAAAGAAAGAAGAATGATGAATGAATGAATGAATGAATGAAATGAATGAAGAAAAAAGAAAAAAGAAAAAAGGAAAAAAAGAAAGAAAGAAAGAAAAAAGACGAAGACGAAGAACAACAATAAGGAGAAGACCATTCCAACACGGTGATGAAGACTACAAAGAAGGAAAGGGGGGAAAACTGGTCGACGTTTTTTTTTTTTTCTTAAACTCATCTTGGCGGTAGAAAAGAAAAACAACAAACGAAAGATGTAAATGACTGTGTACAAAACAGTTTTCAAGTTCTTCAAACAAAAGTACATGAAAACCAAGAGGTATAACGAACGTCTTTCGAATCCGTTCGCAGATGAGAAGCTTTAAGATACTTACACCAAAGCTAAATGCATTCCCTCTGTCCACCAAGCTGACAAAACAAAGAGAATAAAAGCTGTTTTATCAGACCAGTGAACGGGTACGAAAGCACCCCCCCCCCTCCCCTTCCCCCAACCTTTGAAGAAATGCAAAAGCAATTGTTTTATCAAACCATTGAACGAATACCAAAGCAATTGTGACAATTGAAAGAATATTAAGCAATTGCTTTCTTAGTCTATTGAACGTGTTCAAAAGCAATCCCTCCCCCCCAAGACCCTTGAACAAATACAAAAGCAATTGTTATATCAGACCATTGAATGAATGCCAAAGCAATTGTGACAATTGAACGAATACCAAAGCAATTGTTTTATTAGACTATTCAACGAGTACAAAAGCAATCTCCTCCCCCAACTTTTGAACAAATACCAAAGCAGTTGTTTATCAGACCATTGAACGAATACCAAAGCAAATGTTTCATTGACTATTCAACGAGTACAAAAGCAATCTCCTCCCCCAACTTTTGAACAAATACCAAAACAGTTGTTTATCAGACCATTGAACGAATACCAGAGCATCTGTTTCATGACACAATTGAACGTATACAAAAGTGAAGGGAAAACACCTATACTAACACCGCCCCTCTCATACAACACACCCACACCCAAACACAACGTTAACAAATAAACAATATATTTATTTAATACGACACGCTGTCGAGCATGCACACACCACCATTCTGCACGATAGACCCTCCCAACATCAACAGTACACACAACACAAAATATCCAACCAACAAGCACAAGCGTACATCAAAACCAGGCTGCCAAGCAACCACCCACTGGTGACCAACAAGTCGCACAACTCTTGGACCACAATAATGGCCACTTAAATTTGTTATGATGCACCAAACTTCCACAAAACGAACCCCACAAACCATACGAGTCATCAACTTATTGTCGTAGTAGCTGCATGTCCAGGTGAAATCCCCACAATCTCAAACTAGGCACGCTGTAACTTGTGGGACACACAATTTGGCTCGGTTAATCTGTTATTGCTCACCACACCGTTGATGATGGAGGAACGCGAACAAAGGCGACGAAGACGACGATACAGAAGACGATGAACACGCTACTAGGTTGAAGAGTTGAAAATAAGTAGTCGAAGGTTATACTGCAGAAACACGCAATCCTAGCCTAAGACACCAGCCGACTAACGCACTGGAAATCAGCTGCCCGAAGATGTGGATGTAACAGCAGTGATGAGTCTGCACCACCACCAAACATGGGTGCACGCGCTTCCTAGCATGCCCACAACTGCGGCAGGGCTGCAAGCCCGTGGGCCCCCCTGGGTCAGCTCCGCCTGGGTCAGCTTCGCCTGGGTCAGCTCCTCAGGCCGTCACATCAGCCCAGACGTCTGGTCAACACCGGGTGCTGCTCATCCACACTGGAAGCGGTGGCGCTAACGAAAATGACACACCCGAGAACCTTGAACGAACAACAACGTAGGGAGGCGCCACACACTGACTACACCCCTACACATAAATTTACGTGGCGTCACCAGAATCACACCTTGATCTGAATCGTGACCCACTTTTACAAAGAACGGAGACTCCACTTGGTGGGTCAGGAACAGCCTCCCGAAAACCACACCTCTCAGGTCCGAAAGACCCAACGCCAAGAGTCCTGTTCGACACACCCAGCCAGAGACAGAACTGAATTTAGCGCGCCCTGCGCGCTCGCAGGTAAAATGCGGACACTCACTCAACATGACTGCACGTGCACACTACACGGGACGAAACGCGACGCACAGGTTCTGGGTTTGACATTCGCTCAACCCCGGGTGTTTATTAGACATGTTCCCGGGTGTGTCACGTTCTCCCTCCTTCCACCGCCTCCTTCTCTATCTTTGATGCCACGTCACACAAAACCAAGCTCTGGGTCATGACAAACCCCCCCTCCTAAAGATCCAATCCCCATTGGATTACAAGAACCAAGACATGACACAGAGCGACACTGCCCCGTACCCCCAAAACACGTATGACCACTTTAAACCAGGACTAGCAGCCATCACCCCCTGGGCAACACCCAAATGCTGCGAAACCCCTCCAGCCTGAACCCCAGCAGGACACCCGATCCAACTTGGCAAAACTCCTCATACATCCTGCTGAGAAAATCAGCCGCTATATTGTCCCTCCCAGGGATTGCCTCCACCAGAAACTGGAATGGCTGGAGTTGGAGCGCCCACCTTGTCACCCTTCCACTGGTTGACTTAACCCGGTGTAGGTACTGCAGAGGAGAGTGATCGGTTTGAACGGTGAACTGCTTGCCGTACAAATAGGTGGCAAACTTCTGAATTCCCCACACAAGTGCCAAACACTCCTTTTCAATGATGGGGTAGTTTAGTTCCGCATCCACCAACTTCTTGCTGGCGCATGCAACAGGCCACAACACACCATCATGCTTTTGGAGCAACACAGCTCCTAGTCCGGTCCCTGATGCATCCGTTCTGAGGACAAATGGCTCCCCCAGCATGGGCAGCCTGCACACTGGTGGGGTAGAAAAACTGTCCTTCAACCTTCTGAAGGCCCTTTCACAGTCTTCAGTCCATCGGACCTGTCTAGGCTGCGTCCCCTTTGTCAGGTCTGTCAAAGGTAAGGCGATGTCCGAGAACCCGGGAATGAACTGTCGGTAAAAACCAATCAGCCCCAAAAAACTCTTTACCTGCTTCTTGGTCTGGGGTCTTGGCGCATCCCTGATTTGACATGTCTTGTCCTCCACAGGCCGAATCTTCCCTTCGCCAATCACGTGGCCCAGATAAATGACCTCTCGCCCTCCCAACTCACACTTGGTTGGTCGTGCTGACAACGAGCATTCTCTCAGCCACTGAAACAGAGCACGCAGGATCTCTAGGTGCCGCTCCTCTGTCTCTGTAGCAACCAACACGTCGTCGATGAAGTTGTCGACCTCATCCTCTGGCAACGGACGAAGCAACTTCCTCATCATCCTGGTAAAAACAGCTCCCGCGGTGCACAGTCCAAAAGGCATGACCTTCCACTGGAACTGCCCCAGAGGAGTAACAAATGCAGTCTTGGGACGGTCTTCCTCCACAACAGGGATCTGCCAATAGCCCTTGGCCAGGTCAATCTTGCTGAAAACCCGCTTCCGTCCCAGCTTTGCAAACAGGTAATCAATGTTGGGCATCGGCTCCGAATCGAACACCACAATCCTGTTCAGTCGTCGGTAATCCACGCAGAAGCGAATCTTCCCATCCTTCTTCCTCACCAAGACCACTGGAGATGCGTAAGGTGACACGGAGGGCTCAATAGCGTCTAATTTCTGCATAGCCTCCACCTCCTCCCGGATCGTTTCTCTGCAAGCGAATGGGACTTGATACGGCTTAGACCTAACTGGTACGTCGGTCGACAATCTCACATGACATTCTTCCAAGGTCGTACACGCTGGCAAGTCCGTAAAAACGTCGCCAAACTCCCGAATGAGTCCCTTGACATCTGTGGCGAACATCGGGTCCTCTGCCAAAATGACATCTGCAGGTCCCTCAGTGGCTGTCAGCGGAATCAAGGGAATGTCCCCTCCTATGGGAGCAGTCGGTGACTCCTCATCTTCTTCCTCCACCACCACCGCTTGCACATTCACTGGGGGTTGTAGCTCTGCAGGCCGCTCCACAAACCCCTTAAGCAGATTGGCATGGAACAACTTGCTCCTCGGCCCCATCTGGACCTTGTAGTCCACCTCACCAACCCTGCCGGTCACTTGGTATGGGCCCCGCCAGGCCAGCTCCAGCTTGTTGTGTTTCAACGGCCGTAGGACCAACACTCTAGACCCGACTGGAAATGATCGTCTCCTCGTCCGGAGATCAAAGTGTCGCTTGTACACCCCAGCAGAAGTGGCGACGTGTTCCTGTGCCAAAGTACACGTCTCAGCAATCTTGTTCCTGAGGTCCACCACATACTCAATGGATGTCTTTAGCTCGGCCTCCTCAGGGCGCACCCACGACTCCTTCAGTATCTGCATAGGTCCCCGCACTGCTCGTCCATATAACAGTTCAAAGGGGGAAAACCCCGTACTGGCCTGCGGCACTTCCCGGTAGGCAAAAAGCAGCGCCGGTAGCCACCGATCCCACTCATCTGGCTTGTCCTGTACCAAACGGCGCATCATCCTCTTGAGGGTCCCATTGAACCTCTCCACAAGTCCATTGCACTGAGCGTGGTACGGCGTGGTATTCAAACCCTTTATGGCCAGCAGACGGTACACTTCCTTCATCACCTGCCCAGTGAACTGGGATCCTCGATCCGTAAGCACCTGCTTGGGTATGCCAGTTCGTGACCACATGGTGAATGCAGCCTCGGCCACCTCCTCTGCCGTGATGTATCTTAAAGGCATCGCTTCCGGGTACCTGGTGGTGTAGTCTACCATGACAAGTATGTACCGATGACCTCGTCCAGACATCGGCGTCAACGGTCCGATCAGATCTAGTCCAACCTTGGTAAAGGGTCCCTGCTCCAGGGGCATCTTGACCAAGGGTACCGGTGGAACCCGACCCTTGTCGATGGTGCGCTGACACTGCGGGCATGACTGGCAAAATCTCGTGATGTCGGCGCAGATTCCTGGCCAGTAGAAGTGAGGCAGAATCCTGGACTTGGTCTTCGTGGTTCCAAGATGCCCTGACATGGGAACTTCGTGGCCTAAAGCCAGCACGGTGGGCCTGATCTCTTTCGGTACACACACCTGAGTTCATGCTTCCTGGGTTCCCTCAAACCTCCTGATCAACACCCCCGCTTTCTTAAGGTAACTAACTTTCCCCGTCCTCGTCCGGACCTCAGTCTTATCCTCGTACGCTTCCTTGCTCTACTCAAGGTGGGGTCTTCTCCTTGTTTCTTGATCAACTCGTCTGAAGTAGCGATCGACAACTGACTCCTCAGGGACAATGGTCGCTGGGGTTCCTTGTCTTTCCGGGCATGAGCTCTCGTCTGTACAACCGCGAGGGTGTCCGGCACAGCATAGACGGGAACTCGTTCTAAAGGCGCTCCTCGTTTCCGCTGGATAAAATTTCCAATGAGGACCTCTTCAACTGGACGTTCCATGACGAGGGCGCGGAAACTCCCTGTGACAAACGGCGAGACGATGTCAACCAGCGCCACTGGTAGTCGAACCTGACACCGGGACTCAGCCAACGTGATCAGGACGGTATCTCCTGTGTACTGATCAGGATGTACCAGATGAGAAGCCACCACTGAATAACCCGCTCCTGTGTCCCTAATTCCCTGTACCATAGTGACGTTGACCTGAATCTCGCACCTAGGGGAATAAGGCTTCTTGGCACATGACACACACAGCAAAGGAGGGGACTTCAACACATCTTTAGCAGCCTCCGGCACATTAACTGCCCCTACCGTGTTACGACGTGGGCACTCCCTAACTATGTGGCCTGTCTCCCCACACAGGAAACACCTTACTGTATTCCTCGAGCGGGGGGGGGGGGGGGGGGGGCTTGAGGGGCAGTGGTTGGGGTTGCTGCTGTCCGGTAGTTTGAGTCCTAGGCTGAGGCTCTGACTCCTTGGGGTACATGCGCCGTAACTCCTCTCTCTCCTTTTTGCAGTCACGCCCCAGTCGCCTGGCCTCTGCCACCACAGTAGCCTCCCGGGCCACCTCTGTCGCTGTTGCCGGGGAGACGCGACGCACCTCAGTGGTCAAGTCGGGGGTCAAGATCCGATACATCTGTTCCTGTAGAAACAAGTCCCTGAGATCGGTCGCCGACTGCGGATCCTTCCCTGCTGCCAGGCACCACAAATCCAGGCAGGCGACCATCCTGTCCAGCAGCTGCTCAAAGGTTTCGTCCTGCTCCTTCTTCATCGCTCGGAAGCGTTGCCGGTATGCCTCTGCGTCCAGCCGGAAAAACTTAAGCAAAGCCGCCTTGACCTGGCCGTAGTCAGTGAGATCCTGCGGGCGTAGTCTCAGCACTGCCTCCCTCGCCTTGCCCCTCAAGAGCGCCACCAACCTCATCGACCACGACTTCTGCTTCCACTGGCACAAACTCGCCATCCTCTCGAAATGGGACAGATAGGCGTCGACATCCTCTCCATCCCGCAACGGGTCAAAATGTACACTGGTGGCCTCCGCCTGGTCTTCCTTCCTCTGAACCTCTTTCTCCCTTCTATCCTCATCCCTCAGTGCCTGAGCTTCCTCCTTGATAGCCTGCTCGCGCTCTCTATCCAGCCGCTGCTGCTCCACCTCACGCTTGAAATTAACTTCCTCGCGCTTGAGCCGCAACTCTTCCTCCTTGGCCTCGCGCTTAAACCGCAACTCTTCCTCCTTGCGAGCCTCCTCCTTCTTAAAAGCCTCGCGCCTGAGGGCCTCCTCTTTCTCCTGCGCATCTCGCTTGAGACGTAACTCCTCTTCCCTGGCCTCCTGCTCTCTTTCCTGACGGGCCACCTCGTCCATGCGTCGGCCTACAAAGTCCGCTAACTCCCCTCCCTGTAACCCCATGCTTCGACCTAACCGAACATATTTGTCGGCCAGGGTGTCCAGCTGTTGCTCCGCCATAACCTCCTTCACTAACTTACCTGCACGCTCCTTAACTACCGGAGACGTTGCCGCAGGAGTATGAAGTCCTGAGCCCTTAGCCAGTTGTGAACGCAACTTACGGTCACCCGGGGTGTGCGACATACTGAACCGACTATCCTACTCCAAACCGCGGCTGACGCGCACGATTACCACAGAGCACTAAAACCTATGCCAA
>CM065735.1:44248106-44250606 GCA_033310375.1 Conus canariensis
TCACACACATGTGTGTGTGTGTGTGTGTGTGTGTGTGTGTTGCAGATGTGCATGTGTTTGTTCATGTGTGTGCGTGCGTGCGTGCGTGTGTGTGTGTGTGTGTGTGTGTGTGTGTGTGTGTGTGTGTGTGTGAGTGAGAGAGAGAGAGAGCGTGCGCGCGCGCGCGCGTGTGTGTGGTGTGTGTTGTGCGCGCGCGCGTTTGTGCTGAAGTATGTGGGTGCGAAAGTTTCACATGTCTACGATCACTCTAGTGTGTCAGCCTCTCTGCTCCTCGTCTCTCTTGACACGATAGTCACGACAGAGACAAGTGATGACTCAAGCACGTGACACAACGTAACTGGACGACACTATACGTGGGTCGTTACTCGCCGCCTCCCTCCACCACCCCATCCGCACCCACCTACCTATCCCTTCATCCTCCCAGCCTTTCCTAAAAAAAATTAAAAAAATTAAAAAATGGAATTTCCAACTGATTCCTTCACTTGTCCTCTAAAGGGTTAAAGGTACCCAAATCGTTACAGGAAGCGTAACAATAAAGGTACACATTTGTAAAACGGTTGAAACACGAGCAATCCTTTTATTTACTCTCTCTCTCTCTCTCTCTCTCTCTCTCTCTGTGGGACCAAGAGGGTGGGTGGGGTGGGGTGGGGGGGGGGGGGGGGGGGGGGGGGAGGCGGCTACGTGGTTTGGTACGAAGCTGCAGGGTGCCATTTGATTCAGCCACAGAAAAACAAATTCTGCATTTTCCTGTGACAATGCCACTTACTGGACTTTCAGCGACGGTGGAGACAGCCCTGAACGCCCTGCTGACTGACAATGCCGTGTCAACCTGGAAAATTGCAGGTGAAGGCGGCAACACGGTGGTCGTTCTACGACTGAAGCCAGTCAGCCCAGTGTCAACAACAACAATAGCGGATCCTGTTATGAACCGCAGAACGCAGGTTCAGTACTACAGGAAGAATCCCCCCCCCTCCCCCAAGTAGCAGAACAGCAACAACAATAGCGGATCCTGTTATGAACCGCAGAACGCAGGTTCAGTACTACAGGAAGAATCCCCCCCCCCTCCCCCAAGTAGCAGAACAGATGACCAGAACAGGTTGATGCTAGTCTCGGAAACACCAGCGATGAAAATGAACTGGCCGTGCTTGACATCGAGTCAGACGAAGACAGTATGCAGCACAGTACACAGGGCATTACAGAAGAAAACATCAGGCCTACATACGATGATGATGACACGCGGCATATTCAGGGTGTTCTTCTGTGTCTCTGTGTTCTCATCAGCCAGAGTGTAACATCAGCGATCCAGAAATCCAGCAATCGGACATCAACGTAAGTGTGGAACAATCCATAGTCGTCGGTTCTGGCTCTGGAATCGTAGACGATTATGTTGCTATTCTGACAGATCGACAGGTGCAGACACGATTGCAAGATCCACACAGAAATAAAGAGTTCTGGAAGGTTGTGCTTCATCGAACGGATGATAAGGTGTGCTGCTGTGTGAATCGGATGATACAGTTTTGGAATATTCCTGCGATCCGAGCTCGGAGGACGGTTTTTGTTTGTTCTGGCTCGTGAAGCTGGAAGAACGACACACGTCAATGGGCTAGTGTAAACTGGCCAATCTTCGGAAAGGATGACGTACCGGCCACACAGAACATGCAGAGCACGTGCTCTACGGCGGTGGCGCGCTCTCCACAAATTGATCCAGTTTTACCCGGGGTGAACGACATCAACAGAACTGACAGTGAACGCATACCAGTGACATTTTCTCGTTCATGTTTTTTTTGGTGTTGTTTTCTCATGTAAAGTAAAAAAAAAAAAAAAAAAAAAAAAAAAAAAGACATTGCTGTGGTTTCCATGTCAGTGAAATCGAGTCTCATTTTGTCATTGTACATCGCGCCGATTTGCTAAATAGGCTTAACAGCTTATTAGCAATAAACTTCGTTCGTCCGTTCGTTCTCTCTCTCTCTCTCTCTCTCTCTCTCTTATAAAAGGTTTGTTAGCTACCTACAATTTTAAAGTTTCGTTTCCGCTTTTTCCTGTTACCTGGCGATCGACTATTGGTCAACAGAAAAGTATGTAACGCATTGTTTCATTCCACAAGCTGCCCTACTTCTTCGTAGGGGATCGTTTCACGTCTACATGTCAATGTGACCACGTGTCGCTGTGTACACCTGTTGCTGTGACCTCACGTCAATGTGACCAAATGCAGTGTTCTTGTCCTTTTGATCTGGTCACAACGACACGTGGTCACAACGACACTTTGGTCACAACGACACGTAGTCACAACGACACTTTGGTCACAACGACACTTGGTCACAACGACACTTTGTTTACAACGACACTTGGTCACAACGACACTTTGGTCACAACGACACTTGGTCACAACGACACGTGCTCACAATGACACTTGGTCACCACACGTGGTCACAGCAACACTTGGTCACAACGACACGTGGTCACAACATGGAAGTGGTCACAATGACACTTGGTCACAACG
>CM065735.1:44260606-44270606 GCA_033310375.1 Conus canariensis
ATACCTGTCCACGGAACCACGCATAATACCTGTCCACGGAACCACGCATAATACCTGTCCACGGAACCACGCATAATACCTGTCCACGGAACCACGCATAATACCTGTCCACAGACCCACGCATAATACCTGTCCACAGAACCACTCTTATCACCTGTCCACAGAACCACGCATAATACCTGTCCACGAACCACTATAATACCTGTCCACAGAACCACTCTTATCACCTGTCCACAGAACCACGTATAATACCTGTCCACAGAACCACTCTTATCACCTGTCCACAGACCCACGCATAATACCTGTCCACAGAACCACTCTTATCACCTGTCCACAGAACCACGTATAATACCTGTCCACAGAACCACGTATAATACCTGTCCACAGAACCAAGCATAATACCTGCCCACAGAACCAAGCATAATACCTGTCCACAGAACCACTCTACAACCTGTCCACAGAACCACTCGTATCACCTGTCCACAGAACCACTCTTATGATCTGTCCACAGAACCACTCGTATCACCTGTCCACAGAACCACTCGTATCACCTGTCCACAGAACCACTCGTATCACCTGTCCACAGAACCACTCGTATCACTGTCCACAGAACCACTCGTACAACCTGTCCACAGAACCACTCGTATCACCTGTCCACAGAACCACTCTTACGATCTGTCCACAGAACCACTCGTACAGCCTGTCCACAGAACCACTCGTACAACCTGTCCACAGAACCACTCGTATCACCTGTCCACAGAACCACTCTTTATGATCTGTCCACAGAGAACCACTCGTATCACCTGTCCACAGAACCACTCGTATCACCTGTCCACAGAACCACTCGTATCACCTATCCACAGAACCACTCGTAGCACCTGTCCACAGAACCACTCGTAACTCATAATACCCCCCCCCCCCCCCCCCCGACTTTTCACTCTCATTTTCCATCCTTCTCCATCCTGAACTTCCTCCCCCCCCCCCCCCCCCCCCCCCCTTTTTTTTTTTTTAAAATCTTTACCAAGTCATTAATGTAATGACGAAGAATACCACAGAATCATCGACTTCGATATATCTCCATTTGGTGCAAAGAGAGGACCGACAAAATCAGCTGTATTCCACTGACGAATCCGGATCAGTGGCCGGAAGGTGTCTGTGCAGGAGATCTGAATGGCTCTGTTTTCAAGATGGACTTAGATGGTCCCTATGTGTTGATGGTGAAGGATTTTATATTAATGGTATAACGCCTTCTTTTTCTTTCTCGTTTTCTTTCTCTCAAAACACCTTCCTTCAAACACGCACACGCACGCACGCACGCACGCACGCACACAATGAACGGCGTGACTTCATTCCTGCCGTTAAAAACACACACACACACACACACACACACACACACACACACACACACACACACACACACACACACACACACACAAACAAAAACCCACATTACAGTGGGGGAAATCCAACAAAGATCCCTTTCACAGGAATCGAACCCCTAACTTTCCAGCCCCGGAAACCCAGCGACATTAACCACTTGCACCACAGCAACACGTGACCACCTTCTCTTTCTCTCTCTCTCTCTCTCTCTCTCTCTCCTCTCTCTCTCTCTTCTCTCTCTCTCTTTTCTGCTGGATGTGCAGTTTCGCGATTCCCAGGTGAGACCTTTTTTCCCCACGCACACTCCCACTTGAGTATTGAAGACAAGGGGCATTCAACCACACGATACCCCAGTGCTCAGCCGCCGTGATCTTCTGGCACTCTCAGAGAAGTAATGCTCAGAATTCTTGGAATCACAATCCTCTCAAAGTTCTGTTTGTATTGCATGTCTGGGAGTCATGACACGACACCATTGGACACGATCTGGTGAAATTGACCCAACGCGTATTACGCCCCCCCCCCCCCCACCCCCGGTTCAAACTGTTCAGGCTTCATATTGCTCCCGTTTTATAAGCTTTTTTGTTTGTTTGTTTGTTTGTTTGTTTTCCCGCAATTCCCTGACGCTCGTACAGAATTTTGAGGTGAAAAGCTTTCATACGTGTCCACACAGGAAAGAGAATGTCAAGAACCAAAACCTTCAAAACAAAACAAAACAAAACAAAAATGACAACAACGACAACGACAACGACGACGACGACAACAACAACAACAATAATAACAACAATAACAACAATAACAAGAACACCATCAACAACAACATCAACAAGTACATCAACAACAACAATAACTACAACTACAACAACAACAACATTAACAACAACATTAACAACAATAACAACGGCAACAACAACAACGATGACAATAAATAGAAATGCTGCGTGGAGATCGTAGACCTCGACCAAGGAAGAAAACAACCCTTGTCGGTTCTTTCATCCTAGTCGTCACCTTTACACCAAACCGCTACCAACAACAGGAGACTCAGACCTGCTCCTTTGTGGGAAAAGAGGGAAGTTGTAGATTTCAGATGCCGCTGAAGTTCAGAGAATGATCAGGCGGGGGCGGGGGCGGGGTGGGGGTGGGGGTGGGGGTGTTTAGGTGTAGGGGGAGAGGGGGGAGGAGGAGGCGGTGGAAGTCCAAAGCTCCATGGCGAAGGGGTAAGAGTTTGGGGGGGGGGGGGGTAGGGGAGGTAGTTGATAGGGACTTCATAATATGGAGCATTTCAACAGGGTTTTTTTTTTCGTTTGTGATGATATTGAAACTTTATCTTTTTTTCCCCTTTCTCTCTCTCTCTCTCTCTCTCTCTCTCTCTTTTTTTTTTTTTTTTTTTTTTTTTTGCGTACGCAGGCAGATACTCCTGCGGATACTCCCTGTATAGACAGGCAAGGATTAATTCCATCTACCCAACAGAGGGAGTGGATTTTTGTGTGTATGACCTTTTCTTTTTATCCTGCCAATAAGGCAGCCATACTCCAGCTTCGGGGAAGGTGCAAGCTATGTGTAACGTGTCATCCATACCAACGGCCAAACTGGCCTTCTCTTCCGAAAGTTGGTGATGGGATTTGACGTGTGTGCAAGATGATATGCGTGCATTCACACAGGGAACCTCGGTTTATAGTCTCATTTGAAGGACTGTATGGGAAATGGAGTCAGAACCAATGTTAATTCCGAGGGAAAAATCCCCCTGTACTGAGACGGCCCGGCGGAGATTCGAACCCTCAACCCCAGGATCACCAAGATTCCGAGTCCGGCGCTCTTCCACTGAGCTATTCCGGCCCTTTATTTGTAATGATATTGGAACTTTATCAAGTTGTAAAAAGAAAATAAGTAAGAAAAAAAAGAATGACAGAGACCTAGCAGACAGTCCCCTGAGTAGAAGATCATGCAGGCCACAGACCTCATTCTTCCAATCCACACGGCATTTGACACATCCCAGCAAGGCAACCCTGCATACCCCCAACCACTAATGCACACACACACACACACACACACACACACACACACACACACACACACACACACACACACACATACAGACTCGTGACTCGTGACTCGTGACTTTAATGTGAGGCCATCAGCCTATTCACATGAGTACACAACAAGAGGTAAATCAATTTTATATAATTAGAACAAAATTTACCATGACTGCAACCAAGCGTTCTTCCCTGACAGTATGTACATGCAGAATTCTGTCTTAATTATACATCAATACTTCTTGATACATTCTTCCCCACGAACGCGATGTAAGTATATACACCATCATTCTCAAAACTCATAACACTAATGTTGTTGACACTAGCACACAAGACATATGCCTCCTATCTCAATCCCCTCATCGCATTCTCGCCCACATACACAGCGGAGACCTTTCAACCCCGCGTCGTACAATTCTCCGGAAAGCCGTACTATTTTAAGCATCTTTTGTTTACATCATTTACGCATGCGCAAAATAAGCGTATCGCCTTGCAAAGGTAAACCCCGAATATCAAAAGCTGCCATGCTAACCTTAGACACAGTGTGTGTTCTTCTGTGGTCGAGTTCGTGTGGTGCTAGACTTGTATTGTTTATATTCACTGGATTTAGCAACCCCATGGATAAATTACTGTAACCTTGTCGCTTTCCATGTATCAGGTTAGAACATTCCTTCAGTTAATTTCTCTTTAATCGTGGTTTTCCCAATTTCTTTTCAGACTGTGACTCTGTCGTATCCTGCCCTGTGAGTTGTTGCCACTTGGCTCGTACACGTGTGTCTAGATTGCCTGTTGACCAGAGGAGTCTCTTGATGGTCGGATCCCTAGAATTCAAACTTTAACCATTCAAAACAACCTCGGAAAATAATCAAAATGCATATAATAGCTATCATTATTCGAGTTCAAAAACCATACTCTTATATGTTATAATATGATCACACACACATACAGAGAGAAGAGAGAGAGAGAGAGAAGAGAGAAGACAGACAGACAGACAGACAGACAGACAGACAGACTGAGAGACTGAGAGACAGAGACACAGAAACACAGAGACACAGAGAAAAAGACAGAGAGAGAGAGAGAGAGAGAGAGAGAGAGAGAGAGAGAAAGAAGAGACACACACACACACACACACACACACACACACACACACACACACACACACACACAGAGAAAAACAGAGACAGAGAGACAGACAAAGAGAGGCCTACTACCACTACGGGCCATCACGACATTATTATAACACTACGACAGTAACAACTAAGACACACATGGGGTTATCTGGGTACCTTGCCTTGAAACGGCCACACCATCTGTCGTCGGCAGTAATGAACAAAGTGTCGCGCATCGGACCCGCTGTCCTTAACGAACAGAACGCGCTTTGTGCCAATAGACAGACTTGAGACTACGTCGTCATAGAAGCAACAATAGCATCGTGGTCCACGCTTTCTCTCAATACCTTTATTCCCGATTGGGACGAGCTACACTGATCAGACAATGACACCCATGAATGGGATTGGTGACGTTCAGCACTTGACTAGAGGAGGGGGGGGGGGGGGGGGGGGAAAATGGGAGCGGGGAGAGTTGTTATGAGGAGGTGAAGATCGTTGCTGATATATTTAGAGCCGGAAAAAAGACGACAATAGTATAAAGGTTTGGGGTTGGATTGGTTACAGGGAGGGGGGTGGGGGTGGGTGGGGATAAAAGACACAGAGAGAGAGAGAGAGAGAGAGAGAGAGTGGAAGGAAATGTGTATGTGCTCGGAGGAGAGAGAGAGAGAGAGAGAGAGAGAGAGAGAGAGAGAGAGAGAGAGAGAGAGAGCGTGAGACAGACAGATGGTTAGACAGACGGACAAATACAGACAGACAGATGGATAGACAAAAAGACGACGGACATACGGGGGGGGGGGGGGGGGGGGGGGGGGGGGGGGGGGGGGGGGGGGGCGGGGGGAGGGAGAGAAGAGAGAGAGAGAGAGGAGAGAGAGAGAGAGAGAGAGATTTTTCGAAACAGTTTATACCTTCTTCTTCTGCATACGCAGGCTGATACTCCTGCGGACATTCCCTGTACAGACAGGCAAGGATTAATCCCATCTATCCAACAAAGGGAGTAGAGTTTTGTGTGTATGACTTTTTTTTTTTATCCCGCCATTAAGGCAGCCATACTCCAGGTTCGGGGAAGGTACATGCTATGTGTAACGTGTCATCCATACCAATGGCCAAACTGGCCCTCTCTTCCGAAAGTTGGTGATGGGATTTGACGTGTGTGCAAGATGTTATGCGTGCGTTCACACACGGAACCTCGGTTTATAGTCTCATTGGAAGGACTGAACAGTTTACACCAGTATTCGTGACATTTGATGTAGGCACTGGGGCAAATTGAATGTTCTCTGAAATCTGTTGGCGAAAGAGCCTTCAGTTTTAGAGCACCTTCTATTTGGAACTCCCTCCCTGAAGACCTTCGTAATCAGCCTACTCTTTCTTCTTTTAAATCTCAGCTCAAAACTTACCTCTTCAAAAAAGCCTATTCTCTTCTGTAGATGACTAGATCTCTCTTAAATTCCTCCACAACTAGTTCGGTGAGACAGTTTATGCATGTAGGTGCGTCTGCCATTGTGTATTTTCTTTTTGCTGTGTGCATGAATATTGTATGAATAAGTGCAAATGGTGGATGTAAGCGCATTGAGTTGTACAACAAGAAATGCGCTATATAAGTATTATACATTATTATTATTATTATTATTATGTCTGTATTCCAGTATTTTTCTTGTACGAAACAACTCGACCGCAAACAGTTATCCTCTGCACAATGCTTGACTTAAAACAGATACAGAGAAAGTAGACAACCGCTGCAAAAGGAAAAAAAAAAAACGGTAGCACAGGACAGACAAACATGGGAACGATAGACTACAAAAATTAAACAAATCTTAAATAAATGTTAGCGAACCGCCGAGAGAAACGTGGACAAACGAGTCACAAGACAAAACACGACACGTTTCGACCTCTTAGGTCTTCTTCAGACAAGACACAAAGAAGACCTAAGAGGTCGAAACGCGTCGTGTTTTGTCTTGTGACTCGTTTTGTCCACGTTCCTCTTGGCGGTTCGCTAACATTTATTTAAGATTTGTTTGTATTTCCGCCTGCAGTCGTCTCACTTTGCAACTAGATCTACAAAAATTTAAGTTAGATCTTGTACCAAATATTGGAATTCAGGCATACATTAAATTTGCAAATATTGGAATACAGGCGTACATCAAATTTGCTCCAGTGACTACATTGCAACCAGATCTACATTGGTTTTCATTCAACGCCCATCTTGCGCTGAAGCGAATGAAGATAAGTGATTGCTCGTTCCTTTTCGTTGTCCTGAGTGTTTCGGATCTTGCCCGAAGAAGACCTAAGAGGTCGAAACGCGTCGTGTTTTGTCCTGTGGTTCGTTTGTCTGCGTTTTCGTGGCGGTTCGCAGTTTAATTTCGTTTGAAATTTGTTACAAAAATTAAGAAAAGATTAGCAAAAATGTATGAATGCAGAAGGAAGCGATAGGAGGATGTAGGACACAGTTGGAGAAATTGGAAAGAAAACAGAAACAGGTACAAGAAGCTAAAGGCGGGGGGGGGGGGGGGGGGGGGGGGGGGGGGGGAGGGGGGGGGAGGGGGGGGGAGGGAGAGGAAGGAAACGGTAAAGATAGGAAAACTTAAATTCTAAAACATTGGAAAAGGTAAATAAACAGAGAGAGAGAGAGAGAGAGAGAGAGGGAGAGAGAGAGAGAGAGAGAGACAGAGAGACAGAGAGAAGAGAGAGAGAGAGCAACAACAACAACAAAAACAAGCAGGAAAGGCGCGAAAAGAGAAGATAATGCAAAAAAAACAACAACAAAAAACCGTTAGAAAGATAGTATGAGTAATAAAAGATAAAACAATACAAGAAAAGGTAGAACAATGTCAAGGAAAAAAGCAGCGGAAACAGAAAGAGTGCAGGATTATTACAAGGCTGAAACAAAAAAAAGGCTAAAAAAATACATAGGAAAAGGGTTGAAAAAGCTGGGAAAACGTAAGGTCAATTAGAAAAAAGGCAGAAAAGTGTTAGACGAGGGAGAACACCAGCCTGAAATAGACCGAAAGCTGAGGAAAAAAAAAAAAAAAAAAAAAAAAAACCTCGAAGAATGTGGTAAATAGGTATGAAGAACGTTCAAAACAGTAGAAAACATAAGGGACAGTAGGAAAAGGTAAATGAAATGAGAAAAAGAAGAGAGAGAGAGAGAGAAAAAAAATGATAGAAAAGATCAGAAAGGTTACAAAAAAAAAAAGGAAAGCCAATGTTAAAAAAAAAAAGAAGGCATGTAAGAAAAGGTAAGAGAGGATAAGAAAAGATGAAAAGACAGGGAGAGGTTAAAAAAAAAAGGGGGGGGGGGGGGGCGGGGAGGGGGGGAGGGGGAATAATTTTTTTTTTAAAAAGCGAAGGAACGGAAAGATAAAGCTATGAAAAAGACAAGAAAAACAGGCCAACAAAAAGATTTTTTTTTAAACATGCTGGAAAGGGAGGAAAAGGTAAGATAGGCAGGAGAGGAGAGAAAAAAAAAGAGTAAGAAAGACAAAAAAGGGGAAAGGGAAAGGTGGGGAAAGATGCGAAAAGGTCAAAGAGAAGTTAGAAAAAAAAAATATAAAAAACAGTTATAAAAAAAAAAAAAAGTAATAAAGTGAGACAAAGTTATGAAAAAGGTTGGAAAAGATAAACAAAAAGTAAAGTCAGAAAAAAAGATGGGAAAAAGGTAATAAAAGCTAGCAACAAGATAAACAAAACTAGGTAAAGGTAGGAGAAAGGTACGAAGCGATACGTAAAGTAAAAAAAAAAAAAGAGGTAGGCAGAGGTAGGGCAAGGTAGGACAGAGAAGTCAACTTAGGAAAATGCAAGACCACGGTCACAGAAACAAAAGCAAAGTAACAAAATAAAAATAGAGAACAGAAAGCTGAAGTTAAAAGAAACAAAAAAAAAGGTGGGAAAAACGCTGGGAAAAGACAGGAAAGATAAGGACATAAGGAAGGAAACGAGAGGTAAAGTAAAAGAAAGATATGAGAAAACAAAAAGTGAAAAAAGTGAAAAAAAGAGAGGCGAGAGAGAGAGAGAGAGAGAGAGAGAGAGAGAGAGAGAGAGAGAGAGAGAGAGAGAAGAGGGGGCCGGAATAGCTCAGTTGGTTAGAGCGCCGGACTCGGAATCTTGGTGATCCTTGGGTTGCGGGTTCGAATCTCCACCGGGCCGTTTTGGTATAGGGGGATTTTTTTTTTTTTTTTTTTTTTTTTTTGTCCTCGGAGTTAACCTTGGTTCTGGCTCCATTTTCCCATACAGTCCTTCGAATGAGACTACAAAACCGAGGTTCCGTGTGTGAACGCACGCTATTAACATCTTGCACACACACGTCAAATCCCATCACCAACTTTCGAAAGAGAAGGCCAGTTTGGCCGTTGGTATGGATGACACGTTACACAAAGCGTGCACCCTGCGTGAGAAATGGAAAGAATGAAGGAAATACGGAAATTGAGTGAACGATATTGAGTGCATTACACGGGAATGAAGCAGTGGCAGGCATCTCTTCAGTCGGCACTACCCAGGTAGGCAGCCCGTTGTATACATGAGAGTGTGGGTTGTCAGCGCCTAGAAACTTTGGCAAGGCGCTTAAAGAAATGCTTTACTGTAATAAAAATAGAAAAGGATAGGAAAAGATAAGCGAGGGAAAGGAAAAGAATAGATAGGAAAGAGTAGAAAAAAGGGCAGAAAAACACAAGTAAAATAAGGCAAAGTTAGAAACAGGTCAGAACAAAGTTAGGAGACGAAAAGGAAAATTGGGAAAAGGTAGGACAAAAGGTCGGAAAAGGTAAGATAATGAAGAAAAAAAAAGTAGTATAAGGTAAGGGAGATAAACGAAGTTAGGAAAAAGGTTGGGGGAAAAAAAAAAGTATGGAACGATTGGAACACGATAGGCAACAGTAAAGAAAGTCAGGCGTAGTAAGGACAAGGTGAGCGACGTAAGGAAAAGGTACGAAACGCTAAGTATAATTACTAAAAAATAAAGTAGAAAACAATAAGTAAGCTCATTAAAAGGTAGAAGATGATAGGAAAAGGGTGTGTGTGTGGGGGGGGGGGGGGGAGGGGGGGATTCTAGGAAAAAAAATTAATGAAAAAAGGAAGGAAAAGGGACAACAAATGTAAAAAACAAACAAACAAACAAACAAAAAACAACGAGGACGGAGGCCAATGAAAACAAACATGCAGACAATAGTTGCAAAAACGAGTAAAAAGTATCGCAGGCTTTACGTTCATGTCTTTGAAATAGTATGGAACCTTGCCAGCTTCCAGTTGTCATAGTTATTGTTTTCTTGGTAAAAACAGTACTTTTCTTTCGTGAAAACAATAGTTACCTCCGTGAAAACATTTGTTTTTTTTTCATTGTGAAAACAGTATCTGTCTCTTTGAAAAGACAAATTAGGCCCCATTATGAATATTGTCACGTGAAAGCGTGTGCTTTGACTATGTGAGCCTTCAGTTCTTACAATGCCTCATATGGTTAATTTTCGTTAGAAAAAAAAAAAAAGAGGAATAACG
>CM065735.1:44278106-44283106 GCA_033310375.1 Conus canariensis
AGAGAGAGAGAGAGAGAGAGAGAGAGAGGGGGGGGAGGGAAAAAAGTAGAAAGGGTAAGAAAAAGAATAGAAGGAGGAAGAGGAAGTGGGGAGGAGGAAGAAGAAGAAGAAAAGGAAGAAGAAGAAGAAGAAAAGAAGAAGAAGAAGAAGTAAGGACGAAGAGACGGGGAGAAACCTTGAAGTGGAGACCCAGCAGAATAACTGGACGACAGCAGAATAACTGGACGACAGGGAAAAGAAACGGGAGAAGAAGATGAGGAGGAGAAGGAGGAGAACGAGAACAATAATGACGAGCGTGGACAGAGGAGGAGGAGGAGGAGGAGGAGGAGGAGGAAAAAGCAGAATGAGGAGGAGCAGAAGGAGGAGGAGGAACAAAAGGAGGAGGAGGAGGAGGAGGAGAAGAAGAAGAAGAAGAAGAAGAGAAGAAAGAAGAAACCCAGGAAGTGATGGAAAATGGGCAGATAGAGGGGGAAAAAAAACGAGAAGAAGAAGAAGAAGAAGCAGAAGGTGATGATGATGATGACGATGATGACGATGATAATGATGGTGAAAGGGGAGGGGAGGGGGAGGGAGGAGGAGAAGGAGAAGAAGAAGAAGAACGAGAGGGAGTAAGAGGAAATACGAAATCTGAGAAAATGAAGGGAGGGATTATGATATCTTACTCACTGTTGCTCGGAAGACAGCACGTCTAACTGCGGAGACCATATCATTTGCTCTTGAACCCGAGATTAAAAGCAAAACCACGCATACTTTCACAACTGGAACCAAGATACTCTTTTGAATCAAACAAAGAAACAAAACAGAAAGGTCGGTCTCATGCTATTCATCTACCACAATCATCGAGCCAGGTAGATGTATCACTATCTACCGAATCCCTTTTCAACTTACGAAACAGGACAGTCACATCAGGTAGGACGGACATCATGACCAGGTTCAACGGGTTCAAACTGATTTGACGGCAGTCAAGCGTCATCCTTAATGTCGTATGAAACGCGGCAAACGATCAGACATCCTGATTTATGTTAAGGAGCTGACCCCATGAAATGCACACGCAAAAAAAAACCTATCTTCACACGCCTTCACGTACTTTTTCACTTAGCTCTGATATAACATGGTGGGTGGCTGCTTGTTATTCCACGGTATGATATTTGCCTTTAAATCTGGCTTGATTTCTAAACTGTTTCAGTAGGTATCAAACATTTAGCTTTCAAAGTTATCAAGGGGAAATTACCAAACACTGAATCCAAGAGTCGCAGAGTTACAGGGAGGTTGTTCCATCCCGAGGAAGCTTGAAAACTAAGAAACAAAACAAAACCAACCAACCAATCAACCAGCCAACCAACCAACCAACCAATCAACCAGCCCACCAACCAACCAACCAACTGATTCACCAGCCAACCAACCCACAAACAAACAAGCAAACCGATACACAAACAAACAAACGAACAAAAATCAACCTCAGACACTTTGTTATTGTATTTCCACTCTCCGTTGGGTTGTTACCTTTTTCAAGGCGGTAGATTTTGCAGCTGCGCCTGTTGGTTTGTCTGTCTGTCCGTCAAGAAAATCAGGCAAAAACTGGTAAAGTGATTTCAACAGAACTTGATGACAAGATGTGATGTGCTCCAAGGGTGGACCGATGCGGATTTTGGTACAACTTCCAGTCGAACCGCAGATCTATTATTTTTTTGTCATTTTCACCGAATCTTATTGAATGTATTTATGATTATCAGATTGTAAAATTTTATTCATATGATAACTAAAACACATATTTGTTTTTACTTTCGTCGGATTTTGATGAAAAACAAATCAGGCTTATCGAGTGTACTAGTATCTACGGAATTGTAAAACTTAAAGTATATTACAACTGAAATACGTGTTTTCTCCCCCCCCCCCTTCCCCCCTGTCCCTTCCATTTTGTCCTTAGTTGGATTCTGTAATTCCAGTCGACTCAAGAATATACTTCCCGCTCAGATCGACAAAGATAAGGAAGTTTTAGTTTGTCTTGCGTAATTTCATTTGAAAAAAAATATTGATAAAGCTCCGCCGGAAAACGTTGACAAACGAATCACAAGACATACCATGACGCGTTTCGACCTCTTAGGTCTTTTAAGGCAAGATACACAAGACTCAGGACAACGAAAATGAACGAGCAATCACATATCTTCTTCCACATCGGCGTAAGAATGGAAACGCGTCGTATTTTGTTTTGCGATTCGTTTGTCAATGTTATGCAGCGGAGCTTTATCAATATTTTTTTTTTCAAATTTGTTTAGATTTCCGCCTGCAGTCGCCTCACTTTGCAACTAGATCTTGTGTAATTTAGTAACGTTTCTCTAGACTAAAGAAGACCAGTAGGTCGAAACGCGTTGTGTATGATGTAAAAGAGGTTTTTTTTCTTTCTTTCTTTTCTTTCTTCCTTTTTTTTTTTTTTTTTTTTTTTACTTCTGAGATTTGCTTAGTGGTCCAGTGACCTCCCTTTTGCTGTCTTGTCGGACTTGTTTCGGATCCAGAATACAGCCCAAAATCGGTGAGCAAAGTATTTGGGTTTTTTTTTTTATATAAGGTGAAGCTAAGTGTGGCAGAGGTCTGCGATTTACCGCGTGCACATTTAGTTTGTTTGTTCGACTGTCAGCCACAGCCCACACAAAATCCCCAGCACTCATTTTGACTTCAGGACCCCGCTTAAAGTGGCGCCAGAATAAACTCATTCCATTTTGTGGTGGATCCGTTTTGCGGATCCGTTTCCCAGTGGTGGATTCAGGATCCGTTCGTCCAGATGACATAAAGCTACTATTCCACGACCATTTTGCCGCCAGTTTTATTAGGAGATAATCGACTGTCTGTTCACCCTTCGTTTTCATCGTCTTTGAATGCTCTTTGTCTTGCCTGAAGAAGACCAAAGAGGTCGAAACGCGTAGTGTCGGTTTTGTCACTTGTTTACTCTTTCATTTGGCAGCACAACAATTCTATTGTTAAATTTTGTTTCCATTTCCGCCTGTAGCCACCTCTCCTTGAAACCAGCAGATTACTGTTTACCCATCACAGTTGATGAAAGCGTGCATACGTTTAAAGGGAATCGAGTATGAAAAGAAAAAGAAGACTTTGAGGGATTCGGACCCATGACTCCAGACATATCATGCAGGCAGTCTATCCACTGGGCCACAGTGCATTCTGGCCAGTTTGGGAGTTCTCCCAGTATTTCTACGTATAATTGCGTATAATGACAAGTTTGCGTTTTGGTATATCTGACATCTCTGTTCATCATTCTCGCTGTAGACAATCAGGAACCTGTTCTCGTCTTTGTCCAAAGTGGCGCGTCAAAAGATGAATTTCATTATGTGCTTATTTGCCCACAACTTTTTTTTTTTATATCTAAGAGAACACTAAATTCCACATAAAAATATATCAAACAGCCATGCTTATCTAAACTTGCTATGTTAATGTCGTCAAGAAATGAGAATACTGTTAAACAGCTCGTGTTATATTTGAACAAAGCGTTCAACGGAAGAAGTCTGTATTTAACTTAGTTATGTACTAATTTATGGGACTATATGGCTTTTACATGTAACCCCCCCCCCCCCCCCCCCCACACACACACACACACACTTCCTCCAAGGGGCTACGGCCTGTACGAATAAAATGTCTATGTCTATGTCTACGTATGGCTGCTTCGTTCCAATCATGAAGGTTGCAGGCATCATTCCGAAGCATAACTGAACGTCGTTTCCGACCCGTTCCTGTCAAAAGACGAGAGAGTTTTGCTCTCATCGCACTGGACCTCGGTGTTAAGATACTGATGATCATGACCGGAACTTTGCCAGTTCGGAGTGTTGAGCCGTTGTACCTCCCACCGTAGACCCCGTACAAGACAGGCACACCGGATTTCTTTCTAAAAAGTTTATGATTTTTCTTTAACTGAACGTCAAAGCAGTTATTTGTTTAGCGTGATGTGTGGAAGTATTGTTCTGTGCAGTTGAACTGGAAGAAGTCGGGAAAAAGAATTTCGACATGAAAAAAAGAAGAAAAAACTGACGAAGGAAGGCATGTAATGCACTTTAAACGCACGCGCGCGCGCGCGCGCGCGCGCGCACACACACACACAGAAGGAAAAAAAAAAAAGAAAGATGGAAAGAAAACCACTCTACAACCCGCAGGCAATAAAGGCAAAACAAACAAACCAGCTATCAAACGAACAAACAGGCAGACAAACAAACAAACAGACAGACGGACAAACCAGCAAAGCTGTGGAAGAACTGTGTACAAACTGGCAGCAGCGAATCATGCATTTTCCATGGAACACAAAGACCTTGAAGTGATGCGAATGCTTTGACATTTTGTCGCTAGCTCCCCTCTGTGATTCCACGAAAGTAAAACGGGGCGGGGGCGGGGCTGGGGGTGCTTTTTCAGTCCGTACTTACTTTCCCTGGGGAAAGCAAAAACATAGTATGTTTTCACTCTTTTTATTCTTAACATTGCAGCCAGTCCCAACAGACAGAGCCTTTTCAGGGACTGTCGAACTCACACATGAAAAACAGGCAGATCCTTGAATGGTCAAATATGGAAAAAAAATTGATTCTACAAACAGGAAAACAACACCGATTATTTACTGCACAGCAGCTAGACAATCAACATCTTTTAAGCGCAAAAGGACTACGATAACAACACCGATTATTTACTGCACAGCAGCTAGACAATCAACATCTTTTAAGCTCAAAAGGACTACGATAACAACACCGATTATTTACTGTACAGCAGCTAGACAATCAACATCTTTTAAGCTCAAAAGGGCTACAATATGATAGAACATTCGTTTTGAATCATCGAACCTAGATATATATATATATATATATATATATATATATAATATTATAAACATCGTTCAGAAAATATTGAAAAACGTTCAAATGCTTCAAGATATACCGAGAAAACTCATAGACATGGCAGAACGTACAGTTACTGTCCACTTTGGACAGTATGTGATTTTCACTTCGTGGTGC